>CM057388.1:27993585-28556085 GCA_030015415.1 Cynopterus sphinx | reverse complement strand
TTTTTGAATGTTTGGTAAAATTCGCCTATGAAGCCATTTGGTACAGGACTTTTGCTTTTTGGGGAGGTCTTTGATTACTGATTCTTTTTCATTGGTGGTAATTGGTTGTTTCAGCTTTTCTGTTTCTTTTTGACTCAGTCTTGGTAAATAGTATGCTTCTAGGAATGTGACCATTTCTTCCAGATTGTCCAATTTGTTGGCATATATTTGCTAGTAGTAGTTTCTTATGATCTTTTTTATTTTTATAGAGTCCATAGTTATTTCTCCTCTTTCATTTCTGATTTTATTTGTGACTCCTTTCTCTTTTTTCTTGATGAATCTAGCTAAGGGTCATTCAATTTTATTTATCTTTTCAAAGAACCAGTTCTCAGTTTCATTAATCCTTTGAATCATTATTTCCTTCCTTCTACTCACTTTGGGCTTTGTTTGCAGTTCTTTTTCTAGTTATTTTAAGTGTAAACTTAGATTGTTTATTTGAGCTTTTTCTTGTTTCTTGATGTAGGCCTGTACTGCTATGAATTTCCCTCTTAGGACTGCTTTTGCCATGTCTCATTGATTTTGAGTCATTGTGTTTTCATTTTCATTTGTCTCTAGGTATCTTTTTATTCTTTCTTTGATCTCATTAATAACCCATTCATTGTTTAGTAGCATGTTATTTAGCCTCCATGTATTTGTGTATTTTACTATTTTTTTTGTCATTGATTTCTAATTTTATATCATTGTGATCAGATAAGTAGGTTGATATTTCAATTTTCTTAAATTTATTGAAACTTTTTTTTTGTCCTAACATGTGGTCTATAATGGAAAATGTTCCCTGTGCACTTGAGAAGAATGCATATTTTGCTGCTTTGGGATAAAATGCTCTGAAAATATCTATTAAGTCCACCTGTTGTAGTGTAATCCTTTAGGCCCATTGTTTCCTTGTTGATTATTTGCCTGGAAGTTCTGTCCATTGGTATCAATGTGGTGTTAAAGTTCCCTACTACAAATGTCTTACTGTTGAGTTCTCCTTTTATGTCAGTCAATAATTGCTTTATATATGTAGGTGCTGGTGTGTTGGGTGCATATGTTTACTTGGGTTATGTCCTCTTGATTTATCGACCTCTTGATTATTATGAAATGTCCTTTTTTGTCTCTTTTTCTAGCCTTTGTTTTAAAGTCTATTTTATCTGGTATAAGTATCGCTACCCTGGCTTTATTTTTTCATTTACATTGCATGAAATATCTTTTTCCATCTTTTTACTTTTGTCTGTGAGTGTCATTTCATCTGAAGTGGATCTTTTGTGCATGGGTCTTTCTTTTTTCTATTTTTAATCCATTCAGCTACCCTATGTCTTTTGATTAGAGCATTTAATCCTTTTACATTTAAAGTGATTATTAATAGGTACATAGTTACTGCCATTTTATTATTCGTATTTGTTATTTCTATTTTCTTTTTTACCCCTTCTCTTTTTACAGAAGTTTCTTTAACCTTTCTTGTAATACTTTTTTGTTGGTGTTGAATTCCTTAAGCTTTTTCCTGTCTGGGAAGCTCTTTATCTGACCTTCTGTTTTAATTGAAAGTCTTGCTGGGTGGAGTATTTATGGTTGTAGATTCTTGTTTTTCATAACTTTGAATATTTCTTGACTATCCTTTCTGACCTGCAAGGTTTCTGTTGAAAAATCATCAAATAGTGGTTGTACCCTTGTAAGTAACCACCTTCCTTTCTCTTGCTGCTTTTAAGATTCTTCCTTTATCTTTGACCTTTGGCATTTTAATTATGATGTGTTTGGTGTCAGTCACTTTGAATTCCTTTTGTTTTGGACTCTTTGTTTCCTGAACTTGTATGTCTAGTTAATTTTCCAGATTAGAGAAGTTTTCTGTCATTATTTCTTCAAATAGATTCAAAATCCCTTTCTCTCTCTTTTCATTCAGGTACTCCTATGACCCGGATATTGTTACTCTTCATGTTGTCCAAGAGGTCTCTAAAACTATTGTCATTTAAAAAAAATTATCAAGTTTGCCTCTGTAGGGAATAGAACTATTTTTTTTTTCTGCCAGGACTTCATGAGAAGCATACAGAAAGAAAAAATAAAGATGCTATGTCTTATTTATTTCAGTCAAGAATTCATAACAAAGCTTCATACTTTTTCTTTCTAAGAATATCAATATTCAAAAATTTAAAGCAAAATGGGAAACATCAACCTTTTACAAAGTTCATTTTCTCTGTACTTTACATTCTCAATAATAAGACAGGGAATGATACATTTCATTCACCAATGTCTTAGTATATATTTTTAGCTACAAGGCTTTGGTGAAAATATCATTTCATTTATGTGATAAGATAAAAGCAATATGTAAAAACTTAAATTTAAATTTACCAAATCCTTTTTGGGCATTAATATTATATAAGGTAACTCTAAGAGAAAAGTGTTAGGAATAATAATTTTCCATTTTACATATTTTATTAAAGCCTTTTTTTATACACTTCTCAGAAAATGAAAAAATGAATGACTAAATGAGTGAATAACAAATTCATTTGTAAATCATATACTTTCTAATTCCTTTTTTTGAAACAATTTGAAGGAGAACCTAATTATCAACTGATACAACATCAAATATGCTTTCTGATATAACCATTTGACTTTTAACATATAAATTGGAATGGAGTGACTTTACTATAATAAAACAATTTCTATTCATTTAATTACATAGGTGAACAATGTTTCTCAATTTTTACATCTATAAACATAATACAAATTTATTGCAACATTTTAAGGATACCAGGTATTTTATTTAGTCATCTCCTGAAAAGCTCCTCTTTGCCCCTAGGTATGATACACTCTCTGAAGATTGCAATGAAGAGTACCCCTGTACTATACATTTTGTTTGTTTGTTTTTCTTTTCCTTACTGTTAAACAAGGAGGTATAACTTGGGTTGTATTTTTACTACCTTTGGGTCACAGGGAGACTGGGAACCTGTTAACTAATTATAAAAAGGAGTGACAGTCATTTTATGACATTCTTTCTGCAGAGAAAACAGCATTAGCTCCATTTGAAATGACTTGACAAGATGTTTTTAAGACAAGGCCACAGTGTTTGCTATATAATTAGGGAGCTGTAAGGCACCAATGAAAATTTAGTAATGCATATATTTTCATGAAGGAATTCACATATTTCATACTCTTAGGATCTTCAATTGTACATTTTCTAGGAAAACTGTCTTTATACAACATACTACTCATAATAACCAGCCCTACATTATTTGGGAGTCAGGATTTTCCAAAACTAACTGAATTTTACTTATCCTTTCTGTCATCCTTTATGCAAATGAGAGCTCATCAATATAACCATTATATTCATTGTACTTGTTGATATCTTAACACTATTAAAGCTGAAAAAGACAGTGAGAAGTGCCATGTTACTATAGTAAATTTCAATTTTTAGAAAATCTTGTCATCATCGCAAAGAAAATGTGAGAATTACGTTGATGGTGACCTAGACTGTTTAATTTTAAGTACCCCTGAAAGAATGAAGGTGAGAGAAAAGGAAAAAAATAACCATGTCACATTAGACTCAAGAAAATAAACAGCTTCATCATACATCAGTGCCTAAAATATATGAAAGTGAACATTGGAATTGCAAATGAATTGGGGGAAGAAAGAACTCTGTCTGCTTTTACATGATTTTGTTATGCATTGGGTTGGGATTTTTTTCTACTATAAACTGAGAATGAATTCCCAACTTCAAGCAGAGGCATGGACAAGATTTACTCTATTTATGTGATAATAAAATGGATGCTTTGTGGAAGATTTGTCTTTTAAAATCTTACAAGTGTATTCTAATTTGATTAATAAGAAAAAAATAGCATTCATAGCAAAAAAAATTACCACAAATACTTGCTTAATTCCCAAAGCATAATGCTTTGTGTGTAACTATATTCAAGCTCCAAAGGCCTTAGGCTTTACACTCAGATGAGGGGCCAGAAACTATCCGATTAAATGATCAGTTCTTGGGATGCTGACATACATGGTTTGATTTTAAGTGCTCCTGAGAAAATGAACAATGACCAGTAACTTCCTACCTCATACTGCTTCCCAATTACTGATTCTTGTTTTTGTAACAGAAACTAAATGAGGATTTCCACCTCGATTATTATTACTACGCTTTAGGATTTTGATACTGAACCCTCATTTCAAATGTAAGTAGTTATCTCCTCCTCTGTCCATACAGGAGAGTGCAATGAGAATTATATGGGGGAGAAATGTGAGTATAGAGCTCAGCTCTTCTAAATATGCAACCCCAGGCAAGTCACTTTAACAATTAGGAATTGGATTTAGAACTTTATTACCGTTTACAAAGAATTTAATGTTTTTATTCACCTTTAATGTATCTGCTCTGTAAGTCCTAAAAGAGAACTCTTGCCTTTTTTTTTTTTACTAACAAGAACTTAGGAAAGTGAGGTGTGTATGCCCATAGTTAAATCTCCTTTATATGGATGAATAAAGTAGCCCAAGGTTAATGTGGGGAATCTGGCATCTGTCTTTGTGCTCTAGTCATTCGACTTTAGCTGTCTCATGTCAGGATGAACATATGTGGTATAGAATCCAGGGCCATCTCTAGTATACTTTTCAACTTGAGTAAATCTAGATAAAGATGAAGGATTAAAAAGTATAGTACCTAATGACATTGATTAAAAATTATGAAATAATACAGGAACAGCATGTGCTGTTTGTATATGTGAGAATCCTGTGGATAGTGAGGAAAGAAGAAACAAGACCCAACTTAGAATTCAGACTGAGAACCATCAAACTAAATATGGACCTGGGCAGAGACACCGAGGCACTTGTCTTAGGGTGGATGTGGTTCTTCTCTTGTCTGAAAACCCTGTAGTAACCTCTTTGGAGAAAGTAATCTTGCAAGAGTGTGAAAAGTTTCATCAAAACCTGCTGCCACTACCTTCTATTGCATCCAGACCAGTGAGGGATAATTACAAAAATGGAGAGGAGAGGAAATAGCTCAAACATTGTTAAATGACAAGATTTTTCTGCTAAATTGTATTAGTGATAATTTGGAAAACATATATGAGAAGGAATTTCAAAGGCACTAAACCAAGGAGGGTGAAATATAACTATTATTAATAAATTCTTCTTCATACAGAAACTCAGAAGTCTGGACAGTTCAAACAGATTGAATTCCATGTACCACCTGAAACAGCTGGGAGTGGTTAACCAAAACTTTAATACAAGAATGACCTATGCCGCTGAGATGCCAGAAGTAGCCTGAAAGAATTCAAGGGATTAGAGAGATAAAAATGTTGGGATGAATTTATTGTGTTTGCCTCTTCCTCTACTTCTACATTGAAAATAACATATTCCCTTCTTTTCATGGCCCTGAGTAATGCATGAGTGTGTGAGCTTTGAATATCTGTAATGGCTATAACAGATCTTATTCAGGTTAGCAATGATGGTTGGAGATACTGCCATTGAACTGGACTTCTTCATTTCATTGGGAATGATGGAATCCCAGAATGATAAAGGCTAAGAGGAGCCATTTGACTGCTGCATAAAAAAATGAGTGTAACTATTTTCATAGGCAGCAGAGCCAGAATATCAATCAGAAAGTTTTGTCATGTAGGGATCTTTAAGGATGGCTAATTGATCTCAGTGTCCTTAGGCCTGAAAAAAAAATTGTCAGCTTATTGTCACAGTTCAGAGTCCTCGGGAACAAACTCTGGGACAAAATTTGCATTATAAATTTTATTGAGAAGTGCTCTTTGGGGAAGGAGTAAAGGAAGCAGGATTAGGCAAAGAGATAAGTTGAATTGTGATACAGTCACAACAAAGGCTATAGCCAATCCTACAGAGAGTTCTGAAGCTGAGATGGACCCGAAGAGTGTTCTGATTTAGAGCAAAGCTACCTGGCCTTTATGACCTTGCACTGACCAGCCATTGAATGTAGGCTGCTCCCAAGAAGGGGCACGATCTTGGGCAAGGCAACTCTCTCTTAAGGCTCAGGCAAGTCCCAAAGAGGAACTTAGTTGAGAACTGTTGGCTTCCAACACTCTCAATGGTTAGGGGAATGAGTACTTCCGTCTTAAAAGTAGAAGGTGGTCTTTTGAGAAGTATCCACAAAACCTATTGAGGGAAAAATCTAGGTCAAGTAAAGAGAGATCTGACTTGAGTGATCACAATGAGAATGATAGTCTCTCACCCTGTCCCCAAATCTAGATGAGCCAGGTCACAGAAACAGAGTCCATTGAATAAAGGGGATATTGGGTTCCCTGGAAGAAGAATCCCTGTGATATAGCCATAAATATATGCTGTAAATTTGCCCCTAAGTCTTCCTCCAGGGGACTTGGAGCCATTTATCAGAGTGACCATGGATTGGGGAGTGGGAAATAGCTGCATAAAAGACTGCCAGATAGAGGTTCAGGTTTGATGATAATCCTGGAGTTCTCAAATCTTGCTCTGGTTTACCAATGAGAATAATGACCAGCGGATAGATTTCTAATAGAGGTTTAGGCTGACACTGATTATTTCTCAAGTTCTGGAATTACAGCTGGGATAGACATACTCAGCATCTGGCAGAATTCCAACACTGGCTCCTGTACCCATAGACCAACAGCAACTACAGTAGGAATGGCCAAGTGAAAACCCTAGAACTTCACTCCCTTACCCAAATAATAAACCAAAAGCAGTATTACTTTCATAGGATAACTGCAAATATTGGTGTCACCACGAAAAATTTGAAAGCTGGTGGGAAAGATGGTTCTTATCACATTCCCACTTAGTTTACCTGTTCGTCTTATGCAGAGGGCACCTGAGAATTTGAAAATAGGTGTGGTTAATCACACAGATAAATGGGTATTGACTCACATTTCAGCAGTTGTTCCACAGGTGATCTCTTCTCTAGACAAGTTATCATAGCACTTGGAACCTGCCTGGGCAGTAGAAACTTTTTCCTGACCTCTGGGAAATACTGTCTTCCTCTGTTTTCTCCTGAGTCTATCCAACACATTTTTAGCTTAATTCCATGCATGGAATCTCTTTTCTGTTTGAAATACCTATAACATTGTTGCAGGTTGAATTCCATGAGAATCAGGCTAAAACAAAGTTTAACATTGTAGGGTATTTATGATATGCAGGGAAAAGATGAAAGCAGAAATGGGCAGAAGGAGAAGTTGGGCTGCAATACAATTTCAACCAAAGTCACAGTTAGCCCATCATGGAGCTCTGAAACTAGAATGGTCTTTCAGAGTTGTTCCAAGATGTGGGGAGTGTACTACACCTTTATACTACTTTGGATAAGGGGACTTTTTTTTAGCTGAGTCAATCCCTATAGGAAAGTGAAAGCAGAGGGTTATCTACCATCGGCACTTTCAATAGATGCGAGAGAAGTCTTTCAGTCTTCAGGTGGGATCTGGATCATGCACAAATCATATCCACTAAAAGTGGGAAAAGGAAAGAAGGAAGGTGTTGGGGAGAATAGGGTAGCATAGATGATAAAGACATGGTGCTCCATTTTAGGGTCAGCTCATCTTCAGTGACCAAAAGACACTTGACCAGCCTCCACGCTGGCCAAACTCATGGCACAAGGGATATTTCTCCACTCAAATGATTAGGTCTCTATATGTCTCTGCTTTGTAAGTTCATTTTATGCACAGCCAGAGAATAAAAACAATATTTATGTCCATACTTGTTATAAACTAAGCTTATGATTGTATTGTTTTTTAATGTTTCCCAAACTATTTCAGAGGAAGAGCTTCTAAAAGTTTCTTTATGGCTACAGTGAACATCTACTTGTAGTTTCACTTGTCAAAAGAGCCTGTTCTACATCCTCTCCCCCAACCCTGGCTCTTCAGCTTTGCAGGGGAAGAAATGCAAGCTAAGAGTAAGCATGAGAATGGAATTTAGAGAAACAACTGAAGATAGATATGCCTTTAAGACTTATTGAAGCAAGCTTGACCACTTTTCACTCTTCCTTTAAAATGCATGGAGATGATCCAATTATTTGGAGAGATGAATTTTTAAAAATATATTTGTGAGAAGATAAACAGTGAGAAAACAATGCCTAAGTCTTTAAAGCTGGCTATCAAGAGATTCCCTAGAAAAGAGGAAGATAATGCTATGGATGACAAGAAGTAAGAGCATGAGAAATTCATCAAGAATGCTTCAACAGATTTGAATGACGCAGTGAGGAAAATCTACAAACAAGTGACTGGAAGAAAGCAAAACTCAGAATGAAGAATGCCTGAGCTCACAAGAGAGTGGAGGAAGAAAAATAGCATATATATAGAGTCTATGTGAGACACACTGCCTCAGAACAGGAGTGCTAGATGAACCTGGCTAATTTTGTGACATCATTCCATAGGGCATAGGAAAGTCTATCCTACCCTCTTTCCTTGCTGCTCCCCAAGTATCTTTGACATGCACTGTTAGAAATTACTTTATTATATGTTATTTTTCCTGAAATTATATTTCAGAGCTTTCAGCATCTAGCATTAACCTGGTTTTGTGGCTGTATTCTGTAAACACTTTGATTATTTTGAAAATGTGAATCCCCATGGGAGTGGAAATGTGGCATTTCATGTTTAGCGGGGAATAACTACATGTGACATGTGCTTTCTTTAGCTATCTCAGAGTCCTGGGCATGCACCCGAGATATGGGACATTAGGAAGAAGGGTGTCAAAAAGAGATGAAAGGCCCACTAATGGTCCAAAAAGATTTGTACTTTCTATTTTCCAATGCAGCTTTAGGCCATAGAAAAATTGTGTGGTGAAGTCAATGTTGTGAGTTCAAACTTCACCCTGAACTTATTTTTTATAGTTTAATGTTATAGTATTTGTAACCATAAGTCATAAGTTAACATTATAATATTTGAAACCACATATCTATAAATCACAAATTGAAAGATGTTTTAAGTAAAAAATATCTCTCCCTTAAGTCTATTGTAGTAATAGAGGAATTGCTTTCATTTTTGTTTCCTTCACATATTCTTATACAGATTTTAAATAATTTTATAATTATAGAATATTTTATATTTTTATTTTTTCACATAAAATAATTTTCCATGTTGTTACAGAGTCTTAATAATTATAATTTTCATGGGTTTCTGTACCATGATTTACTCAATCATAGTCTTATATGATAATTGTACTGCTTTGTAATTTTTGCACTATAGAGCAGTCTCAAATTTGAGAGAAGGAACTACCTGGTTAAAAGATTATAAATGTTTAGATAGCTTTTGAGATATTGCTGGATTGCTTTCCAAAGTGTTTGTGACAATTTAAAATGCACCAAGCATTTTCATCTTAGTTGCCAGAAATGAGTATTATTTAAAATGATTCTATTATTTTAATGGTGTAAAATGTAACTTTAGTGTTTTACCATGTACTATTTCTTTGAGGATTGGCAAGGTTTAATGGGTTCACCATATGTTTGAAATTTTCTCAAAATAAAAAAATTAAAAAATATGTAACAATTTTAGGAGAAGTTGCAGGAAGAATATAAAAATCTTTATATAATTTTATCTTAATGCACTAATTGAAAACATCTTGCCAGATTGTTTTATAATTTTCTCTTCATATATGTTTATAAGTATTATTTTTCCTGAACCATTTCAAGTGTATTAAATACATCATATTCCTTTACTCATCAGCAATATTGCATCATGTTACATTTCCTGAATTTGATAATTACACCATTGTTCTGTAAGAAAATATCCTTGTTCTTAGGAGACACATTTAAGTTTTATTTAATCCATAATTTACATTTCAATTTTCCTAATTATTTTAATAATATTTTAAGGACAATTTTTTTTCCAGTTGTGGAACCCATTCATGATTATGTGTGCACTTAGCTGTTGTTTTTCTTCAGTTTATTTTAATATGGAACATTTTCTCAACATTTGTCTTTCATGACACTGATATTTTCAGAGTATGGACCAATTCTTTTGTAGAATATCAGTGATCTGATCAATGTTTAACAGATATCTCTCTGAGAAAAAAGAAAAAGAAAAAGTCCTGTTGGGTAGCATTTGCTGATTTCTGTGATATAAATATTCCCACTGTAGCTGATGTCAAGGTACCGATGTGATAATTCTGAATGTGCCATTGAGAAGAACTGTGCACAGTTAGCTCTCATTAGCTGTACGCACAAGCCAACTTCAACACATCAACTGAATGTCTCTCAATTAGGGTTATTTTTGTTTTCAGTCAAATAAGGTTATATATTTTTGTCAGGAATGCCAATGAAGTAGTGTTATGTTCTTAGTACATCATGTCAGGAAGCCCATTATGCAGATGTGCCCTACATGTACTTATCTTAGAGTGAGAAATATTTTTGTGTATGTGTATATAATATAACTACCTGGTGCTACCTGGTGGGACCTACAAAATAGTCTACAAACAGTTTTTGCCTATGCTGGATCTATAGGTAAGTGGAACAATGTAGGTCACAGTCCAGTTATCTCTCGTCCCTGACCTACGGGCAACTTAGCAGAGAGACCATTGCCCTTCAAGGCCTGAATCTGCCTGTCAGTTGCCCATAAGTCTCTGAAACAAGAAAAGGCTCTGAGTGATATGTGTGTTGAGTGATGCAGGGACCCCGGGGAGACTCTGGATCTATTGAGCAAATTTCCCCCTGCCACTTCAGTGTCAGTTATATGCCAGTGTTGTCTCTGTGGCTACCTGTTCAAGTTTCCAATTGTAGCAACGACAGCTGCTGACCACTTCAGGCCTGTACGCACCCAAGCTTTGTTTAAGAATTACTGAAGCCTGTGGACATGAGTTTGTGGCCTGTCACCAAATGCTTCTCCTGGATGAATGGGTTTTGCATGGGTCCCACAAACTGAATGCTGTTTTCTGTTGAATTTGTGATTTAAGGAAAGCACAGGATGGGACTGGGTAGCCCGAGAGCACGCTTGTCATTGGTAATTTGGAGGTTAGATAGGATGTTGTCTCAGTGAGGTACAGGACCATCATGCCTACATGGCACCAGATTTTCTGCCAGCTCCGGGGCTGTGGGTTCCTACCAAACTCAAATTTCACTGCACAACTTACTGTTGTCTGTGATGGGCCCACAAAATCCCTGAGACCTGCCGAAGAGATAGTATATCTCGTGCTAGCAGTGGTGATCCTCTTGTTACTGTATTCCCTGAACTTTGCTCACTTTGCTGGCTGAGATCTATTGACTGCACAGAATGTGCCACCTCAGGCAGGGGCAGCTGCCTGCCAATTTGCCATGGGCATTTTATAAATTGGATGGGGCAGGATCTCAGGGAGTCGGAGTCAAGGACTGTCAGGCCAATAACCTTTGTTTTCTGAAATTTCTGTTTCTGTGTTCCTGCAGTAGTCACACATCACAGGGAGACAAGCTACTGAGTGGGGCAGTCCCATGGACCCCTACGATCCTCCCAAGAGATATTGCAGCTTGTACAGACAGCAGTGATCCGCCCACAAATGTTTTCCCTGGTGTGCTCATTGCAGTAGCCAAGGTGTGTTTCCTGTGCAGAATATATAACCTCAGAGAAGGGATAGGCAGGTGGAGGCTTCCTGTCAATGGGCTCCAGGCACTTTGTGGCTTGGGTGAAGCAGGATCTCTGGGAGACAAAAGCTATCAGGCCAATAGAGCTTCAGTTTTGCTTCAACTTCTGTGCCCACTCATTCCTGCTGTAGTCACAGGTTACAGTGAGACCAGCTACTATCTATGGTGGTCCCACAGACCCTGGCGATCCACCCACTCGATATTGCAGCTCTTGCAGGCAGCAGAGGTCTGCCTACAACTGATTTCCCTACAATGTCCTCACTGTGCTAGCCAAAGTTGGTTGCTTATGTGGATTGAGAGACCAGGGAAAGGGGCAAGGAGGTGGTGATTCTCTGTTAATAGGCCACCTGGGGCAATTTGTGGGTAGGTTGGGGTGGTGTCTCAGGAAGACAATGACCATCAGATCAATACAGCCTCAGTCTTGCTGCAACTTTGGTTAACCGTTCGCATATTCCCACAAAAGTCACAGACACAGCAAGACCAGCTGCTGCCTGGGGTTGGCCCACAGATCCCTGAGATCCACCCAAGTTCCTGAAACTATCTTCAAACTGAACACTGTAATGTAAACATGTGACAGGCTGAGAGAAGTTTTAAAAGCAAGCCTTTATTGAGAGAGTACTCCTGGGTGAGGTTCTCTGGTCCAGAGAGGAGAGGGCCAGAGAAGTCACGCCCTGGGGCAGGAGGGTGCAGGTTTTATGGGATTATGTGGGGGTAGGGGTATAGGGTGGGGAATGTTAATCAAATGCTAACAGCATCCAGATTAGGGTGGTGGTGCCTAAGGTTTTAGGGTGGGCCCTATTCAGAAGATCTGGATTCTGGTATCAAGCTGAGAAGTCTCCAGGCAGGCATCTGGCTGGCTCTTTTCCCTTGGACCTAACAAGCACTCCTAGGGCTGGCTACCTGCTGGGAATATTTGGTCTGGAAATGGTGCAAGGTGTGGCAGCCACCCAGCAACTAGAGCCCAGGGAAATCTGCAGGTTGGGTGGGGTGGGCCGATTTCCTCTAGCCAGTGTTGCTTCCAAATGGCCATGTGAGAAGGATCTGCACAGGCAAGCTTATTGCCCCATAGAGAGGCCTGATTAAGACATAATGGTGGCTGCCTCTCCAGCCCTTGTTCTAGCACCAGTTAGTTCAGTCTTTCCTGGTATGAATTTTGTGCGAATCTCTGACCTACCACTGGTGCCCTGATTGAGTGTCCATAGGCAAGAAGCCTGTGCATGGGCCCTCCAAAGTGGCATCTAGGGTTTCATTTTTCTTCTGTCTCACTCTGTTGTGACTGGAATAACCAGACTCAACCTGAGTGCTTTGATGTTAGAGGCAGTCTATTAGCCGGCGGCTGTCCTTCCAAAGGAGCAGCCTCGACCCATTTCAGGTCCACAGTTTTATACCCAAAAATCCATTAATCACTATATCCCAATCACAATGTATCTATACATCACCTATTCATTACCTGTCACCAAATGGTGGTCTGATATGATGCGTAAGCGGGGGCACAGAAGCAGAAAGCGGAAAGTTAAAAGGTCAGATTCCCATACCATGTTTCCCAAAAATTCTTCCTATTCTTTCTTGTGGGAACAGAGTTAAACAATAGCCTACCGATGTAATTGCCAGGTATTCGATCAGGAAATGTGGCTGCTGTGGCAGTTGGCATAGAGGCTTCTAGTCTTAACCCTTTTTTTCATCTTTCTAGGGGCATATCATCACACAACTAGGCCACAGAGTACCCAGACATTTGGCCAAACATTATTCAGGGTTTGTTTGTTTTAGGGTGTTTCTGGATTATTAACATTTGAATGAGTAGAGTAAATAAAGCAGATTGCTCTATTTAAGGTAGGTCAGCCTCATCCAATTAGTCAGAGACCTGAATACAGCAAAAAGCCAAGTAAAAGGGAACTCCTCCTGCTTATTTAAACTGGAAAATTGGTCTTTTTTATTTTTTATTTTTTACCTTTGGTCTTTAATTGACACATTGGCTCTTCTTGGGTCTCCATTCTGCTTTCAGATTGGAATTTAGACCGTTGGTTCTGGTTTTCAGGCTTTTAGACTTGGAATGAAACTGTACCATTGGCTCTTCTGGATCTTCAATTTGCTGGCTACAGTTATTGAAACTTTTCAGTCTCCAAAATTGTGTGAACAAAATTTTTATAATAAATTTTCTCTTCTATCAGGAGAACCCTGCCTAATGTAATATTTTAACAATAATAAAATATTATTTTATGCCAGTTGCATTAGTTTGAAGAGGGAATTTGGACACAGACATGCACAGGAAGAATGCCACGTGAACATGAATGCAGAGATGGAGATGATGCTTTTATAATCCAAGGAATGCTAAAGATTGCCATTAAACCACCCAAATCCAAGGAAGAGACATAGAGTAGATTAGATTATTCTTCAGAGCTCTCAGAAAGATCCAACCCCTCTGATCTTGATCTTGGACATCTGGCCTCCAGAACTGTAAGACAATACATTTCTGTTTAAGGCATTCAGTTTGTAGTACTTTGTATGGCAGCCATAGAATACTATTATACATATCATAATGGAAAAAAATTAAAAGATAGATAAAATCCAGTGTTAATACAGCTGTGAAGCAATGAAAAAATTATGACTATGTACCTCTTTGGAAGCATTTTGGGAATAAACAATGTAAAGTTTCAGGTATCCACACTCTCAGCAAAATATTTGCATAAGTACCTAAGATTATATTTAATATGATTATAGTTACAAAGCTATCGATAAGTAAAAAATTTCAAACAATCAAAAATTTGTATCAAAGGGATGATTTAAAAGTTATTATATATTAATATTATGAAAGTATTGCATCTAGTTAAAAGCGTGAGATAGGTCTAAGTGAATTGCTAGGAGGTTCTTGATATGTCTAAGCAGTTTGCAAAAAAGCAAAAATTTATGATCTCATCATTGTAAAAGTTAAAATAAAAACTTAAAATGTATATATATATATATATATATGATGCATAAATAAATTATGAAAAAATGTGCATACATGATAAAACTATTAGCAGTAGTTACCTTTGGGGAGAAGGGTTAAGAGCATAAAAGGGAATCATTTTCTTTTTCTCTTGCTTGTTTTACAATGAGCAGGAATTTCTGACACAATAAAAAAATAATGTCTAGAAACATTATTTCATGAAAAGGCTATTTTCATTTGAATTTCTAGCCAAAAACTCCTGTAAGAACACCCTGCCATAAAAATTCTTGCTGTTTCCCTATGAGATCCTGGCCCCAGAGCATTCTTAATGCTGTTACACTTACAACTCTAGAATTCACACCTTCTAAGTTTGTGCAGACCATAACCATGTTGCTGACCACAATTGCAGGTAGTGGGTAATGAGGGTCCAGCTTCAGGCCTCTCAATACTTATATTCCAAGAGATACAACGACATATCTTTTAATAATTAATATTAATTCCAAGGCTCTTTTATCATAGAATATATTTTATTCTTCCTAATTTAGGTCCAAGTTTTATTCTTTCTAACAGCCCAATTTAGAGGTGAATTTATAGAATATAGTTCTCAGCAATACTTAAGTACCCTTCTCCAATTTTCCATTTTTGGTGGTGACATCAGTATTTTACTGACTATATTTTTATATGTTTTGAAAAGCTTTTTGGTAATATGATTAATATATAATAGAATATATTTATAGTGTAAAATTAGATAAATATTGACATATATGCACCTATGACATCATCACCACAATGAAAACAAGAAACATATTCATTGCCTCCCAAAATTTCCTTACGCCACTTTGTAAGCCCTCACTCCTGCTCTTTCCCAATCCACCACTGATTTCTTTTTGTCACTATAGATTAGTTAAAACTTTCTAGAAATGTAAATAAATGGAATTATACAGTATGTACTCTGTTGTCTGGCTTCTCTCACTCAGCATAATGATTTTGAGATTTCAACCATTTTGTGTTTGAATAGTTAATTTTTCTCTATTACTAGATAGTATTTCATTGTATGCATAAACCACAATTTGTTAATCCATTCATCTGTTAATGAGGATTTGGGTTGTTTTATTTTTGCCTACTACAAATACTGCTGCTATGAACACACTATATAAGTCTTCATAAGTTCATATGTTTACATTTCTCTTGGGTAAATACCTAGTAGAATAGCTGGGCCATACTTTAAGTATATGTTTAACTTCTAAAGGAACTGTCAAATGTTTTTCTAAGTGGATGTACCATTTTATATTTCCATTAAAAGTTTATGAGTTTCACTTGTTCCATATTCTTGCTAATACTTGGTACTGTCAATATTTCTAATTTTAGCCATTTTAATAGATGTGTAATGGTATTTCATTATGGTTTATTTGAAAATCTCTAATGACTAACAATATTGAGCTTCTCTTTGTGTGCTTATTTGCCATCCATATTTATTCTTTAGTGAAGTGTCTATTCAAATTTTTTCTCCACTTTTTAGTTGGCTTGTTTTCTTATTATAGTGACTTGAAAGTTTTTTACATATTCTGGACACATGTCTTTTATCAAATAGGTAGCTAGCAAATATTCTCTCCAAGTCTGTGGCTTTCCTTTTTATTCTTTGAGCAGCGTTTTGAAGACAAGATAGATCTTAATTTTTGTAAATCCTTTTTTATTCAGTTTTTCTTAAATAAATTGTGCATTGGTGTAGTACTTAAGAAATCTTTGCCTAACTCAAGTCAGAAAGATTTTCTCCTAAGTTTTCTTCTAGAAGTTTTATAGCTTTAGTTTTTGTACATCTAGGTCTATGCCATATTATGATTGAATTAAAATTTTACAAGTAATGTGTGATAGGCAGATTTCTAAGTTGACTCTCAAAAGCTCTGGTTCATGCACACCTTTTCACAAATATCTAGATGCTACTGTAAAGTTCTTTTACAGATGCAATTAAGATCCTAAATTATTTTATTTTAAGTTAGAGAGATTATCCTGGGTGGGCCTGACTTAATCAAGCGAGTCTTTGAAAAGGCCTACTTTTTTCCTGTAGTAAAAGACTTAAATAGTAAGAGAGGTTAGACATAGAAGAGAATCTCCATTGCTGGCTTTGAAGATGAAAGGGGCCATATGGCAAAGAAATCTGAGACCATCTAGTTGCTGACAGTGTCTCTTGACTGACAGCCAGCAAGGAAACCAAAACCTCAGTCCTGCAACCAAAAAGAACTGAGTCAAGTATTTTATATATTTGATGCTATGATAAATAATATCTTTTCAAGCATTAGACACACTGAGTTACTAGAAAGCAAAAGATAAAATGGCTATGAAACACCTCATATTTCAATAATCACCCTAAATATAAATGAACTGAATTAATGAATAAAAAGACACAAAGTTGTAAATTAGATCAAAAAACAAAATCCAACCATATACTGCCTCCAGGAGACACATCTCAGTTCCATAGACAAATATAGACTCAAAGTGAAAGGTTAGAAATAGATATTTCAAGCAAATGGCATTCAAAGTGAAGTGGGAGTAGCGATACTAATATTGGATGAAATAGTCTTCAAAATAAAAAAGGTAAAGAAAGATATTGAAGAAAACTTCATAATGATAAGTATTCATGCACCAAGAAGACATAACACTTAATATATATGCTTCCAATCAGGGAGCCCTGAAATATATAAAGCAATTACTAACATACTTAAAGGGAGAAACAGATCAAAATTCAATTGTAGTAATGGAAATAAATACCCCACTGTCAAATATGGTCAGATCATTCAAACAGAAGATCAATAAGAAAATAACACCCTTAAATGACACATTAGACCAAATGGACATAATTGACATTTACAGAACCTTTCATTCTAAAACAGCCACTTATGCATTCTTCTCTAGTTCACATGGAACATTCTCAAGGATTGACCATATATTGACACAGAGATAGCTTCAGCAAATATAAGAGAGTTGAAATCACCCAACCATGCTCTATGATAATACTTTGAAGCTAGAGATCAACTATACAAAAGCAGGAAGAACCACAAATACATGGAAATTAAACAACATGCTACTGAAGAATAATTAGGTCAGAGGAGAAATAAAAAGAGAAACCAAAAGATACATAGAAACAAGTAATAATGATAGTACAAAATATCAAAGCTTTTGGGGCACAGCCAAAGTGGTCATAAGAGGAAAGTTCACATCACTACAGATCTATATCCAAAAACTGGAATTAACCCACATAAACAACCTAATGCTTCATCTTAGAAAACTAGAAAAGGAAGAATAAATGAAGCCTAAAGACAGCAGAAGGAAAAAAAATAATTAAAATTAGAGCAGACATAAATGAAATTAAAAAAATAGAAAAAATAAATGCAAGAAACAGATGGTTCTTTGAGAAGGTTAATAAAATTGACAAACCCCTGGCTAGACTCAATAAAGAAAAAGGAGAAAGGACACAAAAAAAATCAGGGGTAAAAGAGGATAAATTATGACAGACATCAAAGAAATACAAAGGATCATGCAAGAATACTATGAAAAAGTATATAACACCAAATTTAATAACCTAGAAGAAATAGAACAGTATTTATAAAGATAACCTTCCTAGACTGAATCAAGAACTGGAACACCTAAATAGACTGATCAGCAGTACGGAAATTGAAACAATCATCAAAAACCAACCAAAAAGTAAAAGTCCAGGATGAGATGGCTTTACCAGTGAATTCTACCTAACATTCAAAGAAGATTTAATACCTATTCTCCTCTAACTCTTCCATAAATCAAAGAGGAGGCAGTACTTTCCAACTCATATTATGAGACCAATATTACCCTGATACCAAAACCTAGTAAAGATAACACAAAAAAAGAAACTACAGATCAATTACTCTCATGAACACAGAATAAAAGTCCTAAATAAGATACTAATGAACCGAATACAGCAACATATTAAAAATATTATATATCATGATCAAGTGGGCTTCATTCCATGCAAACAAATTAAAAAATAAGAATCATATGATCATATAAATAAATGCATAAAAAGGCTTTGATAAGATACAACAACCATTTATGATAAAAAAATTTAACAAAATTGGTATAGAAAGAAAGTACCTTAACAACATAATGCCCATATATGACAAGCCCTCAGCCAACATTATTCTTAATGGTGAAAAACTAAAAACCTTCCCTCTAAGTTTAGGGACAAGGCAAGGCTGTCCACTGTTGCCACTGATATTCAGTATAACATTGGAGGTCCTAGCAAGTGCAATCAGACAAGAGAAAGATATAAAAGACATTCAAATAGAAAACTAAGAAGTCAAACTGTCACTATTTGCAGATGAAATGATACTCTATATAGAAAACCCTAAGGACTCTACAAGAATATCACTAGAAAAAATAAACAAATGCGGTAAATTTTCTGGATGCAAATTCAATGTTCAATAATCCATAGCTTTCCTATACTTTAATATTGAAGTGTCAATAAAGGAAGGGAGAAAAATAATTCCTTTTGCAATTGCAACAAAAAGAATAAAATACCTAGGAATAAATCTATTGAAACATGCGAAGGACCTATATAATGAAAACTATAAGAAATTGAAGAAGATACAAAGAAATGGAAAGATATTCTATGTTCTTGGATTGGAAGAATCAACATAGTTAAAATGACCTTACTATCAAAAGCATTATACATATTTAATGCAATCTCCATCAAAATCCTATTGGCATTTTTTAAAGAAAATGAACAACAAAAAAAATCATCAGATTTGTATGGAAGCCAAAAAGACCCCAAATTGCCAAAGCCATCCTGAGCAAAAAGAATGAGGATGGAGGCATCAATCTTCTCAACTTCAAATTATACTACAAAATGACAATAATTAAAATGGCATGGTATTGGCAGAGAAACAGACAAACAGACCAGTGTGACAGAATCAAGAGTACAGGAGTAAACCCATGTTTATATGGGCAAATATTTTTCAACAAAAGCGGAAAACATACAGTGGAGAACAGATAGCCTCTTCAATAAATGGTGCTGGGACAACTAGAAAGCCACCTGCAAAAGAGTGAAACTAGACTGTTGTCTGTCATTACACACCAAAATCAATTCAAAATGGATTAAGGACCTGAATATAAAACCTGAAACAGTAAAATGCATAGAAGAATTTTCTTCTAAGAACTAAACTCATGAACCTTGAACTTAAAGAAGATTTTATGAGTTTGACCTCAAAGGCAAAGGACATAAAAGCAAAAATAAATGAATTAGACTAAATCAAACTATAAAGCTTCTGCTAAGCAAAAGAAACTATGAACAAGGTAAAGAGACAACATTCCTAATGTGAAAATATATTTGTAAGCAACACCTCTGATAGGGCCTAATTATCCAAAATATACAAGGAACTCTTACAACTCAATAAGAAAAAGAAGAAATGATCCAATCAAAAATAGGCAGAGGACCTGTACAGACACTTCTCCCATGAAGAAATACAAATGGCTAACAAATATATGAAAAAATGCTCAACATTTCCAGCTATTAGGAAAATGCAAATAAAAAAAAAACAGTGATATATCATCTCACACCTGCTAGCATAGCTATAACCAATAGGACAAATAATAACAAATGTTCGAAAGTATGCGGAGGAAAAGATACACTCATTCACTGCTGGTGGGACTGCAAATTGGTATAGCCACTATGGAGAACAGTATGGAGGTTCCTCAAAAAACTAAGAACTGATCTACCATATGATCCTGCCATCCCTCTTCTGGGTGTTTACCCCAAAGGCTTGACAACCCATATCCAAAAAGATATTTGCACACCGAGTGGCCAGAACATGGAAGCAACTGAATTGTCCTATGACAGATGATTGGCTAAAGAAGCTATGGTACCTATATACAATGAAATATTATGCAGCCATAAGAAGATATGAAATGCTGCCATTTGTGACAATATGGATAGACCTCAAGATAATCATGCTAAGTGAAATAAGTGTGACAGAAAAAGTTGATAATCACATATCACTTATATATGGAATACAAACCTAAAAGGAACAAATGCACAGAACAAACAGAGACTTTTGACATGGAAAAAAGACTAGGGATTATTAGAAGGTAGGGATGAGGGGGGAGGAGAGAGGTAGATGGGGCAAAAGGGGTCAAATATGTGGTGATAGAAATAAACCTAACTATGGGAGGTGAACACACAATGTAAATATATACATACTTTAATGTTAATAAGTAGTAAAACTTACTGGATTTCATTAACCAATGTCACCATAAGAAATAATTAATTAAAAACAAACAAACAAACAAACAAACAAACAGTGTAATTTTGTGATTTCGGTTTCCAATTGTTTATTTCAAATTTGATTTACACACACATATTTCTTCTTTGTATATAGATCTTATGAGCTGAATGTTTGTAACCCCCCACTCCATTCTTTTGTTTAATATCTAACCCCCAATGTGATAATATTTGGTGGTGAAACTTTTGGGAGATAATTATAGTTAGGTTAGTTTATGAGGGTGAGGCCCTTATCATGGAATTACAGTTGGTCTTTGAACAATGTAGGAAGTGCAGGGGTAGGGGCACTGAACCCCCACACAGTGGAAAATCCACAAATAACATTTGACTCCACAATGGGCCCTCCACATTCATGGATTCAACCATCATTGGATTGAAAACAATATTTTTGATCTGAGGTTGAGAATCTGTTTTTGGGAAGCTTCAGTTGGGAATGAGAAAATCATGGTTTTAATTTTTGGCTGGTTAAATCTGTGGATACAAAACCCATGGATACAAAAAGGCTAACTGTTTATTGTAAGAAATCCACATATAAGTGGACCCATGCAGTTAAACCTGTGTTGTCATGGGTCAACTATAGTGGCCTTATAAGAAGAGGAAGAGGAAGATTGTTCTCTCTTCTCCATGTTAGGACACAGAGAGAAGGCAAATCAGAAAGAGAGCTCCCACTATAACCTGACAAGGCTGGCGCCCTGCTCTCAAACATCCAGCCTCTAGATATGTGAGAAAATAAGTCTCTGTTTTTTAAGTCCTCTCCACACATCCCACCAGTCTATGGAGTCATTATGGTAGTCCAAACTGACTAAAGAAACTTGTAGCCTACCAATTTGCTAATCTCACTTATTTAGTACTTTTTATAAAGGTAATGTGGGATTTTATACACAGGTAATTATATCATCTGTTAATAAAGGCAGTTTTAAGTCTTTTCCAATCTTCATGCCTCTCTCTCTCTCTCTCTCTCTCTCTCTCTCTCTCTCTCTCTCTCTCTTTCCCCTTCCTCCCTTATTGCACTGGCTAGAACCTCTGGTCTAATGTTAAACAGAAGTTGTGAGAGTAGATATCCTTATGATTTTTATAATCTTAGAAGGAAAAGTCTACTCTTAACTATAAGTATGATATTAGCTGAAGATTTTTCAAAGATCTTCATAAGTCATTTGAGAGTTTCCTTCTATTTCTAGTTTACTGAAAGTCTTTATTGGGAATCATTGTGTGAATTTTCAGGGTTTTGTTTTTTTGCAACTATTGAGGTTATTATATGGTTTTAATTTTTTGATTTGTTAAATCTAGGTATTAAATCCATTTATACTCTGGGAATAGTTTCTATCTGGTCATTATATATTATATTTTTATGTATTGTTGAATTAAATTTGTAAAATTTTGTTAAGGAATTTTTTATCTATGTTCTCAAGGGATATTGTTTGGTAATATTTAAAAATATCTTTGCATCGTTTTGTTATCAGGATATTTTTTTATCTCATTGTAAGAGTTAAGAAATATTTCCTCCTTTTTAATTTTCTAGAGGAGCTGTGTAGATTTAATCTTATTTTTACTTAAATGTTTGGCAGAATTCACCAGTGGAAAAATCTGAGTCTAGAGTTTTTGTATTTTGGTGAAAAGGTATTTAATTACAAATTCAATTTTTAAATAGATACAAAGTTATTCTGGTTATCTATTCTTGAGTGATCATTGGTAGTTATGTCTTTCAAATCATTTGTCCATTTAATCTAGACTGTCAAATGTATTGGAATATAATTGTTAGTAATACTTCTCTATTAAATGTGGTGTTTTAAATTATGTTTACAAATACTTTAATATGTCTCACTTCGAAAGAAGATGACTAATTTGTTTTCCTAGGTATGAACTCTATTGAATGACTTGCTTCTAATAAATAAAATGTGGCAGAACTGAAGTAGCATGATACCCAGGATTAGAATATAAAAGTCATTGTGACATTTTCCTTGATCTGTGTCTTGTATTGCTTGATGAATGGAAGCCAACTGTCATGTTCTAGTGGCACTCAAGTAACCCCATAGAACAGCCTTTGTGATAAGGTCAACAGTCATGTGAGTTATCCATCTTAACCTCCAGGTGACTCTAGCATTTAGTTTGAGGGCAATCTGGTACACAGCAATGGAAAATTACTGCAAATTTTGATACTGAGAATGGAGTGTCACAATAGCAAAAAACTAAAGGAAATAAGAGTGGCTTTGGAACTGAACAGTGAGAAGAACCTGGAAGGACATTGAGGAGAGAGTTCATGAGAGATTAAAGATCTTTGAAGAAATTTAATTCTTAACTTATAGAAACTGTGAGATAATAAATGTTTGCTGGTTCAAACCACCAAATTTTATGGTAATTACTATGCAGTAATAGATAATTAAGGCCTTTACTTTTAATATCCGTAGAATCTGTGGTTATATGATCTCTCTTCTTTATGTTGGTATTTTTGGTTTTATTTCTTTATTTTTTTCAACATTTATTTTATTGGGTCTTATTTCTTTATTTCTGATTAATCTGACTAGAGGTTATCACTTTAACTTTCTTATAATCTCCAGGAACCAGATTTTTGGTTCCACCCATGTTCTTTTTTGTTATAGTTTTGTATTTTATTGATTTGTGATATTATTAGCTTTATTCTTCTTATTTTTAAGTTTTTAAAAATATTTGCTTGTTTCTTAAGGTAAAAGTTGGGGTCATTGATTTGGGACTTTTCTTTTTTCCTAATACAGGCATTGAACATAACCCACAATTTTAATTTTCATTCTATTGAAAATTTTTTTATATATATATATATTCTTAGACCATGGGTTAATAAGATCTGTGTTATTTAGTTTTTAAATATACAATGATTTTTCTGGGTATTTTTCTGATACTGATTTCTAATTTAATTTTATTGTAATCAGAGAGTATACTTTGTATGATTTGAATACTTTAAAATGTTTTGAGATATGATGCCTAGAGAAACAGAACTCATATAAAGAAGAGGCCACACTGAGACTGGTAGTAGAGACAGAGTTGCGAAATGGGTTGGCTCCACACTCACGTGTTGCAGTTGAATATAGGAGGGATATCTTGGCTTCAGAGATCCCCCAGGAGGAAGAAGGGAAGCTGGCCCCACATTGGTGTTCTCCAGTCCAGGGGTTCAGTGCTAGAAACAGCAGTCTCAACAAAATCTGGATGTGAAAGTCATCAGGGATTCCAACCTTCTGGGTGAGACAGAAGGCTGATGGAAATTCAGATGTCTCCTTAAAGGCTCCGTGCACAGACTCACTCCCTCGCAGGCACTCACTCTGGGCTCTGGCAGAGGGAAAGAAGCTCAGGAGGCACCAGAAACATACAGTGAAAGACTGAGTCGTGTGATTTCAAGAGAGAGCTAGAGGAACAGCAACCATTATCTATTCGTTGAGTCCCCCTCCTGTGTAGCCTATAGGTTGGTGCCATCTTGCTTGTGTTAAACCTTTTCACACATGGACAAATATGAACCTGCATTGGCTTAATTAACTCTTGTTTCACACTGGTAACTCCATGAGACCCTGCACAACCCAACTCATGCATTTCCTGAGGTATTTTTATGTCTGGGCACTATCCCCACCTCACACTCTCAGTGAGAGTTTCCTTCAGCAGCAATCAACATGCCTAAGCTTGTGTACTATGGTAGATGCTTTTGGTGTTGAGAAATAAGCCCCAGCCCTAGTTTCAGTATTTCTTGTACAAATCTTGGGGGTCTGTGTGCCCAAGGTGGGCAGAGTGGCTGGCATTAGAGTGATCTTAGATTTTGCAAGAGGTCACAAGATCAGCAATGGCACCAAATCTGACTCTTCTCTAAACCAAGAAACACCATTTGACCCACCCTGATGATCCTTGAAACCCCACCTCACCCAACTCATACCAATTGAGCCTCTTTTAGTTGCTGAGCCTTAGGCCTTGTGGTGCTCTGGATCTTCTGCTGAGCTGTTACAGACCACGTACTGGTGGCAGCCCACCTCAGATCAAAGGGTGGCCTCTCCTAGATGCCTCAAGGTCCAGCACAGGCAGTGACAAACTGAGCATAGCTTTGAAGCTCGTACCTCGTAGCCCCAGGCTGGTCACTACAGTGGTTGATCTTGGCCTGTAGGAGAGCCCCTTCCAAGGGGCCCTAGAACCAGCACACTTGGAGGATGGCTTCAAACCAAAACAGCATACCGCCTGATTAGCCCCATCACAAGTGGCACACCCAGAGAGTTGTATCAACAGGCAAATGATTCTACTGGGACAAATCTCACTCTGTTAGGTCAGCACTCACATGGCAGCTTATACTCTGGGGGCATGGCCAATCCTTACAGCCAGTCATCCAGAAAGCCAATCCCACCCATTGATGTGACACCAGTAATCAAGGCTCAATTACAATAGGAGGCCATGCATAACCCATGAAAGTGACATTTCTAGAGCACCCAGTATAGGTGATCAGGGAAACTGTACCACTGAGCCACACAGGACACCTACTACATAAGGCTTCCTGGCTAAGACTGGATAATATAGCAGATCTACCTAATACATAAAACACAGAGAGGCAGTCAATATAAGAGAAAAAGAGAAACGTCTCAACTGAAGGAACAAGAGAAAATTCCAGAAAAAAATAAATGAAGTAGAGGCAAGCAACCTATCAGAAACATAGGTCAAAACATTAGTTAAAAAGATGCTCAATGAACTAAGGGGAAGAATAAATGATCCTTGTGAGAATTTCAGGAAAGAGATCATAAGCATAAAAAAGAAATAGAAACCAAAAAAAAAAAAAAAAAAGAACGAGACTGAAATGAAAAATACACTAGAAGAAATCAGCAGTAGATTAGATTAGATGAAGCAGAGTATTGAATCAGCAATTTGAAAAACAAGGTAGCAGAAAACATCCAATTAGAATGGCAAAAAAAAGAATGATTTACAAAATGAAGATAGTTTAAGGGACACCTGGGATACCATCAAGTGTAACAACATTCACATCATAGGTGTATCAGAAGGAGAAGAGAGAAGGCAAAAAATTGAGAACCTCTTTGAAAAAATAATGACAGAAAACTCACTAACCTGGTGAAAGAAATAGACATACAAACCCAGGAAGTGTAGAGAGTATCAAACAAGATGAACCCAAAGAGGCCAACACCAAGACACATTATCATTAAAATTCACCTTTGGAATAGACAAATAGAGAATCCTAAAAGCAGCAAAGGAAAGGCAGCTAGTTACTTATAAGAGTTCTCCCATAAGACTGTCAGATGATTTCTCAGCAGAAACTTTGCAGGCAAGAAGGGATTGGAACAAAATAATCAAAGTAATGAAAAGCAAGAACCTACAACCAGGACTACTCAACCTCCAAAGGTTATCAATTAAAATTGAAGATAAAATAAAGATTTTTCCAGTCAGGAAAAAGCTAAAAGAATTTAACACCACCAGGTTAATATTAAAAAGAAAAGTTAAAGGGCTTTCTTTTTTGTAAGAAAAAAAGGAGAATTTCCCAATTTTTTTCTTGTAGTTGATTTCTAGTTTCATACCATTGTGATCAGAGAAGATGGTTGATAGGATTTCAATTTTTAAAAATTTATTGAAACTTGATTTTTGTCCTAACATGTGGTATATCCTGGAAAATGTTGCATGTGCACATGAGAAGAATGTATATTTCATTGCTTTGGGGTAAAATACTCTGAAAATATCTATTAAATCCATCTGTTCTAGTGTATCTTTTGGAAAATTTTTTCCTTGTTGAATTTCTTGTCTGGAAGATCTGTCCATTGGTGTCAATGGGGTGTTACAGTTTTCTACTATGTTACTATTAATCTTTCCTTTTATGTCAGTCAATAATTGCTTTATATATGTAGGTATTCCTATGTTGGGTGTGTATATACTTACTAGGGTTATGTCCTCTTGATTTATTGATCGCTTTATCATTATGCCCCTTGTTATAGACTTTGTTTTAAAGCCTATTTTGTCTGATATAAGTATCTCTAGCATGGATTTTTTTCATTTCCTTTTGTGTGAAATATAATTTTCCATTTCTTTAATTTCAATCTGTGAGTGTCATTTGATCTGAAGTGGGTCTCTTGTAGACAGACAGCATATGTATGGGTCTTGTTTTCTTTTTTATTCAGCTACTTTATGTCTTTTGACTGGAACATTTAATCCACTTACATTTAAAATGATTACTGATAGGTACATAGTTACTGTCATTTTATTATTTGTATTTATTTTTTCTTTTTATTCTTCATTCCTTTTTTTCTTTTATTTATTTTTTTATTCTTTCTTTCTTTCTTTCTTTCTTTCTTTCTTTCTTTCTTTCTTTCTTTTCTTTTCTTTTCTTTTTCTTTTTTACAAAAGTCCCTTTAACATTTTTTAATACTGGCTTGGCTTGTTGATGATGAACACCTTAAGCTTTTCCCTACTAGAAAATAAAAGGACATACACAAATACATGGAGGGCAAATAACATGCTACTAAACAATGAATAGGTTATCAATGACATCAAAAAAGAAATCAAAAGATACCTAGAGACAAATGAAAATGAAAGCAGAACAACTAAAAGAGTATGGGACACAGTAAAGTAGTCTTAACAAGGAAGATCATAGCAATACAGGCCTACCTCAAGAAACAAAAAAGCTCAAACAAACAATGTAACCCTACACTTAAAAGAATTAGAAAAAGAATAGCAAACAAATATCAAAAAGAATAGAAGGAAGGAAATGATAAAGATCAGAGTGAAAGTAAATGAAATAAGGTCTAGAAAAACAACACAAAAGATTAATGAAAGAAATAGTTGGTTCTTTGAAAAGATAAATAAAATTGACAGATCCTTAACCAGACTCATCAAGGAAAAAATAGAGAGAACTTGAATAGATAAAATCATAAATGAAAGAGGATAAATAGCTATGGACTCAACAGAAATACAAGGGATCATAAGGAAACACTACAAGTAATTACTCACTAACAAACTGGACAATCTTGAAGAAATGGACACATTCCTAAAAACATATAATCTCTCAAGACTGAGTCAAGAAGAAAAAGAGAATCCGCACTGATCAATTACCACCAGTAAAATCAATTCAGTAATCAAAATCCTTCCAAAAAACATATGGCTTCATAGGCAAATTCTACCAAACATTCAAAGAAGAATTAACACCTATTTTTTTCAAACTACTTTAAAAAATTCAAGAAGAGGGAAGGCCCCCTAACTCCTTTTATAAGGCTACCATTACTATGATTCCAAAAGCTAGACAAAGACATTACAAAAAAACTATAGACCAATATCACTAATGAACGTTGATGCAAAAATCCTCAAAAAAATATTAACAAACTGAATTCAGCAATATATTTAAAATATACAACATGATCAAGTTGGATTTATTTCTGGGATGCAAGGTTGGTACACTATCCGCAAATCAATTAATGTCATACACCACATTAACAAATTGAAATATAAAAATCATATGACCATATCAATACACACAGAAAAAGCATTTGTAAAAATTCAGCATCTATTTATGATAAAAACTATGAACAAAGTGGGAATAGAGGGCACATAGCTCAACATAATAATGGACAAACCTACAGCTAACACCATACTCAATGGTGAAAAGCTAAAAGTGGTTTTCTTGAGATCAGGAACAAGACAAGGATGCCCACTTTCACCATTCCTCTTCAACATTGTATTGGAAACCTTAACCACAGAAATAAGACAAGAAATATTAATGAAAGGTAAACGAATCATACAGGAAGAAGTAAAACTCTTGCTATTTGCCAATGGCATGATTTTATATATAAAGAACCCTAAAGATTCCACCAAAAAGTTGTTAGAGCTGATCAATGGATTTAGTAAAGTAGCAGGATACAAAATTAATATTCAAGAGTCAGTGACATTTTTATGCACCAACGATGAACTTTCAGAAAGAGAAATTAAGAAAACAGTCCCATTGACAATTTCATCAGAACCAATAAAATACCTGGGAATAAAATTAATCAAGAAGATAAAATACCTGTTCTCAGAAAATTATGTCATTGAAAAAAAGAAATTGAAGAAGCTACAGATAAATGGAAGCATATACCATACTCATGGGTAGGAAGAATCAACTCCACTAAAATGGCCATACTACCAAAAGCAATCCATAAATTCAATGCAATCTCTATCAAAATACCAATGGCATTTTTTAGAGACCTGAAACAAATAATCCTAAAATTTAAATGGAACCATAAAAGACCCTGACAATCTTAAGAAAGAGACGAAAATTGGAAGTATCACACTACTTGATATTGAACTATACTACAAGGCTACAATAATCAAAACAGCATGGTACTAGCACAAAAACAGATACAATGATCAATGTAATAGAATAGAGAGCCCAGAAATAAGTCTACATCTTTATGCTCACTCAATATATGACAAGAGAAGAAAGAATATACAAGGAGTTCAAGACAGTCTCTTCAATAAATGGTGTTGGAAAAAAATGAAAAGAAACTGGACCACCTTCTTACACCATATACAATAATAGTCTCAAAATGGATTAAGATTTAAATGTAAGACCCCAACCATAAAACTTCTAGAAAAAAACATGGACCATAATCTCTCTGACATTGCTATTAGTAATTGATTTTTGGATACATCTCCTCATGCTAGGGAAACAAAAGAAAAAAATAAACAAGTGGGACTACATCAAGCTAAAAAGTTTTGCAGAGCAAAAGAAACCATCAACAAAACAAAAATACAACCTACTGAAATGGGAGAAGATATTTGCTTATGATACATCTGATAAGAAGTTAATATCCAAAATATATGAAGAACTCATACAAGTCAACAACAACAACAACAACAACAACAACAACAAAACAATCCAACTAAAAAATGGGCAGAAGGACTGAACAGATATTTCTCTAAAAAAGAAATGTGGATGGCTAATAGAAATGTGAATAGATGCTCAAGGTTGCTAATTATCAGAGAAACTCAAATTAAAACTACAATGAGATATTACCTCACACCTGCCAGAATGGCTATCATAAATAGATAAATAAACAGCAAATGTTGGTGAGAATGTGGAGAAAAGGGAACCTTTATACATTGTTGGTGGGATTGCAAATTTGTACAGCTGCTATGGAAAACAGTATGAAGTTTTCTCAAAAAAAATAAAAATGGATATACCTTTTGACTCAGCGATCACCTTCTGATTATTTATCCAAAAAACAAACAAACAATAATTTGTAAAGATTTATGCACTCCAATATTCATGTCAGCACAATTTACAATAGCTAAGATATGGAAGCAACCTGAATGCCCATCAACTGACAATTGGATAAAGAAATTATGGATCATATATACAATAGAATATTACTCAACCATGAAAAAATTATATCCTACCATTTGCAATGACATGGATGGATCTAGAGGTTATTATGCTCAGTGAGATAAGCCAGACAAAGCTAAATACCACATGATTTTACTTACATGCAGAATCTAAGAAACAAAAGAACAAACTAATCAAAAGCAAACTCACAAATAAAGAGGACAATCTGGTGACGACCAGAGGGGAAGCTGGTTAGGGATATGAGTGAATGAGGTGAAGGGTTAAAGAAGTACAAAATAGTAGTTGGGCATGGGGAGCATGACATAAGGAATGCAGTTAGCATTAATGTAATGGCTAGGTGGAGAGCTAGAGGAAAAAAAAGAGCAAAGAGAGGGATAATTTTATAAACTATATAGATGTCTAGCCAATGTACTCTATACTTGTAACTAATAATAAAATAAAATTTAAAAAAATAAAAAAGAGAAAACATAAATTAAAAAATGGCAATAATTATGTACCTATCAATAATCACTTCAAATGTAAATGGATTAAATGCTTCAGTCAAAAGACTGAATAGATAATAAGACCTATAGATATGCTGTTGACAAGAGGTCCACTTCTGGTTGAAAGATATACACTAACTGAAATTAAAAGGATAAAAAATATATTTCATGCAAATGGAAATAAAATTTAGGGTAACAATATTTATATCACACGAAATAGACTTTTAAACAAAAATAACAATAAGAGTTAAAGAAGGACATTACATAATTATAATAGGATCAATCCAGGAAGAGGATATAACCCTAGTAAACATTTATGTGCTGAACATAGGAGCACCTAAATATATAAAGCAAATATTTATGAACATAAAGAAGAGATCAACATTAATAATACAGTCACTATAGGGACTTTAATACCTCCATTGACACTAATGGACAGATATTTCAGACAGAAAATCAACAAGGAAACAGTGTCCTTAAATGATATACTAGATCAGTTGGATTTAATTGACATTCTTAAAGCATTTTACTTCAATGTAGCAGAATGTACATTCTTCTCAAGTGCACATAGAACATATTCCAAGATAGATCACACATTAGGCTACAAAACAAGTCTTAATAAATTTAAGAACACTGAAATTGTATCAAGCATTTTCTCTGTTCACAATGGTATGGAACTAGAAATCAACTACAAGAAAAAAATAATGAAAATACACGAACACATGGAGGCTAAACAACATGCTACTAAACAATGAATGAGATCAAGGTAAAAATCAAAAGACACCAAGAGACAAATGAAAATGAAAACACAATGACTCAAAATTTATGGGACATGGCAAAAGCAGTCCTAAGAGAGAAATTCATAGCAATACAGGCTTATCTCAAGAAACAAGAAAAAACTCAAACAAAAAATGTAATCCTACACTTAAAAGAATTATAAGAAGAATTACAAACAAATACCAAAGAGAATAGAAGGAAGGAAATCATAAAGATCAGAGTAGAAATAAATGAAATAGAGTCTATAAAAACAATACAAAATATTAATGAAACCAAGAACTGATTCTTTGAGAAAATACAATTGACAAACCTTTAACCAGAATCATTGAGAAAACAAGAGCAAGGACACAAATAAATAAAATTAAAAATGAAAGGGGAGAAGTGACAACTGACTACATAGAATACAAAGGATTATAAGAAAATACTATGAGCAATGATATGCCATAAATTGGACAACTTGGAAGAAATAAATATATTCCTAGAAACATAATCCTTTAGGACTGAGTCAAGAAGAAACAGAACAGAAAATTTGAACTAGCAAATTACTACTTAAAAAATCAAATTGGTAATCAAAAAAAGTTCTAACAAAGTCCTGTACCGGATAGCTTTACAGGTGAATTTTACCAAACATTCCAAGCATAATTAACAGCTATTCTTCTCAAACTATTCCAAAAAATTCAAGATAAAGGAAGGTTTTCAAACTCATGTTATGAGATAATCATTATCCTGATTTTCAAACCAGACAAAGACATTGCAAAAAAAAAAAAAAATTATAGGCCTATATGCTTAAGGAACATAGATGAAAACTCTTCAACAAAATATTTACGAACCAAATTCAGCAATACATTAGAAATTACATACACCAAGCTCTAGTGGGATTTATTCTTGGGATTCAAGGTTAGTGCACTATCCATAAATCATTTTATGTGATACACAACATTAACAAATTGAAAGTTAAAAATCATATGATCATATCAATAGATGCAGAAAAATTTTTTACAAAAATCTAGCATCAATTTATGACAAAAACTCTCATCGAAGTAGGAATATAGGGAATATACCTCAACATAATAAATGCCATGTTTATGACAAACCCACAGCTAACATCATACTCAAAGGGGAAAAGCTAAAAGCATGTTCCTTAAGATCAGAAACAAGACAATAATACCCACTTTCATCACATTTATTCAACATAATATTGGAAATCCTAGCCATATCAATCAGACTCGACAAAAAATAAAAGGCATTATAATTGGAAAGGAAAAATTAAAAACTGTCATTATTGACCGATGACATGATACTATATAGAAACAACTCTAAAAATTCCACCAAAAAACTTTTAGAACTAATAAATGAATTCAGAAAAATAGGCATTTCTCCAAAGAGAACATACAGGTGGCCAATGGACACATGAAAAGATGTTCTACATCACTAATCATCAGAGAAATGCAAATTAAAACCACAATGAGATATTACCTCACACTCTCAGAATGACTTTCATCAATAAATCAACAAACAAGTGTTCGTGAAGATATAAAGCAAAGAGAACCCTTGTGCACTGTTGGTGGGATTCCAAGTTGGTGTAGTTACTATGAAAAACAGTTTAGAGGTTCTTCATATAGAGCTAACTTATGACCCAACAATTTCCCTCCTGGGGTATTTATCTGATGAAATATAAACCACTAATTTGAAAAGATATATGCACCCTCATCTTCACTGTAGCATTATTTACAATAGTCAAGGTATGGAAATAACTTAAGTGCCCATGAATAGATGATTAAAGAAAGAAGTCATACATAGACATGATGGAATATTACTCAGCCATAAAAATAAAATCTTACCACTTGCAATGGCATGGATGGACCTAGAGAGTTTTGTGCTAAGTTATATAAGTTAGAGAAAACCAAATACCATATGATTTCACTATATGTGAAATCTAAAGAACAAAAATGAACAAGGAAAATGGAAGCAGATTCATAGATACAGAAACAAACTGTTGATTACCAGGCAAAAGGGGTGATTGGGGAACTAATGGAAAATGTGAAAGGATTAAGAAGTACAAAATGGTAGTTAAAAAATAGTCTTGGAGTTGTAAAATACACAATAGAAAATATAGTCAATATTATTGTAATAACTATAGTGCTGAGTGGGTAGTGGACTGATGGGGGAAATCAATTCATAAATTACATAAATGTCTACTGTGCTATACACTTGAAACTACTATAAAACAATATTTTATGTCAACTGTAATTGAGAAATAAAAAAACATAAAAAGAAGGGACTAAAAATGCATAAATACATATAACAAACAAACAACAAACAAATAAAACATATCCTAGCAGAAGTTTCTAAACAAGAGCTTCTCATGCAAGCCAGGCTTTAGGGAGAAGTGGGTACTAAGTGCCTTCCCTTGTATTGAACAGCCTGCCACTTGCACTGAGTTGCCTGCCTTCACTAACCCTTGTAAGTGAGTTTTTGGAGTTGTATTTTAACCAATAGGATTGAGACTTTTTCCACCCAATTTGAGCTGCACAGCTATATCCCCATTAACATTATTAACAACCAATCAGAGCAACTCCATTTTTGGATCAATCAAACTGCAAGGATTTGAAGTCTTCATTGGTACAAGGACTGACCAATCAGTAGCCAGGGGCAGGGACTTCTCTCTCTATATGCAAATTCCTCTCTGGCTCTGGGAGTGCACTTTCCTTTTCTATAGACGACTGTAAGTTGTATATATTGGGCTGGAGCTGAAACACCAAAGATGAAACAGCAGAGCAGACCTATCTAACCTCAGCGCTGTCTAACCCCTGGGCTGCCTCACAGCCTTGCTCTTCCATAGCCATATTGTTTAATAATTGCGCTGTAACAGTATTGAGCCGTACCGCAGCCTTGGTGCTTTTACATTCCTACTGTAACACACTTGAGTTGTTTGTACCGATTAAAGTTTCCTGCTTCGCCACACCCCCAGTTGGGGATTCCTGTTGACCTTGTATAGATGCAACGACCATTGGTTGACAAACCTCAAGTCGGTTTTGAAATCCTGTATGATCTCCTTCCCCAACATCAGGAAAGGCAACTTCCAGATAAGAAGCTCAGTTAATTTCTGGTAAGGATGGATTTCTCAAAGTGCAAAGATCCTGGTGCCTGTAGTGATGAAGTTTTTTCATCCTGCAGATAGAGTTGGCACTTTTCTTGTCAGCTTTAGTGGCCAGCCATTTGCTGAGCACCTTTCCACTCATGGTTTTACCATCAGCTTGCATGATTTGAGCCATTTTTCTTAACCCATTGCCAATGTCTTAGGCCACTTCGCTGAATATCATCCTGCTTCTGCTGCCTAATGAAGATCCATAGTCACCAAGCAAAGCAAAGGTGTTCCTTCAACAAATGATCGACATATTTTGTGCTCTAAGTGAGGTGTGAGGGAACTTTTAAAAAAGTTATTTCATATCTCTTCTGTTAGATTATTTGCTATAATTTTATATTGGTTTTCTTAGGGTTTACACGTAAATTTTTAATTTATTGAATTATCTTCAAGTAATATTTTATTGCTTCCAATATAGTATAGGAACATTACAACAATACAATTCCATCTTTCTACACTAGTCTTTGTGTCATTTAACTTATACAACATATGTTATAAACTCACAATACATTGTTACTTTTATATTTCATAGTCAGTCATCTTTAAACAAATTAAAAATAATAAAAAATATTCATTTACCTACCTATTTACCATGTCTGGTGCTTTTCATTCCTTGTATAGATGTATATTCTATTTCCTTCTGCTTGAAGATTTTTCTTTAATACTTTTTCTGATGAGGGTCTGCTGATAAAGAATTCTTTCAGACTTTTTATGTAAGAGAAAATCTTTCAGCCATTTTGAAAGATATCTGTGAGTTTGTAGTTTCCATCAAATTAGAAAAATTTCAGCCATTTTTTTCTTCATATATTTTTTTATCTTTATTTTTTGTGGACTCCAATTACATGCATGCCAAGCACCTCAAATTTGTTCTGGAGCTCACTTATATACTCTGTTCATTCTTAAGTTTTTATTTGTATATTTCACTTTGTTCTTAAGCTATTTATTATAATTAAGGTTACTGAAAGGCTCCCATTTATTTTTTTTTACACTTTAATAGTAAGGAATATATATGTTTATAAGGAGCGTCCACCTTCCTTAGTTAGATATTCTGTAACCACATATTTGACTCCTTTTACCCTGTCAATCGCCACCCATCCCATACTCACCTTCCCTCTGGTAAGCACTAGTCTATTGTCTACAAGTCTGTTTGTTTGTCTTGTTCATTTGTTGCTTTTATGTTTATATTTCACATACAAGTGGTATCGTGCAATTTTCAACTTTCTCTGTTACAATTATATCGCTTAGTATGATTATCTCGAGGTCCATCCATGTTGTTGCAAATGACACTATTTCATCTCTTCTTATGGCTAATATTCCATTGTATATATGTACCACAGGTTCCTTAGCTAATCATCTGTCATAGGACATCTTGGTTACTTCCACATCCTGGATACCATGAATGATGCTGCTATGAATATCGGTGTGCAAATTTCTTTTTAGATATGGGTTCTCAAGTCTTTGGGGTAAATACCTAGTGGAGAGATTGCTGGATCATAGGGTAGATCTATTCCTAGTTTTTTCAGGAAACTTCATGTTGTTTTTCATAGTGTCTATAATAATTTGCAGTGCCACCAGCAGTGTATGAGGGATCTTTTTTTCTCCTCATTATCCACAACATTTGTTATTACTTGTCCTGTTGATTATAGCTATTCTAACAGGTGTGAGATGATATCTCATTGTAGTTTTGGTTTGCATTTCTCTAATGACTGATGATGTTGAGCCATGTGTAGGGAGGAGTGTTTTTTTTTTTTATTCAGGTCCTCTGCTTATGTTTTGATTGGATCGTTTGCTTTTTATTATTATTGAATGTATGATTTTTTTGTATGGTTTGGATATTAGGCTCTTATCAGAGGCATCGCTTGCAACTATATTTTCACATTCGATGGCTCTCTCTTTACCTCATTAATGATTTCTTTTGCTGAACAGAAGCTTTTTTAGTTTGATGTAGTCCCATTTATTTTAGCTTTTACTTCCCTTTCTTTCAAGGTCAAATTCATAAATTCCTCTTTAAGTCCAAGGTACATGAGTTTAGTTCCTATATTTTTTTCTATGCATTTTATTATTTCAGGTTTTATATTCAGATCCTTAACCTATTTTGAGTTAATTTTGGTATGCTGTGGAAGACAACAGTCTAGTTTCATTGTTTTGTAGGTGGCTTTCCAGTTTTCCCAGCACCATTTATTGAAGAAGCTTTCCTTTCTCCACTGTATGTTTTTAGCTTTTTGTGGAAAATTATTTGCTCATATGAACTTGGGTTTACTTCTGGACTCTCGATTCTGTTCCACTGGTCCATGTGTCTGTTTTGCTGCTAGTACCATGCCATTTTAATTACTGTCTCTTGGTAATTTAATTTGAAGTCAGGCAGAGTGATGCCTCCAGCCTCATTTCTTTTTCTCTCAGGATGGCTTTGGCAATTTGGGGTCTTTTGTGCTTCCATATGAATCTGATGATTTTTTGTTCTATTTCTTTAAAAAATGCTGATGAGATTTCAATGGCGATTGCATTAAATCTGTATAATTATTTAGGTAATGTGATCATTTTAACTATGTTGATTCTTCCAATCTAAGAAAACAGGATATCTTTTTATTTATTTGTATCTTCTTCAATTACTTTTAATAGGGACTTACAGTTTTCATTATATAGGTACTTCACTTATCTTGTTAAATTTATTACTAGGTATTTTATATTTTTTACTGAGATTGCAAAAGGAATTATTTTCTCCACTTTTTTTTTCTGACACTTCATTATTAGAGTATAGAAAAGCTATGAATTTTTGAATGTTGATTTTGTATCCAGATACTTTACTGTATTTGCTTATTTTTTCTAGCAGTGTTCTTGTGGAGATTTTAGGGTTTTCTATAGAGAGAATCATGTCATCCATGAATTGTGACAGTTTGACTTCTTTGTTTTCTGTTTGGATCCCTTTTATATCTTTTTTCTTGTCAGATTGCACTTGCTAGGACTTCCAATGTTATATTGCATAAGAGTGTTGATAGTGGACAGCCTTGCCTTGTTTGTGATCTTAGAGAGAAGGTTTTTCATTTTCACCAGTAAGTATACTTTTGGTTGAGGGTTTGTCATAGAAGGCCTTTATTATGTTAAATAACTTTCCTTCTATACTGTTTTGTTATGTGTTTGATCATATATGGATCCTGTATCTTGTCAAAGGCTTTTTCTGCATCTATTAATATGATATAAATTTTATTTTTTAATTTGTTTATGTGGTGTACTACATTAATTGATTTGCATATGCTGAACCATCCATGTGCCTCAAGGATGAAGCCCACTTGAATATGGTGTATAATCTTTTTAATATGTTGTTGTATTCAATTTGCTAGTATCTTATTTTGTATTTGTGCATCTACATTCATGAAAGATATTGGTCTGTAGTTTTCTTTTTTTGTGTTATCTTTACCAGGTTTAGGTATCAGAGTAATATAGGCCTCAAAAAATGTGTTAGGAAGTATTGCCTTCTCTTCGATTTTTTGGAGGATTTTGAGGAGAATTAAATCTTTGAATGTTTGGTATAATTCACTGATGAAGCCATCTGGTCCTGGACTTTTACTTTTTTGTAGGTTTTTGATGATTGTTTCATTTTCCATACTGCTGATCAGTCTATTTAGATTTTCCAGATCTTCTTGATTCAGCCTAGGAAGGTTCTGTTTTCCTAAGTACTAGTCTTTTCTTCTAGGTTATTAAATTTGGTGCGTATACTTTTTCATAGTATTCTTATATGATACTTTGTATTTCTGTGATGTTAGTGGTAATTTCCTCTCTTTCATCCCTGATTTTTTAAAATTGTGTCCTTTCTCTTGTTTCTTTAGTGAGTCTAGCCAAAGGTTTCTCAACTTGATTAACCTTCTCAAAGAATCAGCTCTTTGTTGCATTTATTTTTTCATTGTTTTTTTTGTCTGTTTTATTTTTAATTTCATTTATTTCTGTCCTAATTTTGTTTCTTTTCTTCTGCTAACATTAGACTTTATTTGTTCTTCCTTTTCTCATTTTTTTAAAAGATAAAGTGTTAATTTGTTTACTTGGGTTCATTCTTGTTTTCAGAGTTAAGCCTGTAATGATATGAACTTTCCTCTAATGACCGCTTTTACCGTGTCCCAAAAGTTTTCATATGTTGTACTATCATTATTGGTTTCTATGTATCTCTTCATTTTTCTTTTTATTTCTTCTTTGACCCAGTTATTCATCAGTAGCATGTTGTGTAATCTCCATATATTTCTGCTTCTTTCTGATTTTTTTCTGCAGTGTATCTCTAGTTTCAAATCATTATGGTCAGAGAATATAGTTGGTATGATTTCAAACCTCTTATATTTGTTGAGACTATCTCTATGTTCTAGTATGTGGTCAATTATTGAGAATGTTCCATGTGCACTACAGAAGAATGTATAAGCAGTTGTTTTTGGATAGAAGGCTCTGTAAATGTCAATTATGTCCAGTTGGTCTAATGTATCACTTAAGGGTGTTATTTCCTTATTGATTTTCTGTTTGGATGATATGTCCATATTTGACAGTGGAATATTTAGGTCCCCTATACAACAATGTTTTCGTCTGTTCTCCCTTTAGTTCTGTAATAATTGCTTTAGATATTTCAGGACTCCCTGATTGGGAGCATAGATATTAATAAGTGTTATGTCTTCTTGGTACATGATTCTCTTTACCATTATGAAATGTCCCTCAGTATCATTCTTTACCTTTTTTTATTTTGAAGTCTATTTTGTTTGATATTAGTACCATCACTCCCACTTTTCTCTGAATGCCATTTGCTTGATATATCATTTTTCACCCTTTCACTCGAGTCTATATTTGTCTTTGGAGCTGAGATGTGTCTCCGTGAGGCAGCATATAGTTAAGTTTTGTTTTTTGATTCAATCTGCAACTCTGTGTCTTTTTATCGGTGAGTTCAATTCTTTTACATTTGGGTTATTATTGAAATATGAGGTCTTATAGCCACTTTATCTTTTGCTTTCTGGTAGCTCGGTGCTTCCATTGTATAATTGTCCTTGTGCTTCTGTTTTATTTTCAATGACTTTTGCGGGTTTTCCCTCTGGTCCTTCTTGTTTTGTTTTGTACAATGGTTCTGAATCTTTGGCATGTGGTTACCATTATAAATATGTAGAGGATAGTTTTATTTATATATATATATATATATATATATATATATATATATATATATATATATATATATATATATATAAATACACACACATACATACATACATACATATACATACAATCATTAATTTTCTTCTGTGTTTGCTTTATATCCATTCCCCTTTTTGAATTTGGATTTAGATTCCCACTTTTTCAGTCATTATTATCTCAATTTGTTCCTAAGTATGCTGAAAATTTATTACTATCTTGTTACAACAATTTACTTCTTATTTAAACATATAATGCCCTGTTTTTAGTAGGGGGTACACTTCTATGCTTCTATTTGCCTGATAGTCACTTTACTTTTTTTCCTCACCTTTGGTAATGCCCATTATTCATATGTTTTCTCTCCTTATGGTATCAGGTAGTTATTAAATTTCTCTTTCATTATTTTTCATTTTTTTTTGCTTTCTTCTTCCTTCTGGTTTTTTTTTCTAGATTATGTCTTTGACATCACTGATTCTTTCCTCCATCTAGTTGACTCTATTTCTTGAGATTGCTATTTCATTATTTGTCTGTTGCAGTATGTTCTTCATCTCCAGAATTTCTATTTGGTGCTTTTTGAGGATTTCTATCTTCTTACTCTGATCATCTAGTTGTTTTTCCAATTCCTGAAATTGTTGACTGGAGTCATTTTGGATCTCACTGAGTTTTTCAGAATTACCATCCTGAATTCTCTGTCATGTAAATTGCATATTTCTATGTTTGTAAGATCATTTTCTGGAGATTTTTCTTTCTTTCTGAGATGCCTTGGCACCTTGATTGTTCATGGTGTTTCATGGACTATTTCTCCACCTGAGCATTAATGGAAGTGTATCCTGTTGTTTTTTCTAGAAAGAAGATTTATTATATAAAGTTCTCTCTTTAGCCTGCTACAAAGATGGTGTTTTATTTATTTATTTTTTTTCATTTCCAGTAGATAGCATGTAAGCCTCTTGGTTCCTTGCTTTATATAAAGTCTTAACAATGCCTTTTTCCCCCTTATATATGTTTAGTCATGCTCGCTACCCTCAGACTCAGTCCCTGTCAGTGTTAGTGACAGTTTTGGAAATGTTCACTCAGATTACCCTGGGGCTCCTAATCGTTCAGTCCTGCAAGTTATGGGGGGAGGGGCCCTCTGGGTTCGGGAATGAGGGTTGTAGCTCAGTCTTGGTTTCGCAACATTGGCTGGTACAAATCAACTGTTATTTCTCTGGTCTACCTGCTTCTCTGCTCTCTTCCCTCATGACTTGTCCCTGCCGCCAGCTGTGTGGAGTTCACAACTCTTCCAGACTCTGCTGTTCAGAGAACTTGCCACACCTTTTCCCCTCCTCCTCTTCCTACAGGAAGCTCCACCTGTGAGAGGCAGCTTTTGTTTCTCTCATTCCACTGCCCTACACTGGGGGTTCTCACCTGTGGTAGCTCTGATGCTCAGATCTCACTCTCAGACATGCTAGTATGTCGTTTGGGTATTTTTTTTGTTGAGCTTTAGATGTTCAGCTTTTTGTTTTAAGGGGAGAGATCAATGAATGTCTCTCCCTTCACCATGGTTCTCCAAACATTCTGTATTTCATTTTTGATGATTCCCATCGATATGATTTTGAGTGGAGTAAAATTTTCTTTTCTAGTGTCTAATTTGCTGTTAAGTCTACCTAGTGTATTTTTCATCTTGGACATGGAAGTTTTCCTCTAAATTTAATTTGAATCTTTGTATAGGATCCATATCATTATCTAGCATGCTGAATATTTTTTATGCCTTCTTAAACATATAAAATGTAGTTTTGTTTGTTTTATTGATCTCATCTAATAATTCTAACATTTGTATTACTTTGGGTTATTTTTCTATTGATTGATTTCTTTCTCATTATTAGGGGCACTTTCCTGCTTCTTTGCACACCTTGTAATTCTTGATTGGATGCTAAGCATTGTTAATTTTATTTTTGTGGGTGTTGAATATTTTGGGGTTCTTGTAAATATTCATGTGATTTGCTCTCAGTTGTAGTTAGATTATTTTTATACTTTGAAAGGTGAGACCATATTGGCCTTTTATCTAGAACTATTTTTTTTCCTACAACTGAGTCTATACTTTTCTGAGTACTCTGAATACTTAGTTCAATATCCTGTGGATTATAAGGTTTTCCCACTCTGGTTTGTTGAAACATATAGTATTCAAGGCCTTACATGTTCTCTAAGGATTTTGGATGGTTCTGTCCTCAGCCTAAGGTACTTTTATTGTGCTGATCAGTATTAGCCTGAAGACGTACGAGAAGCCTCTGCAGATCTCTGGACCTCTGTCTTTATGCAATTGTCTTCTTTCTGTCATTCTGCCTTTAAACGTTAGCTGCCTTGGCCTCCTTGAACCTCCAATTTCATCTTCTTGAGGAAGGGAGATGGTTGTGTTCTGTCTCGGTTCACAGTGCTTGTGCAGTGGCCTGAAAACTCTGTCTTGACATCAAGCTCAGAAATCATAGGGTGTACCTCATCTGTTTCTGCTTTTGTATGAATCATTGCCCTATGCCTGATATCTAATATCCGAAGGCCATTAGAGTATATATTTTATTTATTATCTTGTTTCAGGTGGGAGGGTGAATATAGTCCCTATTACTCCACCTTAAACAGATGTCTCATCACATCTTCATTTAATTATTCCATGCCTAAATTCCATAATTTTTTAAATTCACCTTCTTGCTTCTAATGTTGACCTCTACAAATTCTGCATATTTTCCAGATTAAACTTTTTAAAACATTTCCCTAAGAAATCAAGACATTACTTTTCTTTTAAAAAATTAATAATCATAACATATCTAAACTCCTTTTTCTAATGTTTCAGGGTCTCCTGGTAGAAAAGCATCCCATCCTTTTGTTTTTATTTCCATTGGATAAACAGAATAAGAAAATTTACTTTCATACCTTTTCTTTTTTCTTTTGAGGGCTCTGTCCCTGAAACAGCCATTTTGTGCATAATCTATGATCCTAAGTGAGACTGAATGAAGGTCAGGCAGTGGAGAAGTATGTATCTGACAGTCAAAACCTGTGATGGTAGGATTTTATCTTATTTACTTGAATCTTTGGTGTGTAATGTATCTGGTATATATTTGATGATGATACATTCTGTGTAAATCACAGTACCTGAAACAAAAATGTTTACATAATATTTCTATAAAAATACTTTTTGGCTTATCAAGAGATAAATTTAAGATCTTAAAAATGTATAAAAGCACGAACCACATCTTTTCCCGCTTAAGCAATCAATTAGGCCTTATTATCACAGGTCTTTTCTGTTGCAGATAAAGCCATGTGTATATAACTGGGAATGTTGTTGTTGACTTAACATTATTTTTTAGTCTCAAAGACTGAGATTTAACATAAAATATTTGGGAGGAAGAATTATAAGGGAAAACAAAACATGCCTGGGGAAATGTTACTTGCTGTGTCCAATCTCAAGAAAATAAGGAGGTGGTTTTCATAGCATTTCAGTTGTCACTTGTATTTATCAATAAATGTTTTTAATTTTCCAAGGTAAGAAACAACCAGCGGCAGCAGTGGGGATGGCTGAAGCATAAGCTGCTTGGCTGATTATCTCAGCACTGACCTGTAAGCAGCCCCCACTGAGGTGAAATGCAATTGAGTCTACATATTAACTCCAGTCCTGAGCTGCTCCCTAGTAGTCTTTGTTATCAGGCTCAGAACACATTGAGTTAAGTGGGAAGGCACATGCTGGGTAATAGTTTTGTGATGCAGATGACTATCAGCAAGAGACTGAACTGAAAATGACTTCTCTGGGACTGCTGAGGATGGGAAATTAGGGCGAAAGTTGAGGTTGGGTTGCAAGGTTTGATTTTCTATCCATTGAAATATTTTTGCTCTGTGGATTAAAGGCCACTGCTGTACTCACGAATATAAACTATTTCTGGCTATTGTAAATGATTAGCTACACTTTGAAGCTGGCTTCATGATCCTGAGAGCAAATATTCAATGCTTGCAAAGCACTATAGAACAAAATAATCACAGAAGCTTTGAGTTATCATTGGCCATGTGGAAACCGAGATAGCAAACTTGACAACAGTAAAATATTATACACATTAAATGGAGTAAATTTTGAACAACTGTATTCCCAGCACTGTCTCCATTTTGGTTATGTCACTTTATATTTTACAGGGAAAACAATTTTCAACACTTAATTTTCTTAAGTTTGCCTTTATCTTCATTTAAGTTTCTAAGCAGATGGTCTTATCTGTGTGATGGGAAATGGATTCAATATCTGATGTGGCATGGCTCAGGACTCTGGAGAAGACTGGTGTTGAGTTCCAGCTTTACTTCTTACTAGCTGTGTGACCCTAGGTAAATCACTTTACCTCTCTGTGCCCCAGTACCTTAATCTCTAAAATTAGAATAATAAAATGAGTGCCCTGATATGGTCATATTACTGAGCAAGGACCTGCTATCCAGTATGCACAAGAGACAAAGCTATGACACTGGAACTTTGAGAAAAAGAAGAGGTATTTATTTAATGCTGAGTCAACTGGCAGGAGACAGGATGCACTACGCAAATCTGTCTCCCTGGTTCAGAGTTTGAGGTGAGTTTTAAGGAGTTAGAAGTGCTGGTGAAGCAGGTTGTGATTGGAGAGCTTTGGAACTTGTTCATTTATGGTAAGATATGGCAAGGTGTTTCAGCACTGGATCTTCCTGGACAATGAACTTTGCTTATGAACGTGTTCTATTGCTCAAGTTCTGGTAATGACCCATTTCTTTGGTTCCATGGTGGGGTGGTGAGACTGATTCTGGGTGTTGCTGGAGGTCAAATTCTCTCTGCATATTTAAGCTGAGTAACTTGCAGTTTTGGTTTCTGAAAAGCAACTCAGTATCTTATTAGAAATAAAATAGGACCATTTTGAGCTGGTTCTGCAGTTACAGTTACAGTACTAAATAAATTATTAAATATAAAGGACTTTTAGAGTATTTACCATATTCTAGACCTTTTCCTAATTTGTAGTAATTAGTATTATCTGAAATAATAAGAATATCTATATAACTGTTTACAATGTAAAGCATAGAATTTAAGCTGATGTTACCTTTTCCTCCTTGACCTCAATTCTATTTTTGAAAGGCTTTTCTTTGTATTTGGTTATGCACAAATGTAATTTTTCTTTTAGGGTTTTAATTGTGCTGTCTTAGCTGACTAGAAGCTCTTCAAGTGGAGATTTCATTTCCCTTTTCATTTTCTCTGTAAGGAGCAGCTAACACAAGCAATATATATTTGTAAATATTACGTTTAGCAAGTATATTTTCACTAAAATACAAGCACTAGCTTTATGTGCAACCTCTACAACTTGTTGCTGTGAATGTAGAGCTGTGTGTATTAACTCCCAAAATATCTGACATTATTAGGATTACTTGTCCAAAAAAAAAAATACTAATTACCTTTTATTAAGTGGCTACCATCTATAGAGAAACATACAAATACTTTACATAGCTTATTTCCTGGAACTTTCACAAAATCTCTGTGAAGTGGATGACATTACCTACTCTTTAGAGATGGAGAAATAGATGAGCAGAGAAATGAAGTTACTTAACAGGGTCACACAGCTCTTTCATTCAGGTTTATTTGATTTTAAAGTTTATCAATTTGTTTACCATACTGTGCTGCAATTCTCCCTGTTTTTGTGTCAAACTTGTCTTCATTTTATATACATTTTTTTTCCTCCTTGTCTTGTGTTGCTTTGATATTTTCTATCGACAGGCATAAACATCAGAATTAAATGAGGTTAGTTCACTTTAGTTCTGAAAACTAAACCTCAAGACTTTCTCTGTGGTGTAAATAAATGAAATCATGGTTAACCTTTGACTAAACATCTCTCCAATTCACCTGATGTGGCCACTAACAAGGCTTTTTATAATCCCAGGATCAAATGCTTTGATTAACTGAGAGTTAACTGAGGTCTCCACTATGCTCAGAGGGCATACACAGTGATGGGGTAAGGGGAAAAATATAGGTTGAGCTTTTCACAACAGACACAAAAACCCATATTCTGTAAGGATTCTGGGTTATCACAAGAGAGAAAGATCTGGAAATGACTGTTCATCAAAGCTGTGATTGAGGAGATGGTTTCTAAGTTCTCTTTTCATTTTTCAGAGTGGCAGCACAACATAGTTCAGAACCATTGATTGGTGCTGGAGCCATGTGACTGGCTTCAGATCACAGCTGGGCATTAATTACTGGATCTGTAATATTGGGCAGCTACTTGGCTCATTTAATCTTCACAACCCTGGCTGGTAAGTAACATCATTTCCATTTCAAAGATGTGGAGACTGAAGCACAGAGTTTATATAACCTGACAAAGGTCATCCTTGTGGTGTCTCCTCATGCTTGTGATTCTGAATTTCAAAGACAGTCCTTTAGATTAGAGCTTTGGTGTATAAGAAGTCATGATTGAAATGGAAACTTCAACTAAAATTATTTCTCCCTTTTTTAGCCATATCTGCCAGCCCTTTTTTCTTAACTGTCATTAATGTAATTGCTCTATTTTCCTTTTCCCATTCCTCCTCAAGCTCCATCCTGATTCATCTCACATCTTCACAAGTGAAAAACATTTGTTAGCAAGCCAGTGATATGAATCTGAGGGAGGAAAAGAGGGAGAAGTGCGGTGCACACTTGATGGAGAATACTAAGACATTTTAGAAATGATCTTCCACAGCTCTATGACATCTCCTATGCCTGCTTTCAACTAAGTTCTTCCAAGTGCCTGCCATACCAGGGCTTCTTAAATTTTTATTTGCATGATTCACCTGGAGATTTTGTTAAAATGAAGAGATTCAGTAGGTTTGGGGAAGAGCTTGTGATTTGTATTTTTAATAAACTATTAAGTGATACTATTCTGCTTTAGGTAAAGTGCTCCTTTACTTAAAAGAAAGAAAAAACATTAATATATATATATATATATATATATATATATATATATATATATACACACATACACACACACACACACACACACACACACATATATATATATATATATATATATATATATATATATATATATATATATATATATATATATATAGTGAACATTCAGGGCATTACAAGAATTAAAGAGGAGTATGACCAGGGTCCTTTGACAATATCCTGCCAATGAGAATCATGATTCATAATGACTCCTAATGAGTCCTAAACTCATGAGTTTGTGATAGCTAGTATGCCTGGGTGAGCTGTTACTGAACATAACCCATGCTCACAGAGCTGCAGCTTTCCCAGTCTGTAGGTCTAGGCTGCTGCTCTGTCATCCCTAACTTTACCTTTAGTTACTTCTCAGAATTAAGTTTCTAGCATACTGTGATCTTGACTAGGGCCCTGGCAAACTGCTTTGTCTCGCCAGCCCTACTTTAAATGGCACATGATCTTGATCTCATGCCTTGAGAACCTGGGATCCCTCCCTAAGGTAGCCCTGAAATGATCATGCCACCACTTGCCTGAATACAGCTATTGTCACTGACTTGTAATATTTACTGAATCAAATATTTCACTGGATGTTGCAAAATGGTGATTTTCTAATTCTGTCACTTTATTAACTGGCTTTCACTTATAAAAACGTTTCTCTTATTAGCTGAGAATGAACTACAGGTCCTCCAAAAATAGCAGTCTAAAAAAAAACTATATTATGTTATTACTATGGATACATCTATTTAAATTCTTTTGAAGTTTTGTTATCAGTTAAGAGTCACTATTCATTTTATGCTCAAATTTCCTCCAGTTTGGTCAGTGTGAGTGCTTTCATTCTGGCTCCTATATCCTTTTGACATATTCTTTGAGCTTTTCCTTGCTTTCTACAACAAAATCATTCAGGTTTCCTTTATTTTCCCTGCCACAGATGTGCATTCAGCCAGTTTTCCACACAAGTTTCTTCTAGTGGAAAATGGTTCTTACACGTTAAGATCTGAGTGCTAGTTATGTTATCATTTTAATACCTTTGAAGGATAGAACTAGCATATATTAATATAAACTAAATTTTTAAAAATATATTTCAGATTCAAATTGAATACTACAGAGTTTTACCTTATTTGATTTTGTATTTGTTTTTCTTTTCGCTAGAACTTAAAATTTTGGTCCATAAAAAATTTAACTATGTTCTGGCTTAGCCTACAACATATATATATATATATATATAGTAGGAAAATTGCAATACCGATATTCCCACTATTTTAATGACTGAATTATGATTTCTTTGCTTTTTTGTCTTAACTATTTAATAGTTTATAAATGTCTAAGTGTGTATAGATATCTATCTAATAATTGCTTAAAATGATTCTTTTCTGTGATTATTACCACTTTCATATGAATTAGGATTATCTGTTTCTATCTGTGTTCAGTTTTAAGTTTTGCTTACTTTTTGATACAAATTTATCTTTAAGTATATAAGATATTTACACAGTTTAAAGTTGAAACTTTATTTGAAAAACAATATCCAGAGAATATTTACTTCCATACCTTTTCTCTGTATTTCTTTCATCCTGCTGCAATAAGCAACTTTTATCTATCTATCCATCTATCTATCCATTTATTTATTTATAATTAATTCATTCATTATTTTTTATGGTGGTACTGGTTAACGAAATCTGGCAAGTTTTAGCTGAACATTTAAACAGTAAGACATATATATATATATATATATATATATTTATATTGTGTGTTCACCTCCCATAGTTAGATTTCCGTCTGCCACCACATATTTGGCCACTTTTTTCCCATCTACCTCCCCACTCTGTGCTCACCCCTACCTTTTGGTTACCACTAGTCTCTTGTCCATCTCTACAAGTCTCTGTCCTGTTCATTTGTTGTTTGTAGGTTTATATCCCACATATAAGAGATATTATGTGATTTTAAAATTTTCTATCTGGCTTATTTTGCTTAGCATAATTATCTTGAGGTCAATCCATGTTGTTGCAAATGGCACTATTGCATCTCTTCTTACGGCTGAGTAATATTCCATTGTATATATGTACCACAACTATATTAGTCAACCATCTATGGTACGATACTTTGGTTGCTTCCATGTCCTCCTGGCCAGCATGAATAATGCTGCTATGAACATCAGTGTGCAAATATCTTTTAGGATATAAGTTTTCAAGACTTTGGGGTAAATACCCAGGAGACAGATTGCTGGATCATAAGGTAAATCAATTCTTATTTTTTTGGGGAACCTCCATAATGTTTTCCATAGTGGCTGTACCAATTTGCAGTCCCACCAGCAGTGTATGAGGGTTCATTTTTTCTCTGCATTCTCTCCAACATTTGTTATGACTTGTCCTACTGATTATAGCTATTCTAACAGATGTGAGATGGTATCTCATTGTGGTTTTGATTTGCATTTCCCTAATAGCTAGCAATGTTGAGTATCTTTTCATGTATTTGTTGACCATTTGTATGTCCTCTAGAGAGACTTGTATGTCTGTTTAGCTCCTTTCCCCATATTTTGATTGGATCATTTGATTTTTTTGTTCTTATGCAGTTGTATGAGTTCTTTGTATATTTTGATAGTAGGCCCTTATTGGAGGCATTGCTTACAAATACATTAATCCATTCATATGGTTGTCTCTTTACCTTGTTGATGATTTCTTTTGCAACACAAAGCTTTTTTTAGTTTGATGTAGTCTCATTCATTTATTTCAGCTTTTAATCCCCTTACTTTTGAGGTCAAATTCATAAAATCCTCTTTAAGTCCAAGGCCCTTGAGTTTAGTTTCTATGTTTTCTCCTATGCATTGTATGGTTTCAAGTCTTATATTCAGTTCTTTCATTTATTTTGAGTTAACTTTGGTTTGTGGTGATAGAAAACAGTCTAATTTCATTGTTTTGTATGTGGCTTTCCAGTTTTCCCAGCATCATTTATTGAAGAGGCTTTTCTTTTTCTACTGTATATATATATTTTTTTGGTTGACAAATATTTGCTCATACAAACATGGCTTTACTTCTGGACTCTCGATTCTGTTCCACTGGTCTATGTATCATTTTTTTCTGCCAATAATTCCATGCCATTTTAATTATTTCACTTTGTAGTATAATTTGAAGTTGATCAGAGTGATACCTCTAGCCTCAGTATTTTGTCTCAGGTGGATTTGACAATTCAGGGTATTTTGTGCTTCCATATAAATCTGATTATTTTTTGTTCTGTTTCTTTAAAAAATAACAATGGGATTTTGATGAGGATTGCATTAAATTTGTATAATGCTCTGGGTATTAAGGTCATTTTAACTATGTTGATTCTTCCATTCCAAGAACACAGAATATCTTTCCATTTCTTTGTATCTCCTTTGATTTCTTTTAATAGGGTCTTATAGTTTTTACTATATACGTCCTTCACATGTTTTGTTATATTTATTCCTTGTGGGATCCGCATCTAATGTAGCTGTCTGACAAGGTCACAGCATACAGTGTGGCACCTTTGCAAGGCTTAGGCTGCCCCAGATGGGTTCTTTGTGACTCCCTTGATGTGACTGTGTTAGCGTGTGTGTTATGTGTGGGATACTTAATACAGCCTCGTATGTAGGTCGGTGATGGCGATTTGGGGGGTCTGGAGGAAGCAATTACATTAGAGCCAGAAGAGGACCCATGTCCTGGCTTATATGAAAATTTATCAAGAAAGCCTTATGCATTGCCTCTGAGAAGCAGGGTGGGAACATCAGAACATCTTAGACCTACTCGAAAGGCTGTGACATTCAGTGTCACAGGAATGAACTCAGAGGATGGTAGAAAGTGAGTAGTTGTAAGGGGAAAGAAAGTAGATGCCTCTGGCTTGAATCCATGGGAACAGTTAGTCAGGCAGAGACCTCCATGCATAGGAGATTAGGATTTAGAGAGCTTTACATGAATAGCTATGTGCTTTTTATAGGTATAAGAATCCAGGCAAATGTTATAGTTGGTAAGATTAGTAATTGATAGAAATATAAGATAGATATTATTAATAGATAGAACAATAAAAATATTTTAAGTACTGAGAGAAGCAAGACTGCAGTGTGGGCACCAACTTATCAGACAATGTGTTCAAGAAACAATAGCCACAATCTGCAGTAAGAGATAATATGAGGAAGTAGCCTAGTTGAGAAAGTAGCCTAGTTGAATTCTGAGAAATCCAGATAAAGGACAGGCTGACCTCAGCAGATTGGTGAAGCTGTAAACCTGTAATGATTTAATTATAGAAAAGTCTTTTGGAGCCAAGAAACTGCGGGCTTGCTTTTGTAACCCTGGAGTGTAAAAATGCAGCTGTTAAGACAATAAAGTGAGATCCTGATGCATTATCCCTGAGTACTATCCCTTCCTTTGCCGACTCCACAGACACCCCTCGGGACCTGGACACTGAAGCTGGGGCTGGCCCCTGGCAATTCCTAGGTATTTTTTTTTTTCATTTTGTTTCACTGTTGGAGTCATCAGGTTCTGGAATTTTACTTTTTGGTAGGATTTTGATGATTCTTTCAATTTCCATACTGTTGATTAGTCTATTTAGATTTTTCAGTTTTTGATTCAGTCTAGAAAGGTTGTATCTTTCTGTATACTGGTCCATTTCTTCTAGGTTATTAAATATGGTGTATGATTATTTGTGTTTCTGTGGTATCTGTCATAATTTCTCCTTTTCATCCTTGATGGTGTTTAATTGTGTCTTTTTTCTTTTTCATTTAGTGAATCTAGCTGGGATTTGTCAATTTTATTAACCTTCGCAATTAACCAGTACTTTGTTGCAATTTTTTTTGTTTTTGTTTTTTGTTTGTTTGTTTCTTTGTTTTCAATTTAATTTTATTCTGTTATAATTTTGATTATTTCTTTCTTTCTGCTAACTTTAGGCTTCATTTGTCCTTCCTTTTCTAGATTTTTTTTTTAAGATGTAGCTTTTTGTTGTTCATTTGAGCTCATTTCTGTTTTTTGAGATAGACTTCTAATGATATGGTATGTTTTACTATTAATATCATTTGTTTCTATGTATCTCTTAATCTTCTTTTCATTTCTTCTCTGACCCAGTTATTCTTCAGTAGCATATTGTTTAATCTCCATGTATTCATGGTTCTTCCTGCTTTCTTTTTGTAGTTGATCTCTAGCTTCAAGGCATTATGATCAGAGAATATGGTTAGTCTGATTTCCAACTTCTTATATTTTTGGAGGCTATTTCTGTGTCCCAGTGTGTTGTCAATTCTTGAGAATATTCCATGTGCACTAGAGAAGAATGTAGAAGCAGCTGTTTGGGTTGAAATGCTCTGTAAATGTCAATTAGATACAGTTGGTCTAACGAATCATTTAAGGATATGATTTTCTTGTTGAATTTCTGTTTGAATGACCTGTCTATATTCAACAGTAGAGTATTTAGGTCCCCTACTATGATGGTGTTTCGGTCTGTTTCTTCTTTTAGTTCTATTTAACTCTTTTATATATTTGGGGCTTCTTGTTGGGAGCATAGATATTAATAAGCATTATGTCTTCTTGGTGTATGATTCCATTTATCTTTATGAAGTCTCCCTTAGTATCTTTCTTTGCCTTTTTTATTTGGAGGTCTATTTCGTCTGATATTAGTGTTGCTATTCCCGCTCTTCTCTGAATGCCATTTGCTTGAAATATCATTTTCCACCCTTTCACTTTGAGTCTATATTTGTCATTGGAACTGAGATGTGTCCCTGAAGCCAGCATATGGTTGGGTTTTGTTTTTTGATTAAAAGTACACCTCTGCCTTTATATTGGTGAATTCGGTTCATTTATATTTAGGGTGACTATTGAAATATGAAGTATTCTTATAACTATTTTATCTTTTGCTTTATGGTAGCTTAGTGTTTCCATTACTTTGTTGTCTTTGGGTTTCTGTTTTTTGTTTGTTTGTTTGTTTTTGTTTTGTTTCGTTTTGTTTTGTTTTTGGTTGGCTTTTGTGGATTTTCCCTCTGGTTGTTCTTGTTTTATTGTACATACTTCAGTTCTGAATGTTTGACATGCGGTTACCATTACATATTTATAAAGATGGCTAAATATGTAGTGTCATCCATTTTCTTCTGCATGTGCCTTGTCTCTATTCCCCTTTGCAAATTTGGGTCTTTGAATCCTCCCCTTTTCAGTCATTGTTGTCTCAATTTATCCCTATGTATGCTGAATGCTCATTACTATCTTGCTATAGCAAATCTCTTCTCATTATTTAAGCTTATAATGCCCTGTTCTTAGTAAGGGTGCACTCCTCTGCTTCTATCTGCCTGCTAGTTGCCTTGCTACTTAATTATGTATTTTTTTTGTCATTTTGTTTTAAGTGAGCTGATCCCTTTCAATATTTTGTATAATGCAGGCCTTGTAATGGAGAATATTCTCAATTTTTGTATGTCTGGAAAGGTCTTTATTTCTCCTTAATTTCTAAAAGAGGGTTTAGCTGGATACATTATTCTTTGTTGATAGTTCCTTTTATATAATAGTTTGAATATTTAATTCCACTGTTTTCTGGCTTGTTAAGTTTGTTCTGAGAAGTCCAATGATAATCTCATGGATTTTCCTTTATAAGTTATCATCTTCTTTTCCTGTTTGCCCTGAGAATTCTTTCTTTGTTGGTGATTTTTGATAATTTTAATACAATGTGTCTTGGAGAAAGCCTTTTGGATTGAGATAATTGAGTGTTCTGTTGTCTTTTTGAATTTCAAGCTCCAACTCATTCCTTAGATTTGAGAAATTCTCTTCAACTATTTGTCTGAAAATGCTTTTTAATTCCTGCTCGTTTTCCTCCCTTTGATAATGCCCATTATTCTTATATTTTCTCTCCTGATGCTATTAGGAAGTTCTTGTATATTTTTTACATTATTTTTCATTTTTTGGTTTATCTTCTCTTCCTTCTGATTTATTTCTAGATTTCTGTCTTCGATATCATTGATCCTTTCTTCTGTTTGATTGACTCTATTTCCTAAGCTTGCTGTTTCATTTTTCGACATTTGCAGTGTATTTTTTTATCTCCAGAATTTCTATTTGTTTTTATTTTTTATTTTTTTGAGGGTTTCAATCTTTTTGCTAAAGAATTCATTCTGGTTGTCTAGTTCTTTTTCTATTCCTGAAATTGTTGATATAAAATTTTTGGATCTCATTGAGTTTCAGTCTCTGTCATTTAAGTCACATATTTCTATGTCTGTAAGCTTATATTCTAGAGATTTTTCTCTTTCTTTCTGAGATGCCTCATTACCTTTATTGTTCATGGTTTTTAATGGACTATTTCTTTCCTGAATATTAATGGTAATATATTCTGATTTTCTTTTTCCAGAAAGAAGATCTATTATATAAAGTTTTCTCTTTAGCCTGTTGCAAAGAAGGAGTTTTCTTTTGTTTTTCAGTAAATGGTGTCTAAGTCTCTTGGGTCTCCACTTTATGTAAAGTCTTAATAATTCCTTTTTATTTTCTTATAGATATTCAATCATTCTCATTACCCTCAATCTCAGTCCCTATCAGTGTTAGTGACAGTTTCAGTAGCATGTGCTCAGATTCCCCTGGGGCTCCATCATGTTGGGTTGTTGGAGGATATGGGGTATGTGTCTTCTAGGTTGGAGGATGGGGGCTTTGGCTCAATCTTGTATTTTGCAACCATGGCTGGTATAATCAACTGTTGTTTCTCTGCTGTCCCCACTTCTCTGCCATCCCCAGTTCTCTGCTTTCTGCCCTGAATACTGGGCACTGCTGTGGGATGCATGGATCTCACAGTTCTGTCATGTGGGACTGTTGAAAGAACCTGCAGCTCTTTCACTCCCCCCCCCCTCCTGCAGTGAAATTCAACTGTGAGAGGCAGCTTCTTTGTTTCTCCTACTCTATCTCTCATCTTCCAGGGTTCTGACCTATGGTAGATCTTATTTGCAGATCCCATGCTCAGATGTGCTGGTGTGCTGTTTGGGTGTTTTTTTGTTGAGTTTTAGATGTTCAGCTTATTGTTGTTTCAAGGGGACCTATCTTGGAACAACTCTTAGTCCTCCATATTTCTCACAATCAGCAACCATTTTTACTAGTTTGTGTTTTTCCCTTTTTTCTTTTCACTAGTTATATTCTAGTTCATCTATTTTTCAGGGCACTAGCTTGTAATTTATATATTAGTCCCATTTTCTTTCTTATTTATTACTCTACTTTTATTTTTAGTATTTTATTTCTTTATTGTTTTTTTTTTATTTGGATGTTTATTTTTTCATGTGTTTAATGTTTAACTTTAGTGTTTAATGCTATAATATTTCTATCATCAATGTTATATGGGGTTATTTTTTTTCAAAATTCTCCATTTTTATTTTATTTCTTTTATTTAATAGAAAGTTTTTAAATGGCCTCTATATTTCCCAGCCTCTTTTGCACCTTGTTGGTCATGGCACTGGCTCTATGCAATGTCCTGTGAGAAGTTACATGCTTTATTTCTGGAAGAAGGCAGTGAAGTAGACTGTAGTTGTTATCGATATTCTCTCTTTTCTCTGTTTAAGTGGCTAGAAATGAAAGACTCCACCATGGTGGAACCATGCTGTAGAACTCTAGATCCTTGATATACTGCTTTGAAGAAGGATTCGCAAAGTTTTTCTATAATGGGTCAGATAACAAATGTTTTAAGTCTATGAGCCACACTGTCTCTGTTGTAAAAACGCAACTCTGCTTTTATAGCCATAGATAATGTTAATGAATGGGTGTGGCTATAGAACTTTATAAAAACAGAGGCTGGCCAGACTTAGCCTGTGGATTGTAGTCTGTTAACTCCTGGTTTAAAGGCAAGTTGCCCAGTGTAGTTTCTCTACCTGCATCTGACTGTGCCAGAAATAAAAAATAAACTTTTATTGTATTAAGTTACTGAGTTTTGGGGTTGTTTGCTATGACAGATAATAATATTTTCCTGGAGGCAAATACAAGTAAGACTCAATCTGAGAATCAGGTAGAGTGATTTGTTCAAGAGCCATAGCTAGTCCTTGCCAAACCTGAAATTTTAACAAGGTCTATACAACTCCAAAGCTAACGTTTATCACAGTATCATATTGAGTCTCTACTTTCTTCCCTTATACTACAGAAGAAATTTTAGGCAAGAGAGATGGAATGATATGCTCCAAATCATATAGCTAGTTACAATTATAGCAGATTATTATTCAAAAACATTTACTTCTTTTCTCTCATACTTGTGGGGAAAATATATTTCTTTGCAACATTGACTTTGGTCTTGCTCATGTGATTTGCTTTGGCCTCAGAGTGGAATGAGTATATTTCATTGCCCTCACTCTTTAGCTTTGCCATGCGACTTGTTCTAGCCGATAATATGATAGAAACTTGATACAAGTAGAAATGTGAAATGCACTTCTACAGTTGAACTTAACCACTGGCTAGCTGCTGTCCCTTCAGCTGAGCTCTACAATATAAGTACACATAGATCAGACTTGTGCCTCTTCAGCAAAGAAATGAGCCAGGCTGGAACCTCAAATTGAGGCAGAGTTACCCAGCCAAACACAGCCTGAAACACATATGTATAAGTGAAAATAAACAATTGTCATTTTAGTCCACTGAGTTAGAAAGTGGTTTTATTATGGAGAATTATTTTGACAGAGAGAGAGAGAGAGAGAGAGAGAGAGAGAGAGAGAGAGAGAGCGAGAGAGCGAGAACTAGTAAAGGTAGAGGACTGTGCCCTGTCAAAAAGTTTTCTGAATCCTTGCCTAGTTTGCCTAATTTTGTTTTCTATGAAGTTGTTTTTGACTAGTACTTTCATTACCATTGAATTTGAAATATTTCAGTTATAAGTTTTACACTCATATAAACTAACCTTGTCTTCACTGTGATAATGAGTTATATTGATTAGATTTTCTATATATTTTTAACAGCTAGCTATAATTCACCTTTTTATTACCTAGATATAAATAATCCCAGTTGAAAATTAAACACAACCCACATCCTCTCCCATTTAAAACTCAAGTGACAGATAAAGGCATTTATTTAATCCAAAAAAGAAACCATTCAAAACCAACTATTAAAGTATAAATCTACCTACTAGGTATATGTATTCTTAAATGAGAAGAAAATAGCATTTGCCTCCCTTCTTTTTTTCCTGTTTTCCATACATCCCAACACAGACAAAGCTGTAAATTTAAAATATGATCCCCAGAATTGATAGCAAAGAAAACAACTTTTGGTCAGTCTCATTTTTCTAGAGAATTGGTATTTTCCTTAGGTAGTATATATATATTTTTCCATAGGAAAAGGTACATAGAAAGGTCAGAAAATCTTCTGGAAGTTTGGAGACTTTCATGGGACAAACACTGTGCTGATGAAGCCAATAGCTAGGCTGCTTTGTCTTTTCCAAGATTATTACATCAGCAGTAATACTAAGCTTACAGGCAGAAAAATTACATTTTAATAAAGTATTGAGTTCTCTGATCTTACTATAAAAGGGACTTAAAAATAAAAAATGATCATTTGTACTTGAACTCCATCAGAATTCAATTTTTGCTTATGCTATTCATTTTTTTTTTTATTTTCAATGGTCCATTTAAAATACTATGATTGGCTTATTTTAAAAAGAGTCATTATGTATTTCTTCTCTGAACTTCTCTTAGGTCACCTTGCCACTAACTGAGACCACAGAATAATTCCTCTCTTAATTGTTTTTTCATTTCTGCTGTAATTCTACAACACTTCTTTTCTTGTTTTTAACTTTCAGATTGAAAGGTAACAGATTATGTGTGTGTGTGTGTATGTGTGTGTATTTATATATGTGTGTGTGTGTATACATATATATATATATATATATGTATACACACACACACATTGGTTTTCATTAAAGAGGTCAAGTGTAATAATATGATCTTGTAATAGTTTTGTTTGCCAAGCAAGTATTGGTTTCTGCTTGCAAGTATGCTCATTCCCCTCTCTTCCCCACCTCTCTTCTATGCACAGGTCCTCATTCTTCCTAAGGTGCCAGAATTCACCCTGCCTCTACCTGAAATGATTTCTCTTGTCTTAGATTTTTACATTTATGATTAGTATTTGAAGATAGAATTAAATTCTCTAATCTAGTGATTCTTTGTTTCCATGACAACCTTGATGGCATCAGGGAGAAGACATGACATGACAATGCCACAAGGATTCCAGTGTAAATCAATGTCACAAATACCTCTTAATTAGAGTTTAAAATTTTCTATGCTAAAAATAACCTCAAACTTCAACAGTGGACGTGGTGAATAAAAGTTCATTTCCTAAAGTCTGCCTACACCATATAATTCTCAGCTTTCACCTCTACCTGTAAGTGTTTTTCTGTAAGAAAACATTCACTTAGCACCACTCACCTATAACTTGGTAATCAAACCATGTACAGATGGCTCTTATATTTAGCATACAATTGAAATGAATAGACTAGTATAATTCTCTCTCCTATTTGCCACATAAAAGGGGCATATTTATAGAATTTTTTCCTAAGAAATGTAAAACCTGTGTCTGTGTCTATAAATCTGTGATAGCTAAAGTCAGCTGGACCAAAAATCATTTCCAAATCTCCCATGGAGTTGAAGTGTCATATTATTTTTATTTTTGTCACAGCTCAAGACTTCAATGCTATGACTCCTTTAAATTAAGTTTTTGCACCTTCAAGGACTTTATATGTTTTAAACTTTCATCGAAAAGTCTTTAAGTATGGCCTAATTATAACAACTCTTTTGATATCCACCACTCTCTTCTCCAAGCCCTTTCTCTTCTCTAAATTAACCATACAGTCATCTATCTGCAAATGGCTGCAGTTAGCAGCTGGTATTCACAGATTCCCACAGTAGTGAAGGGTTCCTCTTAGCATACAAGAGGAGCTGCCTAATAGTCTTTGATATTCTGCTTTGTTTATCTGGGCCATGATTCCTAGTCATCAGATCTCCATGATGCTGGTCTAAATGGGCTTTTGTTTGAACCCAGGCTAATTTAAGATACTCCTGACTCAGCCACTACTGAGTTCCCAGCTCTTCTGTTCTTGCCTCTGGCTGTTCTGTGAGATTCAAGTGTGTTTCCTGGACGGAGGTACTATGGTATCATTTCTTGTATACATTCTTCGCTGTAATCTGTACTGACAGATAGGCCATATATAAAATGTTCCTTCTTCTGAGTTGCACACAGCACAGATCAGGTGATATGAATTAAGTTTCAGCATATTTGCAGTGCTATTTTCTGAAACACTAACCACTTTGCATGGAAGAATTTCTTTTTAAGCCCTGCATGTTTCCTAGCTACCTGGTATAAGCAGGAATGAGAAACCCACAAAGGACAGGATGGTGTTTGGTTGAGTCACAGTTGGATACTCTGAAGTACCCATGAAAATATTAAATCTTAGTTTTAGTAATGAATGTTGAATGTCTGTTAGGCCCAAGTCAGTGTTAGGAAAAGCATGTGACACTGAAGCCCTCTCTAAAGGTTTAAGACCCAAGAAGGGGATAAGGCATGGATGCAAAATCCTCCTGAAATTTATTTTCAGAGAAGGCAAAATCACCCATGTTGAGTACAACTCTTTTTATCTCTGTACTTGTGAGAAGTGATCTTATAGATGCTTCAGTAAGAGTTACTTATGACAAAGATGTACTTGATTACTTTTTCAGACTGAAGAATCAATAACATGGTAATTACTTTTACATCAAAATCGTAAATTTACATGATGTTTTGCATCCTGGGTGATAGCATTTAAAAGTTAAATGGTCAAAACAGAACTGAACAAAAAAGGTAATAATGTTATAACTGTTGTAATGGTTGGCTAAGATATTGAAAGCCATGCCTATTCAATGAAGGTAAGAGGATAAATTGCCATCTCATAGTATCTTATGATTTATTGCTCCTATAGTTGACTAATACTCATTCAACTAGATTTATCAGGGTAACAATTATAATTTAAGCTTGTAGTAAACAATGTTGGTTCCCTAGCCACGGTCCCATGGCCTACCCCTGATTTCAAGTGTAGTTATGTTGGACAGTTTTCATGTGTATTCTCAACATCTTAGGTCAAATGCTTGCTTTATTGCTCCAGCACTTTTGCCTCCAAAGCCATAGAAACTTATTCAGCCCTCCTGGAAGATAGCCCCATACTAATTGGAGGTCAATACCCTCAGCTTCAGCCAGCAATAAGGGGCCAATTTTAAGACACTCAGAGGATCCTCAGTTGCCTGCAGCAGTTACCAGCACAATAACATAAAACTTTAATAGAGTTTTCTCTTTACTTCTCTCACCTTTATTGCTCTTTCATGCCTGCTCTGGCATCAACTCCAAAATAAGCTAGTGTACCTAAATGTGTATAACACATTCTGCATATATATAAAAACTTCTGGAAGGATGCACCAAGCTGTTAAGGTGGTTACCTATGGGGACTGTAATTAATGGGTATATGGATAGGAATTGTAGCAGATGCCATTGTTGTCCTGCTCATATCACCTTGGTGCTCATTGTTCCTGTACATACCTATATTTTCTTATTGCACACATGATTCTCTACAGAAGGGCTTCCTATGACCTGCTTACAGAGTCAGCCAGAAGATCTGAGGAGTTAGTACTCTCATGGTAGCCCTTCTCCAATGAGGAATGAGTAGAGGTAAATAAATACCTCACCTTGCTCACCCTCAAGTGGGACAACTCTGAGGCATGTTTTATATCATGGACTGGCAAATAGTAATAGCAGATAGTAAATGATTTAGCATTTGGGGTGATATTATTTGTCATAATTATTCAGCTCATAGAAAATATGTAAATAAAAGAGGGCATGACTATTTCATTAAAACTTTACTTATAAAAATTGCCAGTGGGCTATATTTGGCTCATGGGCTGGAGTTTGCCAGTTGATCTTCTACACAATCTACCAGAGGTTCACAGAGCAATTGGCACCAACTGCATCCAGTGAGAACCTGCTTGACATATCCTTTATTGACTTTCCTTCCATCTTTGTTCAGCCTCACTGTGCTCCTTGACCTTCCAGATAAACTACATGTCCACAAATCTTAACCTCAGTGCCAGCTTTTGGAGGAATCAAACCTAAGAGAGGAATTTCTCTTTTTATTTCTGTAGGAATTTAATTTTAATTTTACAAGAATACATTATTTTAAAGATAATGTTAATAAATGACACATGGAAAATTAGTCCTGTTTCTGGACCCTGAACCAGCTACTTTCAGAATAGTCTTATTAGAAGAAGACAATTCTGGCACTGTGGGGAGGTAAGCCTATCATCCTCTTTGAGAATGTTGGCCTTGACAATCGTCTCTGTAATACATTTACCTTGACCTGTGCCAAAAGTGTTTCTGAAAATCTGGTAGTGAATTACAGCTTGGTTAATTTTCTGTTTACATAATTTATAACTTTACATGTATTATTTCTACTTCGGTTGGACTCAGAATTGGTTAGCTCCCTATACTTTACCTGCACTTTCTGTCCTTCAGCTTCTTTGTGATCCATTAGTAAGAAACTAAGATTGAAAGAAGCCCTATAGTTAAAGAAATCATTAACAACATTAAATTAAAATTTCTTGAGTTTGGGCAGGAACTTGTTTTAACCTATTTCCTCAAACAAGCTAAGTGCCACCTAGAAAATCATGATAAAATCAAAATAGTGGTTACCTTTGTGGGAGAAAAGGAGCTAGTACTCGTGGGGAGGGGCACATGGAAAGCCTTTGGGATGCTGGCAATATTCCATTTGATGATGGTTACATGAGTGTTCATTTTGTGATAAATTCTTGAGTTCTACAAGTATGTTTTATGCAAATTTCTGAAAGTGTATTATGTGCCATAATTTAAAAGGTTAAAAAAAACATGGTGATCATTTTTCTTCTTCTTGTACTCAGTACTCAGAAAGAAAGAAAGCCATGCTTCAAGTTAATTTGCCATTTAGGAAACGTTCTTGATAATTCTGCAGTGTTTCTCTTTGGCAGTCATGGTGCTGTGCAAGCCAGACTTCACTTCAGAAATGAACTTAATATTTAGCAGCAAGACCTTCAGGATCCACCTCAGCTTTTGAGCAGAGACTGCTCTTTCTACACACCCCCCAGCCAGAGATTAACCATAATTTGGCTTACGGGGGCCTGACCATTTCTATCCAATATGAGGCTCCTCTATGGACAATCTTTGCTCTGGAGATCCCTGATGGGTGTACAAAGATTTGGTCAGGTCTGATTCACCAATTAAGGTGCCCACTACCCAATCCTACTTCCTCTTCTTTTATCTTTCAGGGAGTTATTTCTCTAATTTCTTTTTAATTAGAGTATAGTTGACATATAATACTATATTAGTTTCAAGTGTACAACATAGCAATTCAACATTTATATACCTTATGAAGTGATCATTATGGTATGCCTAGTAATCATCTGTCATTGTACAACATTATTGCGTTATTATTGACTATGTTCCCTGTGCTATATAGTACATCCTCTCAAATTATTTATTTTATAACTGGATGTTTATACTTCTTAATACCCTTTACTATTTTGCTAACCTCTCCACTCACCTCCCCTCTGAGAATCATTAGTTTGTTTTCTATATCTATGAATCTGTTTTTGTTTTTTTTTTTCATTTGCTTTTTTTATATTCCACATACAAATAAAATCATACAGTATTTGTCTTTCTCTGAATGTTTTCTTTCACTTAATGTAATACCCTCTAGTTCCATCCATGTTGTCTCAAATGGCAAGATTTTATTTTTTTTTACATCTAAGAAATATTCCATTGTATATATACTACTTATTCTTTATTCATTCATTTATCCATAAATGCTTATGTTGCTTCCATACCTTGGCTATTGTAAATAATGCTGCAGTGAACATAGGAGTGCATTTATCTTTTGGAATCAGTGTTGTTTATTTCTTCAGATAAATACCCAGAAGTAGAATTTCTGAATCATATGAGAGGTCTATTGTTAATTTTTTCAGGAACTTCCATACTGTTTTCCATAGCAGCTGCACCAATTTACATTCCCATCAATAGTACACAAGGATTCCTTTTTCTCTACATTTTTGCTGACATTTGTTATTTGTTGTCTTTTTGATAGTAGCCATTCTGAGAGGTATGAGGTGACAACTCATTATGGTTTTGATTTGCATTTTTCTAATCATTGGTGATGAGCACTTTTTCATGTAGTGTTGGTCATCTGTAGGTCTTTGAAGAAATTTCTATTCAGGTCCTCTGCCCACGTTTTGATTGTATGTATGTGTATATATATATATATATATATATATATATATATATATATATATATATATTTAACTGAGCTGTACAAGTTTTTTTTAAAATATATATTTTGGATATTAACCACTTATCAGATATATCATTTGCAAATATCTTCTGTTTAATAGGTTGTCTTTTCATTTTGTTGATTTTTTTCTTTGCTGTGGAAAAAATTTGCAGTTTAATGTAGTTCAATTTGTTTATTTTTGCTTTTGTTGCCTTTGTCCAAATTCAGAGACAAAAAGATGCTTTAGACTCTTCATGCTATATTGTATCACAGGACCTATGATTTTATAATATGCTATATTCTGTCTGAATAGATTCAACTTGTTGAAATGAGAATTTCTGATGGCTAGAGAGCTGAAATACCAGGGTAACTATCTCCTTGGGAAGATGATTACCCCATAATGTGTCTCATTGTCTCATAACTAAGAACCTGCTTTGGAAAAGGTCTGGAGCTGCACAGAGGGACCCTTGCAAGGTTTTTCTACTCTACCAACTTAACTACTTCTCAAGTTCCTCTTTCCTTTCAACCATTCAAAAAAATAATGGCCTAAATTCTATTTCTAAAGTACAAAATCTTTTCCGTTTATCAGCTCCAACTGTTCTCTTTGGCCATGGCATACAATCCAACCCTTTCAGAAATTTCACAAGGGTATGATTCAGAGAGGGTAATTTGTATTCTCAGGGATATAAGAAGTCTTTCTAAGTGGGACACAGGAATAAATCGTTTTAAGGGAATCACTTTATAAATCCTAAACTTACATATTTCCTTTTTTCTATATCTTCTGTGTGAAAATACACTCGTGTCAATGCCTTGAGCTGAACTCCAACACTTTTTTTTTTAATTTCACATTTTCTTTCACTCTACTTTACAAAAGAAGGGCACACTTATTACTCAATAAGAATCTTGCATTGGAGCTTTTCCATGAGTACTACACCCCTGGGTAACAGAGGGATAATTCCAAATGTTGGTGTCAAAGAACCTCCTTGAGGTAAAAGTAACCTCTATCTTCCTCACTGAGATATGTATTTACAATAAACAACTGCTTTTTAGGTTTCATAATTTTAATTTTTGTAGTAGTTTATTTTAATTGCATATATATTATTAATAAAATTTATTCTGGATTGAAATCTAATTATAATTAACATCTAAGCCTTAAGGTCCTGGGTAATTTCTAAATTGAAGTTTCAATTTATATATGTTTTTATTGCAGGGAGTATGTTACATTAATGAATGAGACTTTAAAACATAAATAGTATCTCAATAGGATTAAATTATATAGGAGAAATAATTTAGAAATGTATTCTGAAAGAGAATCAGGATTAAGTATTTTTGACAGTTAAGAGAGCTTATTTATGTATTTTTAAAAATTGAATGGCATTGTTCAAATTGCTTTAGTATTAATAGTCTTTTAAATATATTTAAAAGAATAATGTGACAATTTTAATTTAAAATAACAATATTTACAATATGTTGGAAATTGTATCTTTTGCAAATATTTAAACTTTTGTTGAAAAATTTAGAAATCAACTTAAAAGGACCCAAGGAGAGAAGGATCTTTGGAAACATGGCAGAGTGAGAGATATCTCCAAATCTCTCCCCTTGAAAAAACAATAAGCTGAATATCTAAAACTCAACAAAAACACCCAAATTGCACACCAGCATGTCTGAGCATGGGATCTATGCATAAGAACTACCACAGATCAGAACCCTGGGTGTTGGACAGTGGCCTGGGAGAAATAAAGCAGTTGCCTCTTTCAGTCCCTGGAGCTCCCAGTAAAAGCAGGGGGTGGGAAGAAGGAGCAGCAAGTTCCCTAAATAGCCTTGCCTGCGAAAGCAGTGAGCTTCTCAAGGTGGCAAGGCCCAGTCATTAGGGTAAAAGACAGAGAAGCAGGATGGCAAAAAAAAAGTTAATTTTACCAGCTGTGTTGCAAAAGTGAGGCTGAGCTGCAGCCCCCAACCCCAACACCATTGGGCCCCTCTCCCATACCTTCTGAGAACAAACACTGTGGAGCCCCAGGAGAATCCTAGTAAACGCTATTGAAACTTTTGGTAACACTGACAGGGACTGAAACTGAAGGTAGCAAGCATGATTAAATGTATATCAGAATTTTAAGCTTTATATAAAGCAGGGATCCAAGAGGCTTAGATGTCACCTACAAGGAACCAAAAGAAAAAGTACCTTATTTGCAACAGGATAAAAAGAGGCCTTTAGATAATAAATCTTCTTTCTGGGGAAAAAAAAAGCAGAATATATTTCCATTAATGCCCAGGCAGAGAAATAGTCCATTAAACACCATGAACAACTAAGATGACAAGGCATCTCATAAAGTGAAAAATCTCCCAAAAAATAAACTTATAGACATAGAAACTTGCAATTTAAATAATAGAGAATTTAGGATGGTACTTCTGAAAACACTCAGTGAGATCCAAAACAAGTCATGTTAACAATTTCAGGAATTGGAAAACAATTAGATGAGCAGAGCAAGGAAATTGAAACCCTCAAAAAGAACCAAATAGAATTTCTGGAGAAGAATACACTGCAAGAGTTGAAAAATGAAACAGCAAGTTTTGGAAATAGAGTTTACCAAATGGAGGAAAGGATCAGCAATATCGAATACAGAAATCTAGAAATAAATCAGAAGGAAGAAGAGAGAAAACAAAAAATAAAAAGTAATGAAAAAGATATACAAAAATTAGCTGATACCATCAGGAGAGGAAACATAAGAACAATGGACATTATTGAAGGGAGGAAAAGGAGGAGGGATTAGAAAACATTTCAGACAAATAGTTGAAGAGAATTTTCCAAATCTAAGGAATGAGCTGCAGTTTAGAATTCAAGAGGTCAACAAAACACCCAGTTATCTCAATGAAAAAAGAAAGCTTTCACCAAGACACATTGTATTAAAATTATCAAAAATCAACAACAAAGACAGAATTCTCAGGGCAATCAGGGAAAAGAAGATGGTAACCTAGAAAGGAACCCATGAGATTATTTCAGACTTCTTAGCACAAATTTAACAAACTAGATAGGAGTGAAATCAAATATTTGACCCATTATATAAAAGGAATTACCAACCAAGAATAATGTATCCACCTAAGCTCTCCTTTAGAAATGAAGGAGAAATAAAGACCTTTCCAGACATACAAAAATTGAGAATATTCTCCACTATGAGGCTTGCATTACAGGAAATACTGAAAGGGATCAGCTCACTTAAGACAAAATGACAAAAAAATATACATAATTAGGAGCAAGACAATTAGCAGGCAGATAGAAGCAGAGGAGTACGTCCTTACTAAGGACAGGGCATTATAAGCTTAAGTAATGAGAAGAGATTTGCTATAGCAAGATAGTAATGAACATTCAGCATACATAGGGACAAACTGAAACATCAATGACTGAAAAGGGGAAGATTCAAAATCCAAAGTCACAGGGAAATGAAGATAAGGCATGTGCAGAAGAAAATGGACAACTGTATGTGCGTGTGTGTGTGTACACACACACACACACACACACACACATATATATACATACATATTGTATATGTATGTATATGATACATATATATACATACATATATATAGATATATATATATATGTATATATATATATATAAACAAACTATCATTTACATATTCATAATGGTACCATGCACCAAAGACTCAGAACTGAAGTATATAACATAAAACAAGAAAAACCAGAGGCAAAACCCATAAAAGCCAACCAAAATAGAGAAAACAGAAACACCAGGACAGGGAAACAATGGAAACACGGAGCTTCCATAAAGCAAAATATAAAATAGCTATAAGAAGACGTCATATTTCAATAATCACCAGAAAAGTAAATGGACTGAACTCACCGATAAGAAGGCACAGAGTTAGCCTACACCATGCCACCCTGAATGTGCCCAATCTTGTCTGATCTCAGAAGGTAAGCAGGGATGCGCTTGTGTAGTATGTGGATGGGAGACCACCTAGGAATACTTGGTGCTATAGTAGTTAAAAATAAAAGGCACACAGTTGCAGAATGGATAAAAACAAACAAACAAACAAAAAACAACAACAACAACAACAAAAAAAACACATATGCTGCCTCCAGGAGACACATCTCAGCTCCAAAAGGTAAAATAGACTTAAAGTGAAAGGGTGAAAAATGATATTTCAAGCAAATGGCATTCAGAGAAAATCAGTAGTCTTGGTACTAATATCAGATGAAGCAAAATGAGGGACACTTCATAATGATAAACAGAATCATGTACCAAGAACACATAACATTTATTAATATCTATACTAACAGAACTAAAGGGAGAAACAGATCAAAACAACATTGTACAAGGGGACTTAAATGCTCCAGTATTAGATATGGACAGATCATCCAAACAGAAAATCAATAAGGAAATAATGTCCTTAAATGACACATTAGACTAACTGGACATAATTGGCATTTACAGAGCCTTCCATCCAAAAACAGCTGCCTATACATTCTTCTCTAGTAACATGGAACAGTCTCAAGAATTGACCACATCCTGTGACACAGAGATAGCCTTAACAAATATATGAGGGTTGAAATCATACAACCATATTCTCTGATCACAACGCTTTGAAACTAGAGACCAAGTGCAAAAAGAAATCAGGAAGAAACACAAATACATGGAGATTAAACAATATGCTATTGAAGAATAACTGGGTCAGAGAACAAATAAACATCAAAGAGGAGGAAAACTTCCCAACTCATTTTATGAGGCCAGTATTACACTGATATCAAAACCTGGTAAAGATAACAGACACACAAGAAACCATTAGACCAATATCTCTCATGAACACAGATGCAAATCCTAAATAAGATACTAGCGAACAGAATACAGGAACATATTAAAAAGATTATACACCACGATAAGGTGGGCTTCATCACCAGGCACAGTATGGTGCAACATATGCAAATCAATAAATGTGATATGCTACATAAATTAAAAAATAAGAATCATATGATCATATCAATAGATGCAGAAAAAGCTTTCAACAAGACACAGCATCCATTTATGATCAAAACACTAAAGTATTATACAGATTTTATGTAATCCCCATCAAAATTCCATTGCACTTTTTTAAAAAATAGAACAAAAAATCATCAAATTTATATGGAAGCATAAAAGTCCCCGAAATGCCAAAGCCATCCCGAGAAAAAAAGGAGGCTGGAGGCATCACTCTGTCTGACTTTAATCTTTACAATAAAGTGACAATAAGAGTGGAGAAGGAAAGCCTCTTCAATAAATGGTGCTGGGACAACTGGAAAGCCACCTGCAAAAAAATGAAAGTGGAGTGTTGTCTATCACCACACACCTAAATTAATTCAGAATGAATTAAAGACCTGAATATAAGACCTGAAACAATAAAATGCATAGAAGAAAGCATAGGAACTACACTCAAAGACCTTGTACTTGAAGAGGATTTTATGTATTTGACCTCAAAAGCAAGGGAAGTAAAAGGTAAAATAATCGAATGGGACTACATCAAACTACAAAGCTTCTACACAGCAAAATGAATCGTCAACAAGGTAAAGAGACAACCATCTGAATGGGAAAATATATTTGCATGCAACACCTCTGATAAGGGCCTAGTACCCAAAGTATACAAAGAACTCCTATAATTCAATAACAACAAAAACAAACGATCCAATGAAAAAATGGGAAGAGGCCCTAAACAGACACTTCTCCCTATACGACGTAGAAATGGACAACAAATTTTTGAAATGATCAGCATCACTAGCTATTAGGGAAATGCAAATCAAAACCACAATGAGATACCATCTCACACCTGTTAAAATAGCTATAATCAACAGGACAAGTAATAACAAATGTTGGAAAGTATACGGAGAAAAAGGAATCCTCATACACTGCTGGTGGGACTGAAAATTGGTACAGCCACTTTGGAAAACAGTATGGAGGTTACTCAAAAGACTAAGAATTGATCTACCTTATGACCGGCTATCCCTCTACTGGGTGTTTACCCCAAAGACTTGAAAACGCATATCTGAAAAGATATTTGCACACTGATGTTCATAGCAGCATTATTCCCAGTGGCCAGGACATGGAAACAACCAAAGTGCCCTATGATTGATGATTGGCTAATATAGTTGTGGTACATATATACAATGAAATATTACTCAACCATAACAAGAGGTGAATACTGCCATTTGTGACAACCTGGATGAACCTCGAGATAATCATGCTAAGTGAAATAATCCAGATGAAAAAAGTTGAAAATCACATGATATCACATATGTGTGTGATATAAACCTAAAAGCAACAAATGAAAAGGACAAACAAACAGAGACTCGTGGACATGGACAATAGAATATTGGTTACCAGTGGGTAGGGAGAAGGCAAGAGAGGGGTGGTAGCTGGGTTAAATAGGGTGAAATATGTGGTGACAGAAAGAAATCTAACTATGGGTGGTGAATACATGAATAGACAATGTAAATATTCATACATACATACATACATACATACATTGGATTTTTGTTAACCAATGTCACTAGAAAAATTTTTTTAAATTTTAAGTTAAAAATATAAAATAAATAAAATAAATAAAAATAAAAATGAAGGAACATCACAGGCTAATCAAGAAATATTGTGATTAACTCTGTGCTCAAAAATTTGATAACCTAGATGAAATGAACTAATTCCTTGAATGACACAAACAGCCAAAATTTACACAATAAGAAGCAAGAAACAAACAATATGAATAGGTCTAACTACATTAAAGAAATTTAATCAACAATTAATAACCTTCAAAAACAGAAAGCACCAGGCCCAAACCAATTCATTGGTGAATTCTACCAAACATTTGAGGAAAAATTATATCAATTGTTTTCAATCTCTTTCAGAAACTAGAAGCAAAAGGACTACTTCCTAACTCATTCTGTGAAGCCAGCAATACCCTGATAACCAAAACCAGATAAAGCTATTTTAAGAAAACTATAGGCTAATATCTCTCATGAACATAGATGAAAAAATGTTCATCATAATTATTCCATATTAAATTCAGCAATCTATAAAAATGATGATATATCACATCCAATGTGATTCACCCTATGAAGGCAAGACTAGTTTAATATTTTTTAAAATAATCAATGTAATTTACTATATGGACAAAGCTAAATTATAAAAGCCATTTGAGGGTCTTCTGGTTACGATGACAGAGTAGATAATTGCTGTGCTGACCTCCTCCCACGACCACCTCAAAATGACAACTAAACTACAGAACAACTATCATTGAGAAGTACCTTATATCCAGTTGAAGAGAAGTCCTATAAATAAGAAAATACAGAAGCCACCTTGAGATGGTAGGATGGGTGGGGACAAAGAATGGGGTGGTCTCATACCCATGTGTGGTGGTTAAAAATTGGAAGGGATATCTCAGCCACAGGGGTCCCCACAGCAGGCCCACAGCCCAGAATTCCAGTGGTGGGAAAAGAAATTCTCAAAACTTTTAACTGTGAAAACTAGTGACAATGTGGCTGAATGGAATGGAGGGATGCTGGTGTTCTGGGAACTCCTACTAAAGAGTCCACCCATGAACTTACTCTCTGACAAACTCACTCACTCTGAGCTCCAGCAATGGGGCAGCAGCTCAAAAGATACCAGGAGCATACAAGGAGGAATTGAATTATCAGGCTTCAGAGCAAGGGTGGGAGGGGTACTTTATTCCCAGACAGAAGTGCTGGAAAAAGCCATTATTCTTTTGTCAAGCTCTCCCTCTACCCAGTGCGCAGACACAGGCAGGCTCCATATCTGAGTTTCTAACAATCTAGCTAACACAGTTCACCTCTCCCTTGAGATTACATGAGACCCTGTCCCCTCAAACTTATGGGCTCTCCCAGGCCACTTTCAGTGGCTTTTCCATACAAATGTCCTATTTTGGCTCATGATGCAGATTTACCTAAAATCTCACAAAGATTCTCAAACCCCAAACAGCATTTGGCCTCAGCAGGTTTTTTACCTCTTCCTAGGTATTGCCAAGCTCAGACACTAGCATCAGCTGGCCTCAGTTCACAGCTTAACCTCTCCCAGGCACCTCCAAGCCCAGCATAAGAGCAACCTACTACAGATCACTGCATACCTCATATCAAGTGGCCAAGGGCAGGCACAGGCAGAGGCTGAACTTGGCCTGCAACAGAAATTCTCTGAGGCTGCCCAAGCCCAGTACACCCTTTGGCCAGCATCAGACCAAGCTGGAGGACCATGTGGCCGCCTCCACAAATGACACACCCAAAGGGCAGACTCAGTTGGCACCAGAATCCTTATAAAGCAAATCTTTAGAAGGGTCAGCTCCAGAACAAAAACTCCTCCACTATAGTCAAAGACAGTCCTCACAACCAATCAACCTGGAAATTAATTCTTCCTATTGATGTGTCAACAGCAATCAAGGCTCAACTAAACAAGAAGGCACACACAACCCATATAAGAAACACACCTGGTTCAAGTGACCATAAAGATTGTGTCACTGGGCCCCATAGAACACCTACCACAGAAGGCCACTTTACCAAGAGCAGGAAACATAGCAGCTCTACCTAATATATAGAAACAAAAACAGGGAGGCAGCCAAAGTAGGGAGACAAAGAAATATATCCAAAATGAAAGATCAGAACAAAGCTTCAGAAAAAGAACTAAATAAAATGAAAACAAGTAATCTATCAGAGGCAGAGTTCAAAACACTGGCTATGAAGATGCTCAATGATCTCAGTGAGAACTTCAACAATGAGCTAGGAAACATAAAACTGGAAATAGATATAAAAAGAACCAGTCATAAATGAAGAATACATGAAAGGGAATCAAGAGTAAATTAGAAGAAGCAGAGGATTGTATCAGTGACTTAAAAGATAAGTAGCAAAAATCACTCAATCAGAACAGTGAAAAGAAAAATTAAGGCAAAAAAATGAGGATAGTTTAAGAAGCCTCTAGGACTACATCATAGGACTATGAGAAGTAGAAGAAAGAAAGCAAGGAAGTGAAAATCTATTTCAAAAAATAATGATGGAAAACTTCCTTAATCCAGTGAAGAAAATAGACATATAAACCCGGGAAGCTCAGAGAGTACCAAACAATAGAAGCCCAAAGAGGTCCACAAGAAGACACAGCATGATTAAATGACAAAGGATAAAGACAAAGAGTCTTAAAAGCAGCAAAAGAAAAACAGTTAGTTACCTACAAGGGAGCTGCCATAAGACTGTCAGCGGATTTCTAAACAGAAATTTTGCAAAGCAGAAGGGATTTACATAATATATTCAAAGTGAAGAAAACCCCTACAATGATGATTACTCTACCCAGCAAAGCTATCATTTGAAATCAAAAGATAGATAAACAGCTTCCCAGATAAGAAAAAACTAAAAGAGTTCATCACCACTGAATTAATATTACAAGAAATGTTAAAAGAACTTCTTTAAGAAGAAGAAAAAGATAAAAAAAATGAACAATAAAATGGCAATAACTACATATCTCTCAATAATTATTTTGAATGTAAACAAATTAAATGCTCCAGTCAAGACACAGAGTTGATGAATGGATAATAAAACATGACCTTTACATATGCCACCTACAAGAGACTCATTTCAGATCAAATCACACACAGACTAAAAATAACAGAATGAAAAAAGATATTTCCTGAAAATGGAAATAAAGAAAAAAGCTGGGGTAGCAATACTTATATCAAACAAAATAGACTTTAAAACAAAGGCTATAACAAGAGGCAAAAAAGGACCCAGTAATCTCACTTCTGGGTTTTTATTCAAAGACACCCGAAATACTACTTTGAAGGAACATGTGAATCCATATGTTCATTGCAGCATTATTTACAATAGCCAAGATATGGAGGCAATCTGAGTGTCCATCAATGGATAAATTAATAAAAAAGATGGGGTATGTATTTACAATGAAATATTACTCAGTCATGAAAAATAATAAAATCTTACCATCTGCAACATGGGTGGACCTAGAAGGTATTATGCTAAGTGAAATAAGTCAGAAAGAAAAAGAAAAAAAGCCATATTATTTCACTTACTTTTGGAATCTAAAAAACAAAATAAACGAAAAAATAAAACAGAAGCAAACTCAAACTCATAGATACAGAGAGCATTTTGATGGTTTCCAGGTGGGAGCAGGTTGGAGACATGGGTGAAAAAGAGAAAGCGATTAAGATGTACAAACTAGAATATTGTAATAACTATGTATAGTGCCAGGTGAATATTAGACTAATCAAGGGAGGGGATCGCTTCATAAATTATATCTAGCTACTACACTGTACACCTGTAACTAATATAAAATAGTGTTGAATATCAGCTGTAATTGAAAAATTACAAAAAGAAGTACAAATTGGTAGTTACAAAATAGCCATGGGGATGTAAAGTATAGGGAATGTATTAAATAATATTGTAAAATCTATGTATGGTGTCAGAAGGGTACTAGGTTTATTGGGGTCATCAGTTCATAAATTATATAAATGTCTAATTACTATGCTGTACACTTGAAATTAATATAATATTGTGTGTCAATTGTAATTGAAAATTTTTTTAAAAATAAAGTAAAAAATCCACCTGAGAAATATAAAAAAGACATCTGATTATATTGATAGATGTAGAAAAAGCATACAATAAAATATATCTATTCATGGTAATATTCTCAGCAAACTTGGTAAACAAGGAACTTCCTTAATCTAATAAAAGTTTATCTACAAAATAACTATATCTAACATCATACCTTTTAGTAAGAGGCTTAATGCAATCCCTTTAAAATTCACAAGACAAGAATGTTCTCTCTATTTCTGCTGAAGAGAGTACTAGAAGTCCTAGCCAAAGCAAAAAGCAAAAAAGAAATAAAAGGCATGCAGCAGATTAGAAAGGAAGAAATAATACTATCTTTATTTGAGACTTACTTTGTAGACTCTTCAGGTTTTTTCACATAATTATCAATGTGAAAAAACCTGAAGAGTCTACAAAATAAACTTTTCTATAACTAAGTAAATTTAGCAAGGTTGCAGGATATGAGGTTCACACATAAAAGTCAGTTGTATTTTTAAATATCAGAAATGAAAAATTGAAATTAAAATCACACACCATTTATAAGAATATTAAAACATGAAATATGTAGGTATTATAGTTGTTTTTTTTTTTTGCTTTGCCTAGGATATAGTTCTCAGTCATTTAATCAATCTAGGTGTTTCCACGACAGAATTTTGCAGATAAAAGTCCATAGTCAGTTGATTTTAAGTAGGGGAGATTATCCTGGATAATCTGGGTATGCCTGACTTAATCAGTTAGAAAGGCATTGAAAACTGAGCCTTGAGAGGAGGGAGGAAGGAAAGAAAGAGGAGGAGGAGAAGGAGGAGGAGGAGGAGGAGGAGGAGGAGGAGGAGGAGGAGGAGGAGGAGGAGGAGGCGGCGGCGGCGGCGGCGGCGGCAGCCGCACTGGTGGTGGAGGGAAGAATTCTACTTGTGAACAGCAGCTTCAGCTCATACCTGTAGAGTTTCAACCTACTGGTGATCTTCTCCTTCTGACCAGCCCCCACAACCCATAAGCCAATTCCTTGTAAGAATCTAGATAGATGATTGATGATTGATGATGATGATGATGATGATGATGATGATGAAGATAGATATATGATAGATGAAGATAAATAGATAGATAGATGATAGATAGATAGATAGATAGATAGATATAGATAGATAGATAGATAGATGATAGATAGATGATAGATAGATAGATAGATAGATGATAGATAGATGATAGATAGATGATGATAGATAGATAGATAGATAGATAGATAGATAGATAGATAGATGATAGATAGATAGATAGATGATAGATAGATAGATAGATGATAGATAGATAGATAGATAGATAGATAGATAGATAGATAGATGGATGATAGATGACAGATGATAGATAGGTAGATGATAGATAGATAGATAGATAGACAGATAGATAGATAGATATAGATAGATGATAGATAGATAGATAGATAGATAGATAGATAGATATGTGATAGATGATAGATAGATAGATAGATGATAGATAGATGATAGATAGATAGATAATAGATAGATAGATGATAGATGATAGATTAGATAGATAGATAGATAGATGATAGATAGATGATAGATGTCCATCCTACTGATACTGTTGTCTAGTTAAAATCTGACTAATATATCTATAAACATATCAAAGCACTGTACAGAATCTGTATGTTGGAAATGGAATTTTTCTAAGTGAAGGAAGCCAGACCTAAAAGGTATAATTACATTTATATAATATTTTGGAAAAAAGGTAAGATTAATAGAAATGAAAAACATATCAATGGTCATCAATATTTAGAAAAGGGTGAATGGTTGACTACAAAAAAGATGCACAGTGGAATTTTTAGTGTGTGAAATCATGCTAACATATGTTTTACATAACCTCAGTGAAGGTTGCAAGGAAAAAGAAGCTAATCTACATTACTATGGAGAATAGTGTTTTGACTGGAAAATGCAAGGCTAAAGGCAAAAAGACTAAACAGTGCACTATGGTCAGCAAATTTGTTTCTCAAGGAGTATGAGTTAAGAAGTCTGAAAACTTTGCATATATACTATGATTAAATGTACAAGTAAATTAATGACAAATTCAAGTTGTGTTGCTTATCACCAGAGGGAAAAATATTAAAAGCAGGTTAGGGTGAGACTAGAACAAATCCTGTGGTGCTAGATTAGAGGTGGAGACATCAGTACAAAATCACGTTTACTTTAATATATATTCAACCATATAGATACAGAAATAATTAGATATGTGTGCATATATTGGTTAGTATACACACATATTTCCTAGCTCTTTCTCTTGGGAGGTTCTAGAAGTAATAATACCCCAATAGCAACAAGATACAGATAGTGTCCAGATTTTTTCTAAATACCATTCTCTAATAAAAGACACCAGAGATCCTTGGAGAATTAACTGATTCTGAGTCTGAGGCAGAAAACATACAAGATGACACTGGATCATTTTTTATTGCCAGAAAAAAAAAAGAAATATTCAAAGGAAGAAAGAAAAAGAATGAGTTACATTAAAATAAAACAGGAAAGAAACAATAAGAGCTCTCAATGGCTAAAGGTGGAACAATTTAAGAAAGAAAACAAATACAATAATACTGGATTACAACCCAAGTAAAAAGGAAATATTGTGGAAATAAATGAAGACATCAAATGAGAGCAAGCAAAACCAAGTTATTTAGAGCTTGCTATAACAAGAGAGCCAACTATCATCACTTCTATTTTGGCAGAGTATCAAAGGTAGGTAGATTAGTGAGAAAGTTTTATCATGGAAAAAGGGGAAGACTTCAGGAACTCCCTGAATGAAGGCTCTTCACATGGTGAAGATGGAGGTGGGCTAGTTAGAAGAAAGGCATCCTATGTGATTGGTCAGGGGTGCATGTTTGGCTTTCTATGGTTGATTATAAGTTGAAAACAGGAATAAAAATTAGGAAAGTTGTCAGTTATTAATCGAATCCTGGTTATTTGAGACTGAATGTTGCAGGAGTTATCATTTGGCTTCCTGAATTATTGCTGGAGATATCAAGCTGACTTTTTAAAATTCTGACTTATAGATAGCTGGCTGGCTTTCTGGGCTGGTTACTGGAGATAATGGATGGGTTTCCTGGGCTGGTTGATGCATATTTTGGGTGAGAGTTCTATTTTTATATGTGGTCTAGCCATTGTCCACTTAAATATTCAGTCTCAGTATACATGAGTTCATGCTACATAAATGATTGTAGAAACAATATATGGGAAAGAAGGGACAGATTTTCCTTACAGGTATTTGTAGATAGTTGGTAGGTTCACCAAAGGAGGAACATATAAGGCTGAAGGGGTTAAGCAAGGTTTATTGTAGCAGAATGACAGCTGTGCTGAGCCAAAGATGGCATAAACCCTGAATGAGAGGAAACCTGAAACTTATATGGGCTTGAGACAGGCTTTTTTGGTGGGAATATTTCAGGCAGGTAAATTGACAGAGAAGGAAGGAGAGTCCAGTGAAATGGGAGGCAAGAACGTAGCATTGCCAACCTGAATGCAAGGGCCCTCCTGGACCTAATAATAATATCCCTTCTAGGAATTATAACTTGACCCTCTCCCCATTGAGTGTGAGCTGGATTTAGTGACTTGCTTTAAAACAATGTAGAAATGGAAACACAGTACTTTTACGATGGAGAAACTTGGCAAGCACTACTTTGGCCAGATGGTTAAGGTTACCACCACAAATAATGTCATATTCATAGCTTATACTCCCTGTTATAATGTGATCAAAAGGGCACTTCACATCTGTGGTCTTCTCTAAAACCCATAACCCAAATTTAATCATGAGAAAACATCAGAAAAACCCAGGTTGAGGAGCATTCTAAAAAATACCTGACCAATACTCTTCAAAACTATCAAGGCCATGAAAAAAAAAAAAAAAAGATAGAGGAACTGTCGCAGATGAGAAGAGATTAAATTGACATGATCACTAAATGTAGCAAAGTTTCCTGGATGAAATCTTGATATGGAAAAAAAAAAAAAGACAGTGAGTTTTTAAAGAGAAGAAGAAAACATGAAAAAACAATCTAAAGAAACCTAAACAAAGTATAGAGTTGTTATTATTACATTAATATTAAATTTTCAAATTTGATAAATGTATGGTGGTTATGTAAGATATTAACAGTTGAGGAAACTAGGTAAAGGGCAAAAAGAAACTCCCTGTACTAACTTGGACATTTCCTTAAATCTGAAATTACTTATAAATAAAAAACATTAAAAATGATACGTAATCTCCTCAGGTACTTTTTAAATTAAGTTGATGAGGTAACATTGGTTAATACAATTATGTAATTTTCAGGTGTACATTATAATTTGACATATGTATATTATATTGTGTGTTTACTACCCAAAGTCCAGTTTCCTTCAGCTACCATGTATTTGATCCACATTACCCACTTCATGCTCTCGCTACCCTCTATATTTGATCTCTTTTCCCCGTCTACCTTCCTCCTCCTCCCCCAACTCTTACCCTCTGGTAACCACTAGTCTATAGTCCATGTCCACGAGTCTCTTTTTGTCCTATTCATTTGTTGCTTTTAAGTTTATATCACACACATATGTGATATCATGTGATTTTCAACTTTTTTCATCTGGATTATTTCACTTAGCATGATTATCTCGAGGTTCATCCAGGTTGTCACAAATGGCAGTATTCACCTCTTGTTATGGTTGAGTAATATTTCATTGTATATATGTACCACAACTATATTAGCCAATCATCAATCATAGGGCACTTTGGTTGCTTCCATGTCCTGGCCACTGGGAATAATGCTGCTATGAACATCAGTGTGCAAATATCTTTTCAGATATGCGTTTTCAAGTCTTTGGGGTAAACACCCAGTAGAGGGATAGCCGGTCATAAGGTAGATCAATTCTTAGTCTTTTGAGTAACCTCCATACTGTTTTCCAAAGTGGCTGTACCAATTTTCAGTCCCACCAGCAGTGTATGAGGATTCCTTTTTCTCCGTATACTTTCCAACATTTGTTATTACTTGTCCTGTTGATTATAGCTATTTTAACAGGTGTGAGATGGTATCTCATTGTGGTTTTGATTTGCATTTCCCTAATAGCTAGTGATGCTGATCATTTCAAAAATTTGTTGTCCATTTCTACGTCGTATAGGGAGAAGTGTCTGTTTAGGGCCTCTTCCCATTTTTTCATTGGATCGTTTGTTTTTGTTGTTATTGAATTATAGGAGTTCTTTGTATACTTTGGGTACTAGGCCCTTATCAGAGGTGTTGCATGCAAATATATTTTCCCATTCAGATGGTTGTCTCTTTACCTTGTTGACGATTCATTTTGCTGTGTAGAAGCTTTGTAGTTTGATGTAGTCCCATTCGATTATTTTACCTTTTACTTCCCTTGCTTTTGAGGTCAAATACATAAAATCCTCTTCAAGTACAAGGTCTTTGAGTGTAGTTCCTATGCTTTCTTCTATGCATTTTATTGTTTCAGGTCTTATATTCAGGTCTTTAATTCATTCTGAATTAATTTAGGTGTGTGGTGATAGACAACACTCCACTTTCATTTTTTTGCAGGTGGCTTTCCAGTTGTCCCAGCACCATTTATTGAAGAGGCTTTCCTTTCTCCACTGTAAGTTTTTAGATCTTTTTGTCAAAAATTATTTGCCTATATAAATATGTGTTTACTTCTGGAGTCCCGATTCTGTTCCAATGGTACGTGTGTCTGTTTTGTTGCCAATACCATATTGTTTTGATTACTGTCACTTTATAGTAAAATTTGAAGTTGGGCAGATTGATACCTCCAGTCTCACTCTTTTTTTCTCAGAATGGCTTTGGCATTTTGGGGCCTTTGTGATTCCATACAAACCTCGTGATTTTTTTGTTCTATTTCTTTAAAAATTGCCAATGGGATTTTGATGGGTATTACATTATATCTGTATAATGCTTTAGGTAATATGGTCATTTTAACTATGTTTATTCTTCTAGTCCAAGAACATGAAATATCCTTCCATTTCTTTGTATGACCTTAGATTTCTTTTCATAGGGTCTTATAGCTTTCATTATATAGGTCAATGGAGTGTTTCTTTCAATTTATTCATAGGTATTTTGTTATTTTTTTGCAATTAAAAAATAAATTATTTATTCCCTTATTATTTTCTGACAATCCATTATTAGAATATAAGAATGCTATGCATTTTTTAAACATTGATTTTGTATTCAGAATCTTTACTGTATTTCCATATTGTATCTAGTAGTGTCTTCTATAGTCTTTAGGGTTTTCTATATAGAGAATCATGTCATCCACAAATAGTGACAGTTTGAATTCTTTGTTACCTCTTTGGATGCCTTTTATATCTATCTCTTATGTGATTGCACTCACTAGGACCTCCATTGTTATTTTGAATGAGAGTGGTAATAGTTGACAGCCTTGCCTTGTATCTAATTTTAGAGGACGGTTTTTAGTTTTTCACCAATAATTAATTGTTGGCCAAGGATTTGTCATATATGATCTTTATTATGTTAAGGTACTTTCCTTCATTACTGAATTTTTAAAGTGTTTTGATCATAAATGGATGTTGTATCTTGTTAAAGGCCTTTTCTACATTTATTGATATAACTGTATTATTCTTATTTTTAAATTTCTTTATGTGGTGTATCACATTAATAGATTTGCATATGTTGAAACATCCCTGTGCCTCTGAAGTAAAGCCTACTTGATCATGGTATATAATCTTTTTAATATGTTGCTGTATTCAGTTCACCAGTATCTTATTTAGGAGTTTTGCATCTTCAATCAAGTGAGATATCATTCTCTGGTTTTCTCTTTTTTTTTTTTTTTTTGTATTATCTTTACCAAGATTTTGTATCAGGGTAATGTTGGCCTCCTAAAATGAGTTGAGATTTATTGCCTCCTCTTCGATTTTTGATAGTTTGAGGAGACTTGTTATTAAATATTCTTTGAATATTTGGTAAAATTCACAGGTGAAGCCATCTGGTCCTGGAATTTTACTTTTTGGTAGAATTTTGATAACTGTTTCAATTTCCATACTGGTGATCAGTCTATTTATATTTTCTAGTTCTTCTTGATTTAGCTTAGGAAGGTTATATTTTTCCAAGTACTGGTCCATTTTTCCTCGGTTATTAACTTGGTGTTATATAATTTTTCATAGTACTCTTTCATGATCCTTTGTAATTCTGCAATGTCTGTCATTATTTCCTCTCTTTCATCACTGATTAGGTTTATTTGTGTCCTTTCTCTTGTTTCTTCAGTGAGGTTTGTCAATTTTATTAACGTACTCAAAGGGCCAGTTCCTTGTTGTATTTATTTTTTTATTGTTTTTGTTTTCAATTTTATTTATTTATGCTCTAATTTTTATTATTTCTTTCCTTCTGCTGACTTTAGGCTTTGTTTGTTTGTACTTTTCTAGTTTTTGAAGATGAAACATTAGGTTCTTTTTTGGAGTCATTCTTGTTTTGGAGATAAGCCTGTAATGACATGAACTTTCCTCTAATGACCGCTTTTGCCATATCCCAAAATGTTGGTATGTTTTGTTATCATTATCACTTTTTTCTAAGTATCTCTTGATGTCTTTTTATATATCTTCTCTGATCCAATTATTCTTCCATAGCATGTTGTGTAATCTCCATGCATTGTGTTTCTTTCTAATTTCTTTTTGCAGTTGATTTCTTGTTTCAAAGCATTATGATCAGAGAGTAGTTGGTAGGATTTCAACCCTCTTATATTTGTTGAGGCTATCTCTATATACTAGTATGTGGTCAATCCTTGAGAATGCTCCATGTGCATTAGAAAAGAATATATTAGCAGCTGTATTCAGATAGAAGGCTCTGTAAATGTCAGTTATATCTAGTTTTTCTAATGTGTCATTTATAAATGTGATTTCCTTATTGATTTTCTGTTTGGATGATATGTCCATATCTGACAGTAGGGCATTTAGGTCACCTACTATGATAGTGTTTTGGTCTGTTTGTACCTTTACTTCTTTTATTAATTGCTTTACATATTTCAGGGCTCCCTGATTGGGAGCATTGATATTAAGTGTTATGTCTTCTTGGTGCATAACTCCCTTTATCATTATGAGGTGTCCCTCAGTATCTTTCTTTACCTTTTTTTTTTTATTTTGAAATGTATTTCATCTGACATTAGTAATGCAACTCCCACATTTCTATGAATGCCATTTACTTGAAATATCATTTTCCACCCTTTCACTTTGAGTCTATATTTGTCTTTGGAGCAGAGATGTGTCTCCATGAGGCAGCATATGGCTGGAGGTTGTTTTCAGATCTATTCTGCAACTCTGTGCCTTTTCATTTGTGAATTCAGTCTATTTATATTTAGGATGATTATTGAATTATGAGGTCTTCTTGTAACCATTTTATCTTTAGATTTCTGGTAACTCATTTTTTCCATTGTACATGGTCCTTGAGTTTATGTTTTCTTTATTTTGGTTGGCCTTTATGGGTTTACTCTCTGGTTCTTCTTGATTTTGGTTATTTACTTCAGTTCTGAATCTTTGGTGTGTGGTTACCTTTACAAATATGTTATATATTCGTAAATATATTTTCTTATGCACTTGCCTTATCTCAGTCAGTCAATATTTTGTACCCAGAAACATAAGAGTTTCTGTTTCTTCCTCCATGATAGATCCTAGAGAGCTGTTCCATCAAATATTATATTTCATCAAAATTAAATATTTCATCTAGGATAGAGCCTTCATCATTTTCTATCAAAGTAAATTAAAATGTCTTTGTAGCTTCTGCACATGCTTTTGCAACTACCCTATATAGTTTTTATTTGTGGACATTAGAACAATTCCTGAAGTCACTAAACTTCAAAAGGTTTTGTATTTGTACAAAAGGAATTTACTTCTATGGCATTTTCAAGGTTTTTTTTTTTTTTTCTTTCTTATGGTCTTTATGTATTGCTAAGTCTTCCCCTTTAGCATGAAAAAAACTTGTTCCTAATTGCCTCAAATCATTACATATTGGGAAAAGCATATATAAACCATGACTTTCATAAGGCACAGTTTCATGTTTTATGAATTCCAAAGTTTATATAATTTGGAGAGCTTTCCTTCAAGAAAATCAAATTTATATAAAATTAGGTTAAAAGTTGTTTATTAGAAAAGATGTGCTGAACTAAGTAACTCTGGAAGTGAGAAGAGTCTGTAAGACAAAAGGCAAAAGGAACTGTACATCAATACTGTACTCCACTCGATAAAAACTTTACCATTTCAGAAACAGATTATATGGATTGGGGGTTTATATAGGACATATGAAGATGATTTGTCTTTATTACACCATGTCTGAGGCATCCACTGGAAACAATTGAATGACTGAAGGTGAATTGAATGGCTGTGGCTACAATTATCTGGAAGCATTTTTGCTCATATGCTTGGCATGTGGGCTTAGATGACTCAAATTCCTAGCTCATTTGGAGTTGTAAACCGGAAAAAAATACACATGACCTCTTTATATGGCTGAGCTTTTATATAGCATGGTGGCTGGGTACAAGGGGCAACATGCTGAGAGGAATGTCCAAAAAATGGATATTTAAAGAGAACCAGCTAGAAGCTGGTTCGAAGTCACTTTGTGTCACTTCAACCATGTTCTAATGGTTGAAGAATTTACAAGTCTGCCTTGATTTGTGGGGACAGCCCACCTCTCAAAGGGAGATGCAGATAAAAATTTGGAGTAGTGTTTCTAAACTACTATCATATCTACTACTAACATATATCTTCTCACGCATTTTAAAATACTACTATTAAGGATTTATTCTTTTGAGTCAAACATTGTTACCAATCAAGATACAACTTCTTTTAGAAATCAATATTTTATCAGTACATTGTATATTCTCCTAGATGTTTTTCAGTGTGTTACCCACACTAGAGCAGATCACAATGGACTGGAGATTAGAAAGAATATGCAGGACCTGGGTGTCTAAAATAGAAAGGAATAATGGGAGGTGAGATTGAAAGTTTACTTCTGAAGTTTGCATATGTCTGGCCTTGCTTGTTGGCTTTATAGGGAAGTGTCCAGAATGCGCAGAAGTTACTTATGCCTCAGAAGCCCTCAGAGAAAGGAGAGACTCTACACTGCCTTGGTTACTAGTCTCTTGTTTGTACATCTCTTTGTCTATTTATGTGCCAGGCTTTGAGCTAGATTCTGGGATACATACTGTCAACAAGAAAAAACACTCCCTGCTACCCGGGAACTTCTTCTCAAATGGGAAAACCCAGACAAGTAAATGGGAATATTCAATGTGATAAGCACACGGATAAAAGTAAGACCAGAATGATTGGGTACCATAGAGGAGGGACAGCCAACTGGGAAATTAGAAATGGCCATGAGGATAAGGTCAGGTAGCCCTGTAGGATAATTAGGAGCTCCCCAAGTAAAGGATTATAGGGAAGGGCATGTGGGCAGAGGGAAGTACTGTGCAGCCACAGAGAAGTGCATAGAACTTTCTCATATTTCAAAACTGCTAGAGCCTGCAGTATAACATGGCTAGTGTAAGAGGATATTGGAGATTGAAAATTGAAGCAGAGTTGAATTATATAAATTAGGCCAAGTTGTTTAGACTCTATACTATAGGTTATAGCAAGTCATTTATACATTGTATAGTTTAATATGATACACAAAGATTTGCATTTTACAAAGATCACTGTGGCCAAACTTTGGCAAATGGTTTGGAGTAGAAAAGGTACGGAGGTAGAGATGCTAGTTATGGGGTGCTTTACTATAATAGAGGTTATACATAATTGTGTTGTGCAGTAATATAGATAATGGTGGTGAATGTGTAGACAGAATGGATTTGGGATATAGAGGTGCAATCATCTGTGATTAGTGATTGATTAGATTTGGGAATTTAAACAAAGGAAGAAATCTAGGATGACTGGGGTTGGGGGTAATGTTGCCTTTCGCAGAAATAAGCAATAGAGGAAATGGAGGGAGAAAGATGGAAGAGAGAAAAAGATGGAAGAGGTAGCGATAGTGAGAAATGAATGCAACTCTAGACATATTACACTTGAGTAGCCTGTGAGAAAACCAGATAAAATATATAGGAAGAGGCCAGGAGTGACAGATTAAAGAATCATCAGTATATAACCACAAGGTAAGCAAATCCTCAGAAATTGATGGATTAGCCTAGGATGAGGAAAGAGAAGTTCAAGGACACAGCTCCAGAAGGCAGTGATTTTCTGGGATGGACAAAGGAAGGATGGCTGCAAAGGAGACCAAGGGACTGAGTAGGCATGACCAGAGAAGAGAAAAATCAGGAAAGAATAGTTCCAAAAAATTTCCTTTTTGAAATTAAGAATTTTAGAGTAACCAAGAAAATAGTTCACTTTGACTTTGAAGCAAAAGAAGGATCTTTGAAAAAGTTTTTCTGAGAAAAAAGCCGACCTTAGGGGATTACTGAAGAGTAAACATATGCATTTGTGTAATAATACTATGATTGTTGAATATACTATATTTTCAATTGCAGCACATTTTATAAAACCTACAGATCAGGTACATTATATGATTCAAATTCCTTTTAGTTTTTTTTCTGTTATGAATCATGCACCAAATATCAGTCTCCATAACAATGATAATAGCAATACTAATAAAGGAAATCATCCATCGTCATTTATTTTACAAGTAAACTGTTTTAAAATTTTGCTTTCAAAATTCTTTGTAGGTAAATTTTATAGCTATAATTTTAACATACATACACTATAAAATTTGCTTATTTACAAATGTTGTCAGCATAATTCAACATAGATATCTAGGTGTTAGAAGTATTTTAAATGTCTACCTAATATTACACTATATGGTACTATTATAATTTACTGTCCATTCTCTTATTAATATTTAGACTATTTATAAATTTGGTAAAGTGAATATTTATATGCATAGTGGATCTCCCAGTCACTCCTAGAGTTAAAGAATTTCATTACAAATTTGAATAATTTTGAAATTTCAATTTAACCTTAAAATACAGTAAATCAAAACCTAGGTCAAGATTTAGTTCATTTATGTCTTTAATTTTAATGACTGTTATAATTGAAATTATCTGTTACAAAATCTATGACATAAAATAGACATGTTGGGAAAGATTTGTTGTTATTAATAGTAGATGTGAGTCAGTATTTCAAATAGTCTCTGTTAATTCTACAAGTTCGCTGTCAACTTCTGGTAACATAAATTTTCATCATTGTTTTTTAAATTTTGTTTTCTTTCTATTTCAGAGTTTATAATAGGGGTAGATATTTCAACCTTGCCTTTTTAATTTTTTTTGTTTGCTTGAGTGTTATCACAAGTGTTACCATTAGTTGTGCTATCTTTCTCTATCTCTGTTGCCTCCCCTATCTCCCACTGCCCCACCATCTATCTGGAAGAAATAATTTCTAGCTCCTTAACCACTTTATGAAGGTTTGTTTAGTGATATAATCTATTCATATTATTAACTGTGTGGTGTGGTGTAAAATTAATGCAACATGCTGTATTATGGAACCCATTGTGGGAGGCACTGAATCTATGAGTGGTTCATGGCTATAGACCAAAATAAGAGTGCCTCATAAAGTGAGTTTCGTGTCTTGTGGGAGAATTTATAAATTTAATTCTGAAAAATTTTAAGTCTGATGTTTAAGAGAAAGAATTGTATTTTTATTTTTCTAGTTCCAGCCCACAAAGTGACATTTTACTTTCTTCTGAGAATTAATGTTTCTGTGACTAAGACAAATGTATCAGTCATTGGTAACATTCACTAACTGCTTTAAAGGTCCTATGAAATCAAAAGAATATCCAAATAAAGTAATTCATTCTAAAAAAAAAGTTACTCATAATAAATAATGTTAAAATTTTCTTTTTTTTCCCCATACATAGACATAACTAGGAATTCATATATTTGTTCCTTTCCCTTTTCTAATGAAATCCTACTCCTGTTCCAAGATCCAATTTCGGACCTCATATTATATTGTCTTGCATCCATCTTGAGGGTGAGTATTCACTTTGGAGACCATTTCTCCAAAAGAGAATCCTGTTCTTTACACTTTGACAAGATTCTGTCATTGTCTGTTATAGAAATTCTTTAAGACTGCTGGGGCAGAAATTGTTCTTTCCACAGAGTAAGCAGTCTTTGAGTAATAAGAAAGCATTACTAAAAACACTTTTTTCCCCAGAGATTTTTAAAATAACAGTAATCTAATCATTACCATATACAAATACATAACATGACTTATAATTTATCATATAATATTGCTAGTTAGTCATCACTGATATATACCCAAATTATTTACACCAGGGGTCCCAAACCCCTGGACAATGGACTGGTACTGGTCTGTGGCCTGTTAGACACTGGGCCACACAGAAGGAAGTGAGTGGTGGGAAAGCAAGCAAAGCTTCATCTGTATTTGCAGCCACTCCCCTGTACTAACATCATCACCTGAGCTCCACTCAGATTAACAGGCATTAGGAGCACGAACCCTATCATGAACTGCAAATGTAAGGAATCTAGGTTGCATGCTCCTTATGAGAATCTAATGCATGATGATCTGAGGCAGAGCTGGGGAGGTGATGCTAGCACTGGGGAGCAGTTGTGAATATAGATTAACATTAGCAGAGAGGTTTGACTGCTTGGGGACCAAAATAAAGAAATTGCTTGCAGACTCATATCAAAACCCTATCAGTGAGTGGCAAGTGACAATTAAGTTACATCTGGTGGCAGACTTTATAGTTGCACATGAGTTGATGTACTCCAATTGTACCGCTGCATTTAGTGGCAGGCTTTAAGTTAGGATCTGGCATTTATTGTAGTCCATGCATGGCCCACACATTATTTTATTTACCATTTTCATTGGTACCTCTTTTCCGTACTGTGTACTTGTCTCAGTCACAGTTAATAAGCCCATAAGCTAACCTTAGCCCAAACAAATAAAAAACAAACATCACTGGAGAGCTTCTTTGAAAAGGGGGAAAGACCCAATGCTGAAACAGCAGATTCTAAGACTGCCAATAAAAAGAAAGCTGAATTTAAAAGAAAATACCAAGAGTCCTATTTAAATTACGGGTTCATTACAATGGGTGATTCACATTCTTCAAGCCTACTTTGTATAATATATGGTGATGAGCTATCCAATAAAGTGATGAAACTTTCAAAACTGTTTTATCATAGGGAGTCCAAACACCCTGAATTAAAAGACAAACTTTGGAGTCTTTCAAAAGAAAAAAAAAAAAAAAACATGTGAACATGAGGAACAAAAGCAGTTATTGAAGGCAACGACTTCATCAAATGTGTCTGCTTTGAAAGCATCATTCTTAGTGGCTAAATGCATTGCTAAAACTAAGAGGTCTTTACTATTGGTGAAGAGTTGATCCTGCTTGCTATTAAGGACATTTGTCATTAACTTTCAGGAGAGGCTGCCGTTCAAGGGGTGGCACATGTTCCTTTTTCAGTTAGCACCATAAGTAGATGAATTGATGAAATAGCAGAGGATATTGAGAAATTGTTAAGAGAGAATTAATGAGTCACCATTGACAAGTCTACCAATGTTGACGAGGCAACAATGCTAGTTTTTGTGACATATTTTTCAACAGGATGTTCATGAGGTGCCCTTTTGTTGCCAATCAACACCACAGTTGTATAACCATTCAAGTCTTTGAATGATTATATATAAGAAAAACTGAATTGGTCATTTTGTGTCAGTATTTGCATGGATGGAGCAGCTGCCATGACTGGACAGCTTTCTGGTTTCACTACTTGGGTCAAAGAGGTCGCTTCTGAATGTGAGTCTACACACTGTGTCATACATAGAGAAATTCTATCTAGCCATAAAACTGTCACCTGAACTTAACATTATGCAGGATGTGGTTAAAATTATCAACCACATGAAAGTGCATGCGCTTAACTCACATCTGTTTATGCAGCTCTGTGAGGAGATGGACGCAGAGCATACATATCTTATTTTATACTCAGAAGTAAGATGACTTTCTAAAGATAGATCACTGGCCAGAGTTTTTGACTTATGAGCCACTCCAGAGGTTTCTTTCAGAAAAACAGTCAGCACTGGAATCACATTTCAGTGACACAGAATGGGTTGCAAAACTTGCTTGCTTCTGTGACACAGTCAACCTGCTTAACCAACTCAATCTGTCACTTAAGGGGAGAATGACAACCTTCTTCAGGTCAGCATAGAAGTGGCTGCATTCAAAACCAAACTGGAATTATGGGTGTGACAAGCGAACATTGGGATTTTTTACATGTTTTAAACATTAGCAGATTTTGAAAGAGACTGAGCCAGGGCCTTCTTTCTCTCAGCTGCTGCATCATCACCTATCTCAGTTTTCTAAAGAGTTTAAGCATTACTTCCCAACCACAACAGACTCAAACTGGGAAGAAATGGATATGCAACCCATTTGTGAATAGGCCAGGTGAATTGACTTTATCCATACTAGAAGAAGATCAGCTGCTTGAGATCACAAATGACAGTGGCCTTAAAAGCATGTTTGAGACAACCTCAAAGCTCATTACATTCTCTATTAAAGTCAAGGCTGAATATCTTGAGATTGCCACAAAAGCACTGAAAAGCTTGCTTCCATTTCCAATATCCTATCTTTGTGAAGCAGGGTTTTCTGCAGTGAAAGCAACCAAAATGATATTATGGAGTAGACTGGACATGAACAACACACTTTGGGTGTCACTGTCTCCCATCACCCCAAAATGGGACAATCTAGTTGCAGGAAAACAAGATCAGGGCTCCCACTGATTCTGCATTATAGTGAGTTGTATAATTATTTCATTATATATCATGATGTGAGAATAATAGAAATAAAATTCATAATAAGTGTAATGTGTTTGAATCATCTCCAAAATACTTCCCCCACCCTAGTCCATGGAAAAAATTGTCTTCCACAAAACCAGTCCATGGTGCCAAAATGGGTTGGGACCACTGATTTATATAATGAAGAACCAATATTTTCAAGTTTATGAAAACTTTGTGAACTGGGTTTAGTTACTAGACATCACCTGAGAGCTAGACCAGTTTTCTTTGTTTTCCAATTTTTATCTAGCCCTTAGTTATTGATGTATTCATTCACTCAACTAGATTTTAAAGAATTCTTTTAATAATAATAAATAAAAGCTAATATTTATTGATTGTGTATTTTCTTTCAGTCCCTGTTATAAGCACTTTAAATATATTAACTTCTCTATCTCTCGTGATAATCCTAAAGAAGATTTTCAGAGGTTTCATATATAATATTCATTTGCCACAGACATTTTCAAATAATTTTGATTATGTTGGCTCATATGGCTCCAATAACAGGAAAGCTAATACAACAACTTAAACTTTCCTGCTATAATGTCTTTTCTTACTCTAGAAGAACACATTCAAAACCTATAGCCTCATAGGTCAGCTGGCAAGTAGGTCTGAACAGTATGCACAAATATGGTAGTTGTTGCTGAGGCACAGATGTTGAGTAACAATTTACCAATGTCATAGTGCTAGAAAGTGACTTCAGTAAGTTAAGGTCATGCTAAGCTATGGCAGAAAAGAGAGAAAGACACGTACTGCTCAGAAAGAACTCCTAGATATATGGAATATACAAAGAGATTATTGCTCTGCACTGAGCTGAGTCCATAAAAGATAAATACAAGGTATCTTGGAAACACATTGGAGATTGGCCTTTTTAGATTTTGGAGGCAACAACTACCACATTTGGGGATTGTAAGTCTTGAAGTATCTCCTCTAAGATATTTTTTAATTGCAATGAGTAATAATAAACTTGTAGTGAAAAAATGCTGCAGACATATAACTAAGTGATTGAGGTGACCATTACCTGTAATAACACATACTGACATCATATATATTGATAAAATGCATTAAAAAGGACATGCCATTTTCTGTGTATTCTTGCCCCAAAATACATAACCTCAATAAAATCCTGAGAAAACAGCACATAGAAGCATATTGATGGACATTTTATAAAATGTACACTTTAGTAGTGTCTTTACTACTCTTATTATTCTTCAAACATGTCAAGGTCATGAAAGACAGTGAAAGACTAAAGAACTCTCAGATTGGGGGAACTGAAAGAGTCATAAAAATCAAATCCAAAATGAGATCCTGGAACAGGAATAAGACTTTAGTGGAAAAGTTCATAAAATTCAAATGAAATCTGTAGCTGTGTTAATAGTGTAGTATTACTGTTAATTTTCCAGCTTTGATAATTGTACTATGGTTATAAAAGATATTAACATTAGAGAGAGCTAAGTGAAGGGTATATGAGAGCTCTATGGCCTATTTTTGCAACTTCTTTATAACTCATTTTAAAATAAATTTTTAAAAATGTATAGAAATGTCAATGAGGAACAGTGGTCAAAGAATAGACTAAGGTTTGGTTCTGTCTCCAAGTAATGAGCTTTGTGATTATGGGCAATTTCATGCTTTATAGATATAGTGAAAACAGTAGACTGGATTGCCAAAGTGCCTTCTATTCATTCTAATTCATTCATACATTCAAACATACATTCTTTCATCAAACAGCTTTGTGCTTAGCAAGAAACAGGCACTCTCCAAACACTGGTATAAAGAAATAAATAAAGCATTATTGTCACCTTAAGTTCACAGTTAGACAGATAATACAGGTAAGCAAACATTTACAATATAGCAGGATAAAACTATAATAGATATTTAAAAATCTGGTTGCCTGGAAGAGATGGATTTACCTCCATCTGAACATCGAAGGAAAGCTTTGAGGATGAGGTGATACTTGAGCTAGAGCCTCTAAGATCAGTTAGGATTGTTTTTCCATAAGACTGGTTTATTCTTACTCTCTCCTTTTTCATATCCAAAGACCTTCAAGGACAATTCTTGCTTGCTTAATAAGAAGAGTCAAAGGCAAGAGACAAAATTTATAATTTTGGATATTTCAAGATTAAAATATGACTGAAATGAGTAATTAATACTGTGTAAGTGTTGAAGAATGATGCTGCAGAAGATATGGTAGGGATCAGATTATAAGTACCCTCAAATGTCAAGCTGAGGTATGGGGGCAGGATCTTGGGAATTTAAGACTATTTATTAAATTTTTTTGACTTTTTGTTTTACAATCATTTTAATTTTTAAATTACAGTTGGAATATAATATTCTATTAGTTTCAGGTGTACAAATAGTGATTAGACATTTATATAACTTACAAAGTGATCACCCTGATAAATCTAGTACCCATATGATGCCATACATAGTTATTACAATATTATTGACTAAATTTTCTATGCCGTACTTTACACCCCCATGACTATTCTGTGACCACTAATTTGTACTTTTTAATACCTTTCCCTTTTTGATCCACCTTCCCAATCTCCTGTCTATCTGGCAACTTTCAAAATGTTCTCTATATCTAAGAGTTTGTTTCTGTTTTATTTTTTCGTTTATTTTGTTCTTTAGATTACACAGGTAAAAGAAAGCATATGGCATTTGTCTTTCTCTGTCTGACTTACTCCACTCAGCATAATACTCTCCAGTTCCATTCATGTTGTTGCAGAGGGCAAGATTTCATTCTTTTATTATGACTAAGTAATATTGAGTTTTATGCATGTACCACCTCTTCTTTATCCATTCATCCACTAATGGACATCCAGGTTACCTCCATGTCTTGGCTATTGTAAATAATGCTGCAGTGAGCATATGGATTTACATGTCCTTTCAAAGTAGTATATTGGTTTTCTTGGAAAAATACCCAGAAATAGAATTACTGGGTCCTTCCTTGTCTCTTGTTATAACCTTTATTTTAAAGTCTGTTTTGTCTGATATAAATATTGCTACCTCAGCTTTTTTTGTCTTTTCCATTTTCATGAAATATTTTTTTTCATTCCTTTCAATCTGTGAGTATCTTTCAAGCTTAAGTGAGTCTTTTATGGGCAGCATATGTATGGGTCTTATTTTCTTACCCATTCAATTTTGACTAGAACATTTAATCCATTTACATTTAAAGTAGTTGTTGATATTTAGTTATTGTCACTTTATCATTCATATTTTTGAAATTCATATATTTATTATTCATATATTTTTCTTTTTCTTTTTAAAGAAGCCCCTCTAACATTTCTTATAATACTGAATTGGTGTTGATAAATGACTTTAGTTTATTTTTTATTTTTAATTTTTTGTCTGGAAGCTATTTATTTATCCTTTGATTCTCAATGATAGCTTTGCTTGGTAGGGAAATCTTATTTGTAGGCCCTGGCTTTTCATCACTTTGAATATTTCATGCCAATCCTTTCTGACCTGCAAAATTTCTGTTGAGAAATCAGCTGACAGTCTTATGTTACCTCCCTTGTAGGTAACTGATTGCTTTTTTCTTGCTGTTTTTAAGATCCTTTCTTTTTAATTAAATTTTGGTGTTTTAATTATGATGTGTCTTGCTGTGGATCTCTTTGGGTTCATCTCATTTGGGTCTGTCTGTGCTTCCTGGGCTTGTATATTTATTTCTTTAGCCAGGTTAAGAAAGTTTTCTGTCATTATTTCTTGAAATAGGTTTCAATGCCTTACTTTTTTCTACTTCTGGTACTACCGTTGTATGAATGTTAATATTCTTGATGTAGTCCCATAGGCCTCTTAAACTATTCTCATTTTTTATGGAATTTTTTTTCTCATTATGTTCTGTTTGGGTGTTTTTTCCTACCTTATCTTGTAAATCTCTGATTTGATTTCTTTTTCTTCTAATCTACCATTGATTCTCTCTAATATAGTCTTTGTGTCAACTATTCTTAATTTCTGACCGATTCTTTTTTATATTTTCAATCTTCATTTTTATATTTTCTATTTCTTTGTTAAAGTTCTCACTGAATTTATCTACTTTTCCCTTAGGTTCATTTAGCATCCTTATAGCCAGTGTTTTGAACTCTGTATCTGGTAAATTGCTTGTCTCCATTTTGTTTAGTTCTCTTTCTGTGGCTTTGTTGTGCTGTTTTATTTGGGATATAATTCTTCATCTTCCCTTTTTATCTGCTTCTCTGTGGTAGTTTCCATGTATTAGGTAGTACTGATATGTCTCCCAGTCTTAGTAGAGTCACCTTATGTAGGAGGTGTCCTGTGGGGCCCAATGATACAGTCTCTCTGATCACCTAAACCAGATGCTCAAGGTGTGTCCCTTGTATGGGTTGTGTGTGCCCTCTTGTTGTAGTTGAGCCTCGATTGCTGTTGGCACATCAATGGGAGGGATTGACCCTCGGGTTGATTGGTTGTGAGAATGGATGGTAACTACAGTGTAGGAGCTATTGTTTAAGGGCTGTCCCTATGGATCAGGATTCACTTTAGCAGGGCTCTGGTGCCTTCTCAGTCTGCCCTTTGGATGTGTCATTCCCAGAAGCAGCCCTGGGTGGTGCTTGGATTCAGTTCAAAGCCAGCCACTGATCATGCTGGCCCCATGATCTCCTGGGAGGGTTTCCACAGAAGGCTCAATTGAGCTGCAGATTGTCCCCTGCCAAGGGCCACCGATCATGAGCCTCCAATCCACAGATGGCCACCACTCAAGCTGGGCATGGAGTTGTCTAAAGAGGCAAAGCTATGGACTGAGGCAGGCTGCTGCAAGTACCAGGCTTGGGGCTGATCAACAGGAGATACAAGGCACTCTGAGGCCAGATGCTGTTTGTTTGGGGTTTGTGAACCTTTTAGAGGTTTTTAGGAAAGTCTGCAGTATGAGCCAAGAGAAACTATTTGTATGGAAAAGTCACTGGAAGGGGCTTGGTTGAACCTACAAGTTGGGTGAGGCAGGGTCTCAGGTAATCACCAGTGTAGTGCAATCAGTTTTAGCCAGGTTGATGGAAACTCAGATATGGAGGTTAGCTGAGTGTGCATGATAGGAAGGGGGAAAGCTCAACAAAGAAACAATGGCTTCTGCCAGCACTTCTCTCTGGGAGGAAGCTGTGCCTCCAGCCCTCGTTCTGAAACCAGACAATTCAGTTTTTACTTGTATGTCTCTGGCACTTCTCAAGCTACTGTACCAGCCCTTTAAGAGGAACACCAGCAGCCCTTTGTCTTACTCAGCTAAAATCTCTGATGGGCTTCACACCCAGAAATTGTGGGGGCTTTTCTTTCTGATACTGGAACCCTGGGCTGTGGAGCCTGGTTTGGGGCTGAGACCTCTTGCTCCTCTGGGGGAACCTCCACAACTGAGATATCTCTTCCTATTTTTAATGGCCACATGAGAGTTTGGGACTAGCCCATTCCACATCTCTGCTCCTCCTTCCAGTCTCAAGGTGGCTTCTCTCTATGTCCTTAGTTATGGGACTTCTGTTTGGCTAGAGTTCAGGAATTTCTTAATGACAGTTTTTCTGTAGTAATTGTGATGTCATGAGAGGAGCAAGCACAGTATTTATCTACTATGTTATCTTGACTTGAAAAATAATTTTGACATTTTTATTTAAGTATAGCATGCATAGAGGAAAAAAATTACAAGTGTGCAGATCAATGAATTTTGACAATGTAAAAAACACCTGTAAAATCAGTATTCAAATCAAAAACTGGAATATTACCAGCATCTCAGAAGACCCCTACCTTGTGACTCTTCCTTTCACTATCTCATTTTCCCAAGGATAACTGCAATTCTAACTCCTAACACCTATTTTCTGTCTGCTTTTGAAATTTTTGTAAATTGAATCACATGTTGTGTTCTTTTGTGTAGCTTCTATCATTTATTATGTATAGAAGAGTCATTCAATAAGTTTTAAGTGATCAATTCAACAATAAATTATGTATATATTGCATTATTTTTTCACCACCCAGTAAAATTTGGATAAACAAGATGTGGTACATTTATACAATGGAATATTACTCAGCTATAAGACAAGAAATACTACTATTTGCAACAACATGGATGAATCTTGAGATAACCATGCTAAGCAAAATAAGCCAAACATAAAAAGTTGATATCACTCATATGTGGGATATAAACATAAAAGCAGCAAATGATCATGACAAGCAGAGACTCATGAACATGGACAGGGGACTAACAGTTACCAGAGGGAAGTGGAGGAGGGGAAAGTAAATAGGGATAAAAGGGGTCAAATATATGATGATAGAAATCTAACTCTGGGTGGTGAAAATAAAAAAAAAAAACAATGCAATATATATACAATTTACTATTGATCACTTGAAACTTATTAGATTTTGTTAATTGATGTCACCCCCCCAAAAAAAACAAATTGATTAATTAAGAAAAAATTGAGTACTTTGCACTGTGAACTATATTATTTTATTTAACATTCACAAAACTGTGCTCGATGATTTTTAATACTCCCAAATTAGTTATTAGAAACTGAGGCATAGTGATATTAAGCAAACATGACAAAGACCACAGACAGAAAATTCAAGATCCCAGTCCTAAGCCGTTTAATGAGTTTATTTTGTAAATGCCATTACAGGTACTGAAATTTATCTGGAGGCAATCAGTGACACAAATGACTTTGGTCCATTATATTTAAATTATATTTGTAAGAATGGGGCTGACCTTTCCACTGGTATAGATGAATGATTTCTTAAAATATTTGGTTTATGGAGCCTTTTGAGGCTCTGGGGTGCATGATGCTAAAGGCTTTTATAGACAGAGACTTGGATTATGTCTAGCTTGGTAATAAGGTGTTTATTAGAAGAAATGTCAGAACAAAAAGGAATGAGCCAGATTTCCAGTGTTATTTGATATATAAACAGCCTCTAAATAATTATTCTGCTCCTTATAATAAGAAAAAATGGAGAACAAACTGAGAAAACAACAGCAACAACAATGAATTGTCTGGAACATACCAAAGAACTAAGGTCACAGGACAAAATGACACCCAGAAATATGGAGAGACAAGTAAAACTAGAGAGTCAATGGCACTATCTCCTTACCTAGAGCAGGAGCTACTAGAGCCATAACTAGTAGGAACACTTAAATAGTTATTTTGATTAATTACCAGGGGAGTGTGAACTATTATGAGAGTGAAAGACATCTGAGGACCACATTTCTTGGAGAGTTCCAATGCTTTCCTGGATTTTACTTCCTAAACTCCACTAAATTCTCATAATGTAAAGCCAAGAAAAATATCCTCCTGGTTCTGGCAAGGGGAAGGAATGGGAATCATTGTGAAACATGCCAAGGGCATTCTTGATAATAAAAGGTTCCTCTCCATGGGTAGATACTTTACCAGAAATTATTAGATAAAAAATTTAAAACAACTGTTATTGTAATGAGTGCTAGAGTGAACATATGAGTGCATATATCTTTTGAAATTAATGTTTTAGATTTCTTTGGGTAAATACCCAAGAATTGGAATTGCTGGTCATTCTAATTTTAATTTTCTGAGGAGCCTTTAAAATGTTTTCCATAGTGGCTGCACCCATTTACATTCCCAATAACAACGTATGAGGGTTCTCTTTTCTCCATATCCTTGCCAACATTTGTTGTTTTTTGATTTACTGATGATAACCAATCTGACAGGTGTGAGGTTTCTCATTGTGGTTTTAATTTGCATTTTACTGATGATTAGTGATGTTGAGCATCTTTTCTTATGTCTTAATATTATGCCAAGCAAGTAAGTCAGACAGAAAAAGACAAATACCATATATGATTTTACTTATTTGTGGAATCTAAAGAAGAAAATAAATAATCAAAGCAGAAACAAACTCATAGATACAGTGAACAAACTGATAGTTGCCAATGGGAGGGGGTTTGGAGGGCTGGGTAAAAAACATGAATAAAAATAGTAATAACTAAATTTCTATTAACAAGTACCTCAAATTGAAAGAATTAAGTGCTCCAACAAAAAGATAGGGAGGCTGAATGGATGAGAAAACAAGACCCCAATAAGAAGAGATTAGCTATAGCAAGATAGTAATGAACATTCAACATACATAGGAGCAAATTGAAACAACAATGAATGAAAAGGGAGAGGATTCAAAGATTCAAATTCTCAAAGGAGAATTGAGATAAGGCACAAGCAGAAGAAATGGATAACTGTATATACATAACTGTCCTTTACACATTTGTAATGGTAACCACATGCCAAAGATTCAGAACTGAAGTATATAACATAAAACAAGGACCAGAGGGAAAACACACAAAGCCCAACCAAAATTAAAAAAAAGAGAGACACAGTGGAACGGAGTCAAGAGTCCAGAAGTAAACCCAAATTTATATAAGCAAACAATTTTCCACAAAAAAGCTAAAAACATACAGTGGAGAAAGGAAAGCCTGTTCAATAAATGGTGCTGGGAAAACTGGAAAGCCACCTGTAAAAGAACGAAACAACATTTGTCTAACACCACACACCAAAATTAACTCAAAATGGAATAAGGTCCTAAATATAAGACCTGAAACAGTAAAGTGCATAGAAGAAAAACATAGGAACTAAAATAATCGACTTTGTACTTTAAAAGTATTTTATGAATTTGACCTCAAAAGCAAGGAAGTAAAAGCAAAAATTAATAAATGGGACTACATCAAACTAAAAATCTTCTGCACAGGAAAAAACTGTCAACAAGTTAAAGAGAAAACCATACAAATGGAAAAATGTATTTACAATAAATGCCTCTGATAAGGGCATAATATACAAAGAACTCATACTACTCAATAACAACAAAAGTACACAAATGATCCAATCAAAAAATGAGCAGAGGATGTGAACAGACATTTCTCCCAGGAAGACATACAAATTGTCAACAAATATGTGAAAAAATGCTCAATCTCACTAGCTGTTAAGAAAATGCCAATCAAAACCACAATGAGATACCATCTCACACCTGTTAGAATAGCTAGTATCAACAAGAGAAGTAATACATGTTGGAAAGGATGTAGAGACAAAGAAACCCTCATATAATTATGGTGGGTCTGCAAATTGGTACAGCCACTATGGACAACAGTATAGAGTTTCCTCAAAAAATTACAAATTGATACCGACGTTCATAGCAGTATTATATACGGAGGCCAGGATGTGGAAGGAAGTAACTGAAGTGTTCTACATTAGATCATTGGATAAAGAAGCTGTGATACATGTGACCTATTACTCAGCCATAAGAAGAGATGAAATACTGCCATTTGTGACAACATTGATGGACCTCAGGATAATCGTGCTAAGCAAAAAAAGCCAGACAGAAAAAAATGAAAGTCACATGATATCACTCATATGTGGGATATAAACCTAAAGGCAACAAAAGAGCAGGACAAACAAACATATTCATGGACATTGACAATAGACTAGTAGTTACTAGAGGGGAGGTGAGAGGGATGAGGGAGAGTTAGATGGATTGAAAGGTGTCAAACGTGTTGACAGAAAGAAATCTAAGTAGGAGAGGGGAACACAATGAAATATATATACGCCTTAATATTAAATTGTACACATAAAACTTACTGGATTTCGTTAATCAATGTTACCAAGAAATAAATTAGTAAATAAAAAATACTTCAGGAAAAAATATTTCTTAAGAAAAAAAAAGACCCCTACAGATGCTGCCTACAAGAGACTCTCTTCAGATTAAGAGACACACACAGTCTAAAAGGAAGAAGGTGTAAAAATATACTGCCTTGTTGGACCAGAGGGTATTTTACTGAATGAAGAAATTCTGATAGTAAAAAACAAATACTAGGTAATTTAATGTGCATATGGAATATAAAGAACACATAAACAACAACAACAAAAACAGAAACAAACTCATAGATACAGAGAATATTTTGAGGGCTACTAGATAGGAGTGGAGTTAGGGAGATGGCAAAATAGGGCAAAGGGATTAAGAAGTACAAATGAATAGATACAAAATAGTCATGAAGATATAAAGTGTAATGTAAGGAAAATTGTCAACAGTGTTATAAAGACATTTAAGGGGAAGAGGGGTATTTGATTTAGTGGTGGACCATTTTGTAAGTTATATTCTCTATTCACTATGCTGTACAACTGAAACTAATATATTGTTTTACATCAACTATAATTAAAAAAAATAGTTCATTGAATTGTGCAATGTTAATATGAGCAACTAATTGTCTATTATACTTCAATAAAGCTTGAGAAATAAAAGATAAGGTCTCACAGGTGATTTAAAAATTCATAGTTAGAGCAAGCATAAGGCAACTTCTTGACCTCTATTCTTTTAGTCCTTTTACATAAGTGACTCTATCATGGCAGTTTCCATTCACAGGAACTTCCCAAACTGAAATGCAAAAAGAAAATGAATGGGAACAATGTAAATAACAGAACATATAAAAAATTGGGGACAATTTAAAAAGATGTAATATATGTATAATTATTATACTGGAAGGAGAAAAAAGAGAACACAAAAGAAATAATAATATAATGTCTAAGAAATTTTTAAAAATTAATGACAGGCACTAAATAATAGATCCTTTAAGCCCAGACAATAATAAGAAGAAAAATACCAGAAAAAGAGAGCCCACACATAGGCATAACATATTCAAACTGCGGGGCAACAAAGACGAGGAGAAAATAACGAAGCCAGAGGAGAAAATACTTTACTTCTAAGAAGAATAAGGATCAGAAATTCAGTGGTAGTCTCATAAAAAAACAAAACAAAACAAAACAAAACAAAACAAAACAAAAGAAAGCAAAAATCCCTACCAATCTAGAATTCTATATCTACCGAAACTATCCTTAAAAGTGAAAAAGGAATAGAGTTTTTTAGACAAACAAAACCTGAAGAAATTCATTACCAGCAGACATGCCCTGCAAGAAATATTAAAATGAGTTCAAGCTGAAGGAAAATGATATAGGTCAGAAATTAAGATCTACATGAGAAAGAAAGAACACTTGAAAAGAAATAAATTAAGAAAAATAAAATATTAAAAATTTTTTAATTGATCAAAAGAGAACTATATAATAATGGAAACAATATATTGGGATATTATAGTATGTGACAGTAATGTCACACAGGACAGAGGGAGAAATAAGGAAACAAGTAAAAAGAGTGTTTAGAGGAAAATGGATAGCATTAAATGAATATACTATAAAAGAATCTTTAAACTCAGCAACATAACATTTGCCCTTACAAAACTAGAGAAAGAAGAGAGTTTAAGTCTAAAGTAAGCAGGAGAAAACAAAAATTAGAGTGAAAACCAATGAAACTAAAAGCAGGAAAGCAATAAAAAAATTTAAAAAATCAAAAGCTGGCTTCTTTGAAAAATCAATAAACTTGACAATTCCCTACCAAGGTTAACTAAGAACAAAAGAGAGAATACAAATCACCAATATCAGTAATGGAAGTGGCACCATCACTACTGATACTGTGAGTATGAAAAGGGTAATAAAGAAATAGTGTGAAAAAATATTCCCAGCATTTAATAATTTTCATTAAATGGACCAATTCCTTGAAAGGCAAAAAGGTAACTTGAACAGCCCTATATCTATTAAATAGCTTAAGTCAATCCTTACTCACCTCTCAAAAAAAACAAAATACAAAAAGAAGAAGAAGAAGAAGAAAGAAGAAGAAGAAGAAGAAAAGAAGGAGGAGGAGGAGGAGGAGGAGGAGAAGAAGAAAGAAGAAGAAAGAAGAAGAAAGAAGAAGAAAGAAGAAGAAGAAAGAAGGAAGAAGAAGAAGAAAGAAGGAAGAAGAAGAAGAAGAAGAAGAAGAAGAAGAAGAAGAAGAAGAAGAAGAAGAGGAGGAGGAGGAGGAGGAGGAGGAGGAGGAGGAGGAGGAGGAGGAGGAGGAGGAGGAGGAGGAGGAGGAGGAAGAGGAGGAAGAGGAGAAGGAAGAGGAAGAAGAGGAAGAGGAAGAGGAAGAAGAAGAAGAAGGAAGAAGAAAGAAGAAGAAGAAAGAAGAAGAAAGAAGAAGAAAGAAGAAGAAAGAAGAAGAAAGAAGAAGAAAGACGAAGACGAAGACGAAGACGAAGACGAAGACAAAGACGAAGAAGAAGGAAGAAGAAGAAGAAGAAGAAGAAGAAGAAGAAGAAGAAGAAGAAGAAGAAGAAGAAGAAGAAGAAGAAGAAGAAGAAGAAGAAAGAAGAAGAAGAAAAAAAGACAGACCCAGATGGTTTCACTGGCAAAGTCCTCTAAACATTTAAGAAAGAAGTAATACCCATTATCCACAATCTTTTCCAGAAAATAAAAGCAAAGGATACACTTCCAAAATAATTGTATGAGGACAGCATTACCCTAATACCCAAACCAGATAAAAACATCACACACATACAAAAAAACACTACACACTAATATCTCCTAAGGCCATACACTGAAAAGTGTTAAAAGATTAGAAAATCAAAACCAAAACTGTATAAAGAGAATTATACACAATAACCAAGTAGGATTTATTTCAGGTATACAAGGCTGTTTCACCATTTCAATATCAATGAATGCAATCCACTACATCAGCGTAAAGAAGAACAATCATATGATTGTATCAGTTGATTCAGATAAAGTATCTGACAAAATACAACACTCATTTATGAAAAAAGAAACATACTCTGCAAACTAGGAATAGAAGAAACTTTTAAGTTTGATAAAGGACACCCTATAGCTAACATCATATTTAATAGTGAGAAAGTAGACACTTTCCCTCTAAGATCAGGCACAAAGTAGGAACGTTGTCTCTCATTACTCCTATTCAAACGTTGTATTAGAAGTTATGCAATAAGGCAGAAAAATAGCATGGGAGTGGGGAAAAAGAAGAGAGAAAAAATAAAAGGTATATAGATTTGAAAGGAGGAAATAAAACTTTGTTCACAAATGACTTGATTGTCTATATAGACTATTCCAAATCCCCTGAAAAGAAAATCCTGGAAGTAATAAAAGAGGATAGCAAAGTCACAGGAAACAAGATTAACATCTAGAAGTCAATTGCTTTCCTATACACCAACAAAGAACAATTGTAATTAGCAATTAAAATAATAATACCAATTAAAATAGCACCCTCAAAATTAAATACTTAGTTATAAATACTTATGTCCATACTGATTTAATAAATTATTAAATAATAAATAAATAGGAGAAAATAAATCTGTGCAAAAGAAGTCCAAATAATTTATGCATAGCTCCCTGCTCCTTAAGTGTGGGATGTATATGTTGACTGCTTTTCAAAGTGCAATATGGAAAGGGGGAAATAAAAAAGTAACTTTATAGTAGAGAAATCTGACAAACTCTTCCTCAGCCATGTTATCAAGATTGATATCAACAGCGATCAGTCATGTTAATTGTATGTACCTTTTATGTGTGGTGAAAATGGCATGTCATTTTTGTGACCTTCTTCTCAAAATACTACAGACCCAGCCTAATAATAAAAAACATCAGACAAATACCAACTGAGAAACATTCTACAAAACACATGGCCCGTATTCCTTCTAAATGTGAATGTTATAAGAAACAAGAAAAGTCTGAAAAAATATAACAGCCAAAATGAGCCCAAGAAAACATGATGATTAACTGTAATGTGGTGTCCTGGATAATGTAGTGAAACAAAAAGGACACTAGGTAAAAACTAAAGAAATTTGAATAAAATGTGGGCTTCAGTTAATACTAATAATGTATTGATATTGGTTCATTAATTGTGACAAATGTTTCATAATAATATAAGATGTGAATAATAAGAGAATTTGGATGTAGGGTATATGAAAACTGTACTATCTTCACATTTTTTTTTCCTTTAAATCTAAAGTGTTTTAAAAACGAAGTTTATTTATAAAACAAAACACAATGATTCAGCGTTCAGCATGGAGTTCCTTTTAATAAAAAATGTACAAACAGAAAGATTGCCAAAGCATTAAATGAAATTTCATCTATCTATAAACCATCAAAGTTTTTGTTGTTGGCAAAAAAAATTTCGTAAGTATGTCATACTTTAAAAAGTATATATTTCACAGGGACTCACAAAAAAAATGAAATTTTCTTTGGTGGTATCATCAGGAGCTTCATGTGCTGAAGAACACCAGTGGTTTTTATCCAGCTGCATGCTGTTGGGATGTAGCATAACTGCCAATTATTTCATGACCTACTTCTTAATATAATGAAAGATGTCAATGGTTCTGGAGTCAATGATAGTGTTTGATGAAGGCACTATTTCTGAATTCTCCCTCTACTCAACATCAATTATAACTACAACCAGTTCCAGGGCACGTGACTTCACCAAAATCTTCCTCAATTGAGTGTGGCATCTTTCTCTTGAAAAGATACATATTCAGTCATTAACCAGCTCAACATATTCTCTTGCATGCATTGGATATCATCCATTTCCCTGTTCCAACCTATCCTCTACCCTTCTTTACCCTGCTCTCTGCCATGTAGAGCTAAATTCTATGGGTTACATTAAAGGGCTCATTTGTTTTCTGGTTTCCTTTTGGGTTTACACAATAGGGAGCACCACCAGGAGAATAAACAGGGAGGAGAAGAGGTTGAAGTATTTATTCTCCAGATTCCCTTCCTGCAGGGTGGCTGAGAATTAACTACATCCTTCAGAAAAGTTTATTCCCTTCCACAGCCTTTTCTATAGTCCTATATAGCCCCTCTTTGTGTCCTTAATCTGTCAGGCATAGGAGTTATAAAAAGTTCAGCAGATTTTAGCCTGGAGTTACTGTACTAACCTTTGTGCTTTTCCTACCTGTATACTTTATAAATAGTTTATTTATTGTACTTCTCAAATTAAAAATTTTTACTGTACCATCTGTTTTCCTTCAGAATCCTGACTGATATACGCTTCAAACTTAACATGTACCAAACCACACTCCCAATCCGTTCTGTTTATCTAGCATCAGTCTTCCCCATATTAATAAGTGACAACTCCATTTTTCAGTTACTCAAGTCAAATAGCTTGGCTTTACTTTTATCTCTCAATCCTTACATAAAATGAGCAATTCTATTATGTCTACCTTAAAAATATATCTGGAGTCTGACCACTTTTTCACATTTCCACTACTATCATCTTTGTGAAAGCCACTATCATCTATTGACTAGATTATTATTATAGGTTTCTCCTATCTGGTTTTCTTGCTTCCATATTTGCCCTGAACAATCTAGTAATTTCCTTACAGAGGCCAGTGATCCACTTTTAAAAAAAGTCAGTTTATACTATTCCCTTGTTCAAATCTTCTAAAGCCTATTTCCCTTAGCGTAAAATCAAACACCCAGCCATGGTCTATGAGCTCTGTCTTTGGGTATCTATCTGATCTCAGCTCCTGTCACTCTGCTCTTCATTCTCCCTGATCCATCAACAATAACCTCTTTTCTGTCCCTTGACAAGATCAAGGACACTCTTGCTTTGGGGACTTTTTACTTAGTGTTCCCTCTCCTGAATCACTTTTCTTCCACATATCTTTATGGCTACTTCCTCACTTCATTTAGATCTCTACTCAGATGTGTCTTATTAGGCAAGACTTTCCACAATCATCCTATATGAAAGAAGTTGACTACCATCTCTCATCTCTATCCATCTCTTACCTTATTTACTTTTCTTTATTGTATTTATTATCAGACATATTTGTTTGTCTTTCTTCCTAACCTGAATATAAGGCAGTAGTTTTCACTATTTTATTCACTGCTGACTCTCAGTGTCTAGAATAGTTCCTAGCATATAATAGTGATTCAACAAATATTTATTTAATGAATGAATGTATACAGTAAGTGATGTGATAGTGTACTGTAAGGTAAAGCTTTTGCATTATGATAAATCCAATTTTCTGCAAAGGTCTAACAATTGTAGGCTAAACCTTCTAATTAAATTATTCACAGAATGCAAGATATTTTCAAAAAGAAAGAAAACAGTGTCCTTTAGTAATTTATATGGCTTTCTGCATTTATTGCCAGGAACCTTTGTACCAGGTCTCTTTGTCCCATCATATTCAATAATGAAGGTCAAAACAAAAGATAATAAGGTTGTTATATTTTCCTTCAGAAAATTTCTAACTTTAGTTTGGCCCATTGTATACAAATATAGATGCAGTAATTATAATTATAAAGAATGTTTTCCTAAGTTCCTATCAAGTATTCTGCTTCATATGTTATAGAGAGTTAGAATGTTTCAACATACAATTTGATATAAAATCAACGTTTTACCCAGAAAATCTTTATACCTCATTTATGAATTTTCCATTTCCCTCTACCTTTTCTCTCCAGCCTAATCCATCTGTATACTCTTGTCTATGTGTCTGCTCTGGATTTTTTAAATGTTACCTTAGATTCAGGGTGTAAGATTTATCAGAGCTGGATCTTTGGGTTGCTTTATTTTGTGGCTAATACTATTTGGGCTTTAGGCCATTGACTCAGCCTGAGGAAATTGGCAAAAGACAATGAAACTCATAGTCATATCTTACCATAAAGCACGGTCATGAGTGTCATTTACTGCTTCCCACGTGTCTTTAGGAAATTCCAGGTTTATTTACATTGTAATGTTATTGGCACATAATTATAATTATTTTAAAGTTTATATTTTGTTTTTGTTTTCCTCCGATAGTCAAGTTAAATGTTAATGAAAGGTGGCAAAATATTAACAATTGGTGAATCTAGGTGAAATGTATATAAGTCTTCATTATATTAATCTTTTGACTGTAGGTTTAAATATTTTTATTCTAAAAAGTAAAATATAAGTAAATAAAAATGTAATGCTAACAAAGAATCCTCTGGCCCTATTCCAACTTGAAATGTTAAGCTGAATAGAATTTTAAAAACACCAATGTTATATGACACTTGAAGCAATTCTTCTATTATGCTAATGGCTGGACATCTGTGCTTTTCTCCTTAGGGATGAATGATGATTTGTGCTAAACAAAATCAAAAGTGTCTTTAAACATTATTCAAAGTTAAGCATTGTTACCTTGTACCATTGAGTTATGTGAGTGGGTCAGAACATTGTTTAATCTGTTGTGTCTGATGTTTTCTTTGCTGATATTCTCTGATAAATATTCTCTGGAAATGGTTTTGTCATTTTTTAAGAACTGTGGTTCTTTGGGATGCACATATTTGAGAAAGAATAGTGTATATATCATTTGAATCCCTCCTAGATCTTTTCTAACTTTACAAATTTGCTAGCTTCTTATACCAGTCCTCATCCAGACAGAAAAACTTTATACCATCTGGCTGTGATTCTGAGTTATTCCACATATTATGAAATATAATGAGTACTTCACTCTCTTTAATAACACAGGCTTATCTTCCATCATCTGCCTTACCAAAATTGTCAAATGGAACTTGAACCCTTAAATTCAAGAGAGAATTTCAGATCTACATATGCTATAAAGAATTTTTGCCCCAGGAAGAAAGTGTAGGGTCTTATGGCTTATTATTTGTGAGATAGTCAATTAAATATCTATTGAGTACTAACTAGGTGCTCTGACCATGTCCTGGGTAGAATAAATAAATTAGTTGTGTTTTCAAGGTTAGCCAAAGGTTTTACAGATAGAGATGAAAGAAAGGTGGTCTACATGGGAGAAAAACATTTTCAAGACATAAAAAAAGGTATATCCAAAGAACAGCAACAATTTTAATTACATGTAATGTTGGTTGGATAACAAGGAATATTGAAAGATAAATATTGAATACCATAAAAATAGCTGATATTTACATATTTTCACCATTTTATGTTGACTTAAATTTTTTTGACCAAGAGAGTGATAGATTGATCTGGGAATGGTAAGTGGAATAAAGGCCAAGAGGGAAGTTTATAGGCTAGAAGATGGTTTTTAAAATGATTAATAGTGAACGGGGAAGAAAATGCCAGACTAGGTAAAAGCATGGTTCGCCTCCTCCCATGACTGCATTGAAAGTACAACCAAATTATAAAATAATCAACAGATCTCAGCCAGCAAAGTGAGCAAAGTTCAGGGAATACAGTGATGGACCACTGCTGCCAGCACAAGATATAGTATCACTTGGGCAGATCTCAGGGATTTTGAGGGCCCACCACAGGCGACTGTAGGTATGCAGTGATATCCAACTTTGGTGAAAGCATGCAGTCCCAGAGCTGGCAGCAAATTTGGTGCTGTGTAGGCTTGATGGCTCCATGCCCCTCCTAACCCTCAAATTACCTATGGCAAGCCTGCTCTCAGGCAACCCACTGCCATCCTGTGCTTTCCTTTGATCACAAATTCAACAGCAAGCAATAGCACTCAGTTAGTGCATCCCACCCTATGCTTGAGAGAAGCATTCAGTGGTGGACCACAAGCTCACACCCACAAATTTCAGTAATTTTCAGAGTTCAATGTTTGCAGACCTGAGGTGGGCAGCAGCTGGCCTTGCTATAATTTGAAATTTGTACAGGATGTCACAGAGACAGCACTGGCATATAAATTGACACTGCTGTGGCAGGTGGAAATTTGCTAAATAGACCCAGGAGACTTCCAAAGTCTCAGCACCACTCAACATGCATATTACCTAGATGTTCCTCCAGTTTTAGAGACTTATGAGCAATAGGCAGGTAGTGTCAGGCCTTAAAAAGCATTGGTTCATGTGCTAAACTACCTCAGGTCAGGGACAAGCTATAACTGAACCATGGTCTAAAATGTTGTCTTTTCCAATTACCTATAGTTCTATGACAGGCAACAACCTTCCGTGGATCGCTTTTTAACTCCCACCAAGTAGCTCTGACCAATCAAAGGCAGTAGCTAACCTTGGCTTACTGACCAATGCACCTGGAAGCTGATACTAGGTTATAGCAGAGCAACTCCCGATTAGCCCATAAGTGGCAAACATTAAGGGTGGTCTCAACAAGTATATACAAGCTGGCTAGGGCAAATCTAACACAGTAGGGTCAGCTTCCACACAGTAATGCTTACACTGTGGGCACAGCAAATTCCCACAATTAGTCAGCCTGAGCATTAATCCCATCTACTGAATAGTAGCACCAAAAATGTCTTAGTTACAACAGAAGTTCACACATAATCCACACAAAGATCATGTCCAGAGCACCCAGCACAGGTGATCAGGGATAGTATGCTGCTGGGCCACACAGAATACTTTCCACATTAGGTCATCTGGCCAAAATTGAGAGACAAATGAAATATTCCTAACACACAGAAATGAATATAAGGAGGCTAATAAAATGAGAAAACAAAGAAACATTACATAAATGAAACAACAAGAGAAAACTCCAGAAAATAAGCTAAATGAAATGGTGGCAAGCAACTTACCAGAGACAGAGTTCAAAATAGTGATTGTAAGGATGCTCAATGAACTCAGAGGGAGAAATGATGAGTACAAGGAGAACCTCAACATAGAGACAATAAGCATAAAAAAGAGCATAGAAAAAAGGACCAGACAGAAGTGAAGAATACAATAATTGAAATGAAGAATACACTAGAAGGATTCAACAGTAGGTTGAATGAAGCAAAAAACTGAATAAGTGAACTACAAGACAAGATAGCAGAATACATCCAATCAGAGCATCACACACCAAAAAGAGAATTTAAAAGTATGAGGATAATTAAAGAGACCTCGTGGACAACATAAAGTGTAACAATATCTAGATCACTGGAGTACTCAAAGAATAAAGCAAGGGATTAAGAATCTATTTGAAGACATAATGATGGAAAACTTACCTAACCTGGCAAAGGAAATAGACATACAAGTATAGGAAGAACAAAGAATCCCGAACAAGAGGAATTCAAACAGACCCACACAAAGACACATCATAATTAAATTCCCAAAGACTGAAGACAAAGAGAATCATGCAAACAGCAAGAGAAATGCAGCTAGTTATTTACAAGGATGCCCCCTTAGAATGTGTGCTGATTTTTCAATAGAAAATCTGCAGGCCAGAGAACAATTGTTTACCACCATGAATACTGTACCCAGCAAAGCTTTCAATTAAAATGAAAGGGGGAGATAAAGACCTTCCCAGAAAGGGAAAAGCTTAAGAAATTCATTATCAACAAGCCAGTATTACAGAAATGTTAAAGGAACTTTTGTAAAAAAAGAAGTAAAAAAGAAAAAATCAAAACCGAATAATAAAATAGCAGTAAATATATACCTATCAGTAATCACTTTAAATGTAAACTAGTTAAATTCTCTAATCAAAAGACATAGGGTAGCTGAATAGTAAGAAAATAAGACCCATGTATATGCTATCTACATAAAACGCACTTTCGATTAAATGACACTCACAGACAAAGTAAAGGGATGGAAAAATATATTTGATGCAAAAAGAAAGGAAAAAAAACTGGAGTGGTGATAACTTATATCAGATAAAATAGACTTTTGAAAAAGGCTATAAAGAGACAAAGAAGGATATTACATAATCATAAAGCGATTGATAAATCAAGAGTACATGAGCCTAGTAAACATATACACACCCAACATAGGAGCACTGACATATGTAGAGCAAATATAGACTGACATAAAAGGAGAGATCAACAGTAATACACTCATAGTAGGAGACTATTACACTCCATTAACACCAATGGACAGATCTTACAGACAGAAAATCAACAAGGAAACAATGGGTCTAAAAAACACAATAGATCCAATGAATTTAATAGATATGTTTAGAGCATTTCACCCCAAAGCAACAAAATATACATTTTTCTCAAGAGCACATTGAACATTTTTCAGGATAGATCACATGTTAGGACACAAATCAAGTCTCAATTAATTTAAGATTGAAATACTATTAACTGTCTTCTCTAATCACAATGGTATGAAACTAGAAATGAACTACAAAAAAAATTGGAAAATACACAGACACATGGAGGGTAAATAGCATGTGACTAAACAAGGAATCAGTTATCAATGAGATGAAGGAAGAAATCAAAAGACACCTAGAGACAAATAAAGATGAAAACACAACAACTAATCTTTGGGACACAGTGAAAGCATTCCTAAGAAGGAAATTCGTAGCAATACAGGCCTACCTCAATAAATAAGAAAAAACTCAGATAAACAATCTAAACTTACACTTAAAAGAACTAGAAAAAGAAGAGCAAATAAAGGCTAAAGTGAGTAGAAGAGAGTAAATAATAAGGGTCAGAGCAGAAATAAACAAAATAGTCTAGAAAAAAACAATAGAAAAGATGAATGAAACCATTCATCTTTCATTGAAAGAGTAAACAAAATTAACAAACTCTTAACCACATTAACCAAGGAAAAAAGGGAAGATTCAAGTAAATAAAATTAGAAATGAAAGAGGAGAAATAATAACACTCCACAGAAATTCAAGGGATCATAAGAAAATACTATGAGCAATTATATGTCAACAAATTGGACAATCTGGAAGAAATGGATACATTCCTAAAAACTTACAATCTACCAAGCCTGAGTTAAGAAGAAACAAAATCTAAACTGACTGACTACCACTAATAAAATATAATTAGTAATCAAAAACCTCTCAGAAAACAAAAGTCCTGGACCACCACATGGCTTCATAGGTGAATTGTACCAAACATTTAAAGAAGAATTAATACTTATTTTTATCACTTTATTACAAAAAATTCAAGAAGAGGAAAGGCTCCCTAACTGCTTTTATGAGTCTACAATTACCATGATTCCAAAACCAGACAATGACATTATAAAGAAAGAAAACTATAAGCTGATATCTCTTATGAACATTGATGAAAAAATCCACAACAAAACATTAACAAACTGAATTCAGCAATACATTAACAATATCATACACCACAATCAAGTTGGATATTCTCCTGAGGTGCAAGGTTGGTCAATATCTTCAAATTAATTTATATAATACTCCACATTAACAAATTAAAAGATAAAAATCATATGAGCATATCAATAGATGCAGAAAAGTGTGACAAAATCAAGTATCCATTTATGATAAAAAGTCTCAGCAAAGTGGGAATAGAGAGAGCATACTTCAAAATAATAAAGCCCATGAATGCCAAGCCTACAGCTAACATCACAATAGGGAAAGGATAAAAATGTTTCCACTCTGATCCTTAGGAATTCAGTAAAGTAGCAGGAGACAAAATTAATATTCAGAAGTCTGTGGCATTTCTGTACACCAATGATGAACTTTTGGAAAGAGAAATTAAGAAAGCAATCCCATTTACAACTGCATCAAAAATAATAAAATGAGTTTGAATCAAATTAACCAAGGAGGTAAAAGACCTGTTCTCAGAAAATTATGTCTTTGAAAAAGGACACTGAAGAAAATACAAATAAATGGAAGCATAGAGTGTGTTCATATATTGAAAGAATAAACATCATTAATGTGACCTTTCTACCCAAAACAATCTATAGATTCAATGCAATCTATATCAAAATACCATTGGCATTATTCAGAGAGCTAGAACAAATAATCCTAAAATATAAATGTAACAATGAAAGACCACAAATAGCCATGAAAATCTTGAGAAAGAAGAACTGAGTTGGAGGTATCACACTACTTGATGTCAAACGATACTACAAGGCTACAGTAATCAAAACAGCATGGTACTGGCATAAAAACAGATATCTTGATCAAAGGAACAGAATAGAGAGCCCAGAAATAAATATATGCCTATATGCTCATATAATATATGACAAAGTAAGCAGTAATATACAGCAAGATAAAAACAGTCTCTTCAATAAATGGTGTTGGAAAATTGGACAGATACATGCAAAAAAAAAAAAAGAAAGAAACTAGGCCACCTTCTTACACCATGTACATGAATAGACTCAAAATGGATTAAAGACTTCAATGTAAGACATGAAACCATAGAACTTCTAGAAGAAACATAGGCAGTACGTTCTCTGAAATTTCTTCTAGGAAATTTTTTGGACATATCTCCTCTGGCACAGGAAACAAAAGAAAAATAAACCTATGGGGCTACATGAAACTAAAAAAGTTTTGCACAGCAAAGGAAACCATCAACAAAAAGAAAAGGTAACTCTCTGAATGGGAGAAGATATTCGCTTATGATACCTCTGATAAGGAATTAATATCCCAAATATATAAAGAACTCATACAACTCAACAAGAACAACAACAAAACCCAAAACAATCCAATTAAAAAATGAGCAGAAGACCTGAATAGATATTTCTCCAAAGAGGAAATACACATGTCTGATAGACATCTGAAAAGATGCTCAAGGTCATTAATCATTAGAGAAATGCATTTTAAATACACAATGAGATATAACCTCACACTTGTCAGAAAGGCTATCATCAATGAATCAAAGAACAAGTGTTGGTGAGGATGTGGAGAAAATGGAACCCTCATATACTGTTAGTTGGATTTAAATTGGTACAGCCACTATGGAAAACAGTCTGGAGATTTCTCAAAAAAATAAATAAATAAAAAATGGACAATACCTTTGACCCATCAATTGCATTTCTGGGTATTTATCAAAAAACAACAACAACAACAAAACAATAATTCTTAAAGATCTATACACCCCCCCATTCATAGCAGCACATTTTACAATAGCCAAGATACGGAAGCAACCTAAATGCCCATCAACAAATGATTGAATAAAGAATTTATGGTTCAGATATGCAAAATGAAATCTTACTATTTACAATGATATAGATGGATCTAAAGGTTATTATACTGAGTGAAAAAGTCAGAGAAAGATAAATGCCATATGATTTCACTTATATGCAAAATCTAAGTAACAAAATGAACAAATTAACCAAAAACAGACTCACAAATATAGAGGACTATCTGGTGATGGCCAGAGAAGAGGAGGGTTGGGATGCTGTGAGAATGGAGTGGAGGGTTAAAGAGTACAAATAAGTAATTGGTAGATGGGCACGAGGATGGGGAGCATGACACAGAGAATGTAGTTAGCATTAATATAATTTCTAGGAGAGAAAGAGTGATCAGGCAGATCACTTTACACACTATATAAACATTTAACTGATGTATTGTATACTTGAAACTACTAAAATTAAATTTAAAAAATGATTAACAGACTATGCACGGCCATGTAACCTTATACCAGCTTTTTAGAAGTGGAAAAAAACAATGGTGAGAGAGATATGTAAAAGAAATCTAGAGATGAAAATAATGGCACTTAACAAATGATTATTAGGATTGGGGGTAAGAAGGAAAGGGAGGATAAGATGTAAAATTTTTCTAAGGTTTTAATACTAGAAGAAGTGAAAATATAGTGAAAATGTTAAAGAAATATGAAATATAATAATATTCACAATGGGAAATTTTAATGTGCTTTCTTTAAAAATATTTTAACAATATACATACAGTACAATGCACTAATTTTATGTGCTTGGTGACTATCACAAAGTTTGAACACTTGTGTAACCAATAATTAGATCAACATATAAAATTAAACTCTACCAGCACCTCAGAAAACTCCATATGCTCTCTCAGTTATTACTCTACCCCTAAGTAACCACTATTATGAATTATCTCACTGTAGAATAGTTATGCCTGTTTTGGAATAATACATTGGTATACTAGTAAATAGCTAACAACCAGTTCTAAGGGGTGGGGGAGGGAGGAGCCCCAGTTTTAATATTTGACAATTGCTGTCAAACACTCCCATCATGGCTAATTTTAAACTACCAAGAAGATATCATTAAATGTGGAATTGAGAATAAATATACAAAATCAGCTCTTACAAGATGATATAAACTGGCTTTATCACATGCCTGAAACATTATAGATATATTCTTTACTGTTGGCATCTTTGCTCAATGTTATGTTTGTAAGATTCATTCATAGTATTCTGTTTAGTGCTGGTTAATTCTATTTTATTCCTATAGTAAAATTTATTTACCCAATCTACAATTGTTAAATAAATGGATTGTTTTAATTTAAATTTTTAGCTATTATAAATAATGCAACTCTGAAGCCTGTTGTACATGACTTTTTGTATATACACATACACAGTTTTATTGGCTATATACATATTTAGGAGTTCAGTTACTGGGTGTACAGGTGTTCTGCTTTAGTAGATACTGCCAAACAGCTTTTTAAAGAGGTTGTACTGATTTATACTCAAACTAACAGTTTATGAGAGAGTTTCACTTTCTCTATAATCTTGACAAAACTTAGTATTACCTGTGTGTTCATTTAGCTCTTCTAGTGACTATGTAGTAGTACCTAATTGAGATTTTAGTTTGTATTTCCTTCATGCACCATGATATTGCTTATTGACCATTTGAATATCATCTCTTGCAAAATGCCTTTGTAGCCTTTTGCTTGTTCATTTTTAACTGGGCTATTTGAATCTTATTGATTTCTGAAGTTCTTTACATGTCGTCAAAAGGAGTTTTTGCTCACTAGATAATCTCCTGTGGATTAATTTTTCATCTCTTAGTGGTGTCTTCTGTAGACAAGAAGTTATTAATTTTAATGAAATATTTGTATTAATTTTTATGGCTTGTGATTTTTCATATCCTGTTAGAAATATTTTTCTACCTCAAAGGCACTAAAGATATTCTCATTTTGTTTTCCTAATTTTTACATTTTTGTATAAGACCTATATGGAATTAAATTTCAACTATGCTGTGAGGTAGGGGAACAGAGTTGTTTACCATGCGAGTATACAATTGATCCAAATTATTTTTCCCAGAGTGAATTGCAATGGCACAGTCATGTTGTCTGTGAATAATGACAATTTTGTTTCTTTCTTTATAACCCTGCTACTTTTATTACTTTTCAAAATTTACCTTATTTCACTAACGAGAATCTCTAGTACATTTTAGAACTAGTCTTAGTGGGTAACTTTGCTTCATTCCCAATCTAAGGGAGAAGCAGTCAATAATTCAATATTAATTATGTTGTTAGGTCAATAGTTTTGTCTGTTTGTTTGGTTGTTTTTGTGTGATAACCTTATAACAGATTGAGAAAGTTCCTATCTGTTCCTTCGGATGTTATATTTTTATCAAATAATTTTTCTATATCCATCGAGGTAGTCACAGGTTTTTTTTTTTTCATTTATTTCTTGTTAATGAGATGAATTGTACTGATTAATTTTTTTACTTGTATTATGTTATTTAATCCTAAAAACAGTCTATGAAGAAGATGTCAATATGATTCTAACTTCACATATAAATCATTTCAGACAAATACGATATCTTGTGTAAGCCATTGACAAAGTTTAATAGGCAACAACTTGGGGCTGATTCCTGTGCCATTCTCTGCTTGTCTGCAGGTATGTTTTTTTTTTTCTGGTTTTATTGAAATATGATAGACAATTAGTAGCTCATACATTGTACAATTCAATGAGTTTTTTTCAATTATAGTTGGCATACAATAATATATTATTTTCAGTTGTACAGCATAATGATTAGAGATCTTTGTGATATAACCACAAATGATCACCCTACTAAATGTAGTCTCCTCTTCCCCCTTACATATTTATTACAACATAGTTCAACACTTTTGCCTTGCTACACCTTACATCTCCATGACAGTTTTGTAACAATTCATTTGTACTTCTTAATCCCTTTGCCCGTTTTCACCACTCCCCCAACACCCTCCCATCCAGAAGGCCTCAAAATATTGTTTCTCTGAGTTTGTTTATATTTTTGTTGTTGTTGTTTATTTTGTTCTTTAGATTCCACATGTATGTGAAATTACGTGGTATTGGCCTTTCTCTATCTAACTTATATCATTCAGCACAATACCCTCTAGGTCCACCAAGGCAATATCAATTTCTATCCTCTTCCTTTTAGTCTGCATGTATGTGTCTTTTAATCTGAAGCAAGTCTCTTGTAGGCAGCATATGTAGGGGTCTTGTATTCGTAAACTTTCAGCTTTTCTATCTTTTGGTTGGAGCACTTATTTAATTTTCATTTGAGGTACTTGCAATGTAGTTATTACCATTCATTATTCATGTTTTTGATACATGTTTTTTCTTCTTAAAGAAGTACCTCCAGCAATTCCTGTAATATTGGCTTGGTGTTAATGAATTCCTTTAGCTTATTTTTTTTCCTGGAAATCATTTTCTCTGTTCTTTGACTCTATCTGATAACTTTGTTGAATAAAGTATTCTTGGTTGTAGATCCTGGGTTTTCATTGCCGCGAATATTTTGTGCCGAACCCTTTTGTCTTACATAATTTCTTTTGAGAAATTAGCTGCCAGTCTTATGGTTGCTCTCTTGTAGGTAACTCACTGTTTTTCTTTTCCTGCTTTTAAGATTCTCTCATTGTCTTTAATCTTTGGCATTTTAATTATGATGCACCTTGGTGTGGGACTCTTTGGGTTCATCTTTCTTGGGACTCTCTGAGCTTCCTGAGGTTGTATGTCTATTTCCTTCACCAGGTGAGGGAAGTTTTCCATTATTATTTCTTCAAATAAATTTTCACTTCTTGTTCTCCCTCTCCTCCTTTAGGTACCCCTATGGCACAGATGTTTTTATACTCAATTTTGTCCCATAGGCTCCTTAAATTATTATCATATTCTTGACTTTTTCTTGACATTCTTATTGGGTGTTTTTAGCTTCCTCATCTTTTGGTAGTTTAATCCACTTCTTTATTTATTCTGTTGATTCCTTCTAATATACTCTTTATCTCAGATAATGTGTTCTTCATTTATGACTGGTTCCCTTTTATAATTTCTATTTCCATTTTATGATTTTATCATTTTGTTAAAGTTCTCAGAATTCATCTACATTTCCCCTAAGTGCATTGAGCATCTTTATAACCAGTGTTTTTAACTCTGCATCTTTTAGATTGCTTGACTCCATTATTCCTGGATCTCCATTTTTTTTCTTTCATATGATTTCTGCTTCATTGTATTCCCATTTGGCTGCCTTTCTGTGTCTGTTTCTATGTACCAATCAAAGCTCTTAAGTCTCTAGGTCTTATTAGAGTGGCTTCATGTAGTAGGTGTCCCATGGCATAGTCCTGAGAGGGGTTCAGCAGCAAGCCAAGTTTAGCCCCAGCCTGTGTTCCCCTAGGGTCACCAGTTAATATTCAGTGAGGATTCCACAGATGATGTGCTTATATTTTCCTCCAGAGTTCATTACAGAAACTGAGACCAGCTTCCACCAGTGTGAGTCTTGACACTGCTCAGCTAGGAGCACTGGAATTGCCAAGGACACAACTGGATGTGGCTTGAGTGGGGCTGTAAGTTGGGAGAGGCAGAGCTTCAGGGATTCTTATGGGTAGAGTGACCTCTGTTATTCAGTTTGATGATATCTCAGCTATGGTGATGCTGTGTCCGCACCCCAGGATGAGAATGAATTAATACAGGATTAATGGATACCATCATTACCTCTGCCTGGGAGAGAGCCTCACCTTCAGCCCTCATTCTGGCAACTCAGTGTCCCTCTGTAAGTCCCTGGTACCCTCTGTGCATCTGACCTGGCACTGGTGCTCAGAGCGAAGACAGGTTCATCACTACAAAAGTCTGCTCTTGGACATGGCCTCTTTAAGAGGTGTATGCAGCTGTCAGCTGCCACTGCTGCAGCCTCTATCCCACTCAGCTGCTCCAGACGGGGCAGCCTCTCTTCTTTGCCCATTTCTACCTTCTACTGTTGCAGGTTGATTAATTATTTTTCTTCTTAGTTGCAGTGCTTCTGTTCATCTAAATCCCATCTGACTTTGCTTGCTGTTTTCTCTGTGTTTCAGTCACAACTTTGATTTGGTCGCAAGAGGGATGAACAAAGCCTCTATTACCTATGCCATTTTTCCCCACTCCTAAATTTATTTTTTATTGTGGTGAAATTATATAACATAACATTTAAATTTTAACTATCTTAAGTGTAAAGTTCTATAACATTATGTATATTCACACTGTTGTGCAACTATCACCACCACTCATCTCCAGAACTTTTTCCTCTTCCCTATTTGAAACTTCATAAACTATTAAACACTAACATCCCCACTACTGCCACCCCTGGAAACCACTTTCAGTTTCTCTGTGAATATCTCCTCTAAGTGTCTTACATAAATAGAACCATACAATATTTGTCTTTTTGTGACTGACGTATTTCAACTGGCATAACATCTTCAAGGTTTATTCATGTTACGGCATATGTCAGAATTTTCTTCCCTTTTAAAGTTGAATAATATTCCATTATATGTGTATACCACATTTTGATTACCTATTCACCCATCAATGAATATTGAATCAGTTTTACATATTGGCTATTATGAATAATGCTGGTATGAACACAGATTTACAAATACCTGTTCAAGTTTTTGCTTTTATTTCTTGAACGTTAAAACAACTGTGCATTCCTAAAATAAACTATTTGTGACATTTTATCTTTTTTATATGTTGATGAATATTATTTGAAAATATTTTATGTTTATCTCTATTCATAACAGAGCTTTACTTATAATTAAACTTTTAAATTATGTACCTACAGATTTTGGTATCCAGATTATCCTGACCTGATAAAACCACTTGGCGGTTTTTTTCTCCCCTACTTTCTGGAAGAGGACTGTTATATCCTTTTGATTTTTTTCTTAATTATCAAAGATAATTTACTGGACAAGCAATTGGGTAATTGGAAGCTTTAAATTACGAATTCACTTTCTTTGCAAAAAATAAGGCTATGCTTTTTTAAAAAATTGAAATATAATTAATATACCATAATCCCTTTTTTAAATATGATTCAATAGTTTCTAGCGTATTTTCCAAATTGTACAACCATCATCATTATCTAATTCCAGAATATTTCATCACTACAAAAGGAAACCCTGAATTCATTAGCAGTCACCCCTCATTTCTCTTTATCTCAGCCCCTGGAAGACTCTAGTCTACTTTTTGTCTCTATGGATTTGCCTTTTCTGCACATTTCATATAAATGGGATTATACAACATGAAGCTTTCGTCTAGCTTCTTTTACTTAGAATGTTAAAAAGTTTATCTATGTTTTAGCATGTATCAGTGATTTATTCCTTTTAATAGCTGGATAATATTATTATATGGATATACCATATTTGTTTATCACAATAATGGACACTTTTTTGCTCTTGTGAATAACGTCTCTTAAGATTTATGTATGAGTTTTTGGTATGGATATATGTTGTCAATTCTAAAATAGCTGTACCATTTTATATTCTCATTGGCAATGTGCGATGATACCAATTTCTCAACATCCTCATCAATACATGTTCTTGTCTGTCATTATGATTAGAGCCATCTCTGTATATGTGGAGTGATATTTTATTGTTTGATTTGCATTTATGTAATGAGTAATTATGTTAAATATTTTTCATGTACTTATTAGCCACCTACATATCTCTTTTGGGGAAATATTTATTTGAATCTTTGGCCAATTTTTAAATTGGATTATTTGTCCTTTTATCTTTTAGTTGAAAGAGTTCTTTATATATTCTGGATACAATTCTTTACCAGATAAATGACTGGAAAATACTTTCTCTCATTTTCTTGGTTGTTTTTCACTTTCTTGATAGAATTATTTAAAGCATAAAATTATTTTAATGAAGTCTAGCTTATCTATTTTGTTGTTGCTGTTTGCACTTTTGGTATGATATCTAAGAAACCATTGCCTAATCCAAGGTTATAAGAATTTACACCTATATTTTCTTTTAAGAGTTTTATAGTTTGAGTTCTAACAATTAAACCTGTACACATTTTAAGTTTATTTTTCTTTAAGTTGATCTTCATTCTTGTGCATGTGGATATGCAGTTTACCAGCAGCATTTATAGAAAAGACTATTTTCCCATTAAATTGTCTTGACACCATTGTCAAAGATCAACTGACCATAATTGTGGGAATTTATTTTTGGACTTTTAATTCTATTTCACTGATCTATGTGTGTATCCTTTTGACAGTACCATACTGTCTTGTAGTAAGTTTTAAAATGAGAAATTCTGAGTCTTCCAACTTTGTTTCTTTTTCAAGATTGTTTTGGCTTTATTTTTTCATTTCCACATACCTTTAAAGATCTATTTTTTAATTACTGCAAAAAAAGGCCATTGTGATTTTGATAGTGCACTGAATAAGTAGATCAATTCTCGGAGTTTATAATCTTAACAATGTTAAATTTTCTAATCCATGAAAATGGAGTATTTTTTTTAATTTTAGGTCTTTAAAACTACTTGCAATGATGGGGTTCAAGCCCCACATGGTGCCAGGAAAGTGACAGTCATAGCACCTCCTTGAAGATGTTGAAGGGCTGGAGGCAGTGGAAAATCCTCAAGCCTGCAGTTTGTGCATCCATGGATGCAGCCAAGGTGGAGTTTCTGGCTGAGCAGGAGCTAGTGACTATTACCCAGAACTTTAATCTGGACAAGATCTACTTCATGGGCGCAGGGGGGCAGGACCTGGGACCCTTTAACCCTTTCTTACCAGTGGAAGTGCCTCTGTGGCTGGCTATTAATCTGAAACAAAGAAGTGTTGGTTGCTTCCTCTGGATAGATGTGGAAAAGTTGGAGAAGATTAGGGATCATGAGTGAGAAATAGAAACACTTACCCCTATGCCAAGCCCTTACTACATGGGACTTACAAACTCTTGTTAAATTATGCTTCAGACAATGTCCCAAGAGCAGATAAGCACCTGATCAAGAATGTGTGGGACACCAGCATAGCCAAACTTTGGGTGTCTTCTTACAGCTTTGTGAGGCAGCAGGAGACGCATGTCAAACTGGATAACTTGACCTTGATGGAGATTAATACCAGTGAAGATTTCCTCACACAAGCACTCAATCACATATACAAACTCCACACAAATCTTCAAACTCATAAAAGTGTCCAGACTCAGGACTTCTAGAGAAAAACCTTAGATTTGTGAAGGCTTCCAATCTACTGGCAGGAGGCTTGTGTGTGGGTGCTCAGGACATGATAAAGGTCTGGAGTTCTAGAACCATTTTTGAATGTAAGAAAAACATGTAATAAAGCAAAAAATGGATTCATATCACAGTTGGAAATCAACAGGTTTGTGCTTAGTCCTTGTGATACCATTTAATTCCACATCTGTCTCTGGGAGCCAGCTGTTTTTGATAGGGAAAATAAAAAGGTTTGGCAAACAAGTTATTCTCTATAGCAGAGCCTCAGGTCTCCTGCATGGACCTGTTATATGTGGGTGAGTGTTCAGCAACCTTAGGTATTGCTTTTAAAAGACAGAGATATGGTAGGAATCATGATGTGGCCTAGGGCGTTTATTTTTTCTTTCTTGATCCAGATATCTTAGGCTAAACTTAGAATCTATAGAAGTTGGCCACATGGAGAATGATGGCAGATGACTGGCTGGTGATGTTGACTGGTGTTGATAATGTAAGCCCTGATACACAACAAAGATGCATTCAACACCCTCCTCAAATAATAAAATTTTAAAAATTACCTGCAACGAATTTTAAATTATTTGCAATTTTAAAAAATTGTTCATTGCTAGTGTATATAAACATTTTTATATTTGTTATTGTATTCTGTAACCTTGCTGAACTTTTTTACTTTGGACACTGTATCCTGTAACCTTGCTGAACTTTTTTTTAATCAGTTCTAATAGGTTTTGTGTGTGTTTGTGTGTATGCTTTAGGATTCTCTACATACAAGATCATGTCATCTGTGAATAGATATAGTTTGATTTCTTTCTTTCCAATCTGCATGCTTTTTATTTCTTTCTTGGATAATTGTCTTGACTAGAATAGCCAGTACAATTTTGAATAGAAATGGTGAGAAGGCATATCCTTGCTTTGTTCATGATCTTAACAGGAAATCTGTCAATGCTTCACCATTAAGTATGATGTTAGCTGTGGATTTTATTAAATATCTTATATCTATATATGTCAATTATGTTGAGCTTTTTAATTATACTGTTCAAAACTCCTATAAACATTCTGATTTTAGTTTGCTGGCTCGATCCACTTAAAGAGCTGTGCTTAAATATGCAACAATTGCTTTTGGATTATTTATTATTCCTTGTTAGTCTATCAGTGCTTAATTTTAGCCATACAGATTTTGATTGTTATAATCTCTTGAGTTGAGTCTTCCAAATTTGAATTATTCTTATCTCCAGTAATACTTCAGTGTAAATTTTGTCATCCTTTTCTTTAAAACTTTTCATACACTTCTATTTTAGGCATGCTTCTTATAAGCAACAAAGAGTTTTGTGTTTGTGTGTATGTGCTTTTTGAATTTAGTCAGACCATCTCAGTCCTCAACTTTGAGTACATGGTCTAATTTTACTTAGTTTAAGTAGTAATATATTTATACTTATAAGATTTCCTCTTTTAATTTTTCATTCTTTGTTCCTTGCTTTTGATGTATTTTCTTCTTTTTTTTTGGATTAACCAAGTATTTTTTAAACATTCAATTTTCATGGTTAATTCTTCATTATTTTACTATTCTTTTAATTTTTACTATAGATATTAAAAATGCATCCTTGGCTTATTTGATAGATCTTTTATCACTCTCTGAGCAATTTTAACTTTATTTACCCCCATTCTGCTTTTGGCCTATAGTCATTGTGTATTTTAATTCTCTATATATCACATACCCCATAGACGAGTAGTATCATTGTTTGAAAAATAAATTTATGTTCATATTTATCTTTTCTGGTACCACTTTATAACTACTTGCAATACCATGATTCCAACTCAGATCATTTTTCTTTTTTTCTTTTTTATTCTTACAGTATTTGTTTAATGAATCCAACCAGGTTCTCTTTGTTTGCTTGAAAATGCATGCATTTCTTCTTTATTTTTGAAGACTATTCCCCCTCATTCTAAGTTCATAGTTCTTTTATTTCAGCATTTCAAGTATATTATTCCACTATTTTTTTCTGCATTTCATTGTATATTGTGATAATTTAGCTGTTAGTCATATAGTCATATTGTTGTTCCCTTGGAGGTAATATGGCATTTTTCTCTGTGTACTTTTAAATGTTTTTCTTTTTCTTTTGTTGTCAAAATTTTAATGATTGTATGCCTATATGCAATTATAGAGTTTGAGTTTATGGAGCTTCTTAATATTGTAGTTTGAGAAACTTGTAGACTTGCAACTCTTCAAATATTACTTCTACCCCAATTCTCTTTCGAGTCTTGCCAGAAATATAAATTATACATATGAAAGACCTTTTACTATGTCCCATATAGCTTTTATACTCTTTTCTCATTTCTTTTGTTTCTGTATTCCAATGTGTGTATTTTCCACCAGTCAACTTACAATGCACTACTCCATTCTTCTGTTGTGCTAATCTGCTGTTGATAATATTTAGTCAGTGTTTAATTTCATGTTTTATACCATCTATAATTGTCATGTGATTCTTTATTTTTTTTAATAAATTCCAGTTCTCTGGAGAGAAATATCTGTTTTTTTCTTAAATCTATGTTATTGAATGACAAATATATTTAGAAAGTTTTAAATTTCATGTCTGATAACTGTAAGTTCTGGATCATCTGTGGGTCTACTTGTCTTAATTTATATTAATTTTGGGTCATTTGTTTCTGCTTCACGTTATGACTTGTAATTTTTAAATAAATGCGTGGCACCATGTATGAAGATTTGTAGAGGCTTAGGATAATACTATTTTTCTTCAGAGAAGAGTTAATTTTATTCCAATAAAAATAATCACAAGGATGCAGAGTACAACATAGGGAATATAGTCAATAGTATAGTAATGGCTATGTCTAAAGCTAGATGGGTGATAGAGTAATTAGGGTGATCATTTCATAAACTATATAAATGTCTAACCAATGTACTGTATACTTGAAATTAATTAAAAAAATTAAAAATATGGAGTCAGGGAAATCAACCTCATTCTAACTGAAAATGCTTTATTTTCACTTTGCTTTTATTCTTAAAATATAGCTATTCTGGAGCATCAGCTAAATTGTGGCATGCTTACTAGGGTACCTATTACATGGTTAGCCTTGACCTCTGGATTTCATCCTTTTAGCAGTTGCTTTCTTCTTGGTCCCCCAGAATCATGCTTCATGTGTTTTAAAATTACATCAAGAAAGGTTGGCATGTGTATTGTCAGCTGTGTCTCAGTGTATTTTTACTTCTCTCTAGGATCTTGGTCCTTTGACTTCTAACCCTTCAATGCTTTCAAACAATTGTTTTTGTATTGCAATAGTTCTTATGTGTGTTCTCACTGGGAGATTTAGTCTGAGATCAACTAATTCTTTATGGCTAGAACCAGAAACAAAAAAATACTCCATAAGTTTTATTCCAATTATCTTGTACTGTAGTTACTGAAGGAATATTCAGGAGAAATTTTATGACAGTAGTCTTTAAATCTGAATTTAGAATTTAAGAGCAAAAAGTACCTAGCATTATGGATTTTAGTGTCATTAACATGCATAAGGTTGTTGAAAGCTTAGAATATCAAGGGAATGAGAATTTTAGAAAGGTTATAGAAAAGAAGAAAATAAAGCAGTGAGAGAAAAAGAGAAATTGTCACTAAAATAGGAAGATAACTGGAGATGAACAATTTCACAGAGAAAGATTCAAGAAGGTAGTTGACTCAATCAAATTCTACAGACTTAACAGGAGTCAGAAAGAAACATTAGATTTCATTTCTATGGGGACGATTGTGACAACCAAGTGAGTAGTATTAGAAAGGAGAAAGGAGTAACACTTAGACTGTGAGAGATTAAAGAATAAAGAGGCACTAAGAAAGTAGAAAAATTAAATTTTTTAAAGGAATTTGGCAGTGAAAGAAAACAGATCAGAAGGTTAGTGTGTTTTCAAACCTTAGGCAATGTTTTCAGAGAAATTTTAAGTATATGTGAGTATAGAAGTAGAAAGACTTTAAAGATCAAGGAAAGGAGAGGTTAAAGATGCAAGTAATAGCAGTGGTAATGTTGCGAAGTCTGAATTAAAGATGCAAGTAAGGATGAAAGTATGTGTGATAAGAATATCTAAGACCTAGAATTGAGAATACACATGAATGAGAAAACCTATAATACGAAGCTGTGAAATACTTAATTTTCTGAAAGAAAATGAAAAAAAAATTACCCCATTTTATTTCAGTTAAAAAGGTGTTTAAGTTACATGCTGAGCTTGGGGATGAGTGTCAAGATTTGAAACAAATGGGGTTCAAGATGGAGTGGCTATTAGAGATGTTGGGATAATAGGGTTCAACCTCTTCTTCAGTAAGAGATTAAGGTTTTATACATCCACCTGGAAAGTCTTCTTAGCTGATTTTAGTGATAAACTCATCAGTGAAAGAAACCTGGGAGCCCACAACCTAGGAACACAGATGGGAGGAAAATAATATGAAACATGATGTGTTTCATATGGTAAAGGATTATTATGGTGTGGGGAAAGGGGGTTGAGCTTTTGCCATGTGGGAGGGAATAGGTTATGGAAGGGTGACTAAGAAATGTATGACCAGTAAAAGTTTAGTAACGTTTATTATGCATATTCAAGTCATCTTATGTGATAAGTATTGTCTCCAGGAAAGCAAGGAGCTGAGGGACAACTTTACAAATAGAAATTTCCTTTATAAATGTAAATTTCCTTTACAAAAGGAAATGAATGCCCCATTTTCAGAACTTTTTTGTATCAGCGATTTCTTAATTGCCTTTGGTTCAGAATAATACTTGTATTAGTGTCATATTGAAGTAGCGTATTCTGATCCCCCTCAATACAGTTCAGCAATACTCTCAAGTTAGATATTTTAGTGTATTCTCATAATTACTTTTGATTACTTTTAACTAACACTGCTGGATTTAAATTTTTCAGGTATTTAAAGAATCTCCAGAGTCCATCACTAGTTAAGGGTTAGCTCTTTTCAAGGTTCTATCAATGCAAGAAATTTCAGATCTATAGAAAATTTTATGAGATTATTTGAGCCAAACAGATGACAGGCTGGGAAGAAAGATCTCAAACATGCCTTTGAGGATGATAACACTTCCAAGGGGTCTGAAAAAGAGGATAACAGCATTTTAAAGCTGTGCTAACCTTGATACACAGAAACAGTGAACAGGGCTTGCTTAAAGCAAAGATAAACCTAGGACGTGACTATCTACCATGACCTGCCCAGCTAGGAATTTATGATCACATTACCCTGTGAGGTTACTTTAGGTCACTGAACTTGTTGGATTTATTACAGAGCCCCTTTTCATTCACAGTTCAAGGAGTTATGAATTATATGGAAGTAATATTTTTAAAGTCATGCTTGACTAATATTTCTTGTTCTGAATCTAGTCTTCTCTCTTAGGACTTTAGTTTTGTTCATCTTACATCAAGTTGACTTGTAGTTCTTGTAAGCTCTTTTGTTTGTTTGTTTGTTTGTTTGTTTGTTTGTTTTAGGAGACAGTTTCCAAATACAAATAATTTTTTTGATGTCTACACTTTTCATCTGTTGCATTTCTGTTCAAATAGATGTAAGAATTCTACCTCTTTTTCTAAAAAACAAAAACAAAAACAAACAACAACAACAACAACAACAAAATATGGTTCAGTTTTTGGTATTCAATGGCTCAATTCTGGATCCAATTTATTAGTGTATTCTCAGTTCCCTGTTTTGTTTCTAAGCTTTTTTTGTTCCTTTCTGTATAATGCAAATGCCACTCATGCTGAGACTCTTCTGATTAAAACTAAAACCCAAAGCACACTCATTTGGAAACTTATGGTTGCTTAGGAGTCCATATGGCAACTTAAGAGTCTATGTTACTGAAGCCACAACTCCATTGTATCCAAAGCTCTGAGAGGAGGAGAGCTAATTCTCTCTTTTTCTTTTTTAAAACAGCATGAACTATAAATAACAACTCTCTAGATAACATAAATAGATAAACATTGCCTCAGTTGTCATCTGAAATACCAAAAATTTTACCATTTTATTGTATTTCTGTTCTACTAAATTGAAGCTGAGAATTTCTGTGGCTGATAGTGGTAGCCAGCCAGAAGAGAAATTGTATAGAGCAGAAAGATAGTATGTTTATTTTTAAGTAATATGGAGTAAATCTGTTGTCTTTTACTGTATTTTGAAACTGGGAAAACATTTTCTTCCAGGTAGTTCCTCTATCCTGACAAAAGATTTGGAACATAGTTCTGTTTTCTTACCATTTGCTATAAGACAATCACTTTAAATTCTTATATAATTTAAAATTTTTCTAGTGATTTGGCAGTTATCAGATATAATAAACATCAAAAGCAAATCCTGAGTTTTCCTCTTACTTTTAGTTATGCAGAGTACCATTTTTAATGGCATTTTTGTTGGAAAATAATTTTTTTATATTAACAAATACAAAACAAGTTATGATTTGTGTCACTTGGCATAATTATTGTGAATTCAATGTATATTTGGTTACTATATGTGCAAGATTACACACACACACACACACACACACACACACACACACACACACACACACGCTGTATGTATTTATACCACCCTGCATTCTCTTACCTGCAGGGAGCCTTGTGAATCAACAGGCTCTTGGAATTAGACTTTTTTGCCTCTAAGTATCTGCTGTATTCAAGCAGTCTACTGGATGCTCAAGGCCATGTATAGAAACAAGATGCAACTGCATCATTTTCCCAAATGAACGCTCCATTTATTGGAGCCTAATTTATATTTAGAAGCATAAGTACTATAATAGATGTGTAAATAAGTACTGAAAAGCAGTGATAATTAGTTTTGATTTAAGGAAAGTCAGAAAAATCATGGGAAAAGGTGACATAAAAATATTTCAACAGAGGGGAAAAAAAGTCCTTGAGCTGGAAGTCGGGTTGGAATTTCAAGCAAAGGAAAAAGCATGAACAAATGTCTAGCATCTATCTGAAGAGTCTAAATTGGTATTTGGCTGTAACTTATGTGGACATTTCAGGCTATATTATGTTGAATTAGATATTAAAACAAGTACTTTAAAACAGCACAGCAGTTGTGTTTTATATCAGTGGATTTCAGGAAGAGAAAACTGAGGGGGAATAGTGTTTTGCTGCACCCCAAAATATACCTTTGGAATATTGATTTTAAGCTGATTATTAATAAACAAAAGACTGAGAAAGAACATATGACCCTCCTCCTTCCTGCCTAAAGTAATTCATATAGAAAAACCTGCTTAAGGGAAGGAAGCATATCACCTTTGCATAGTCACCTTAGCACATATGAACTAAATGTGGCAGACCAGGAGAAATTGAGAAAGCCCATTTGTTGAACTTTCTTCTGTGCCCCATTGTTTCTGAGTTTCCTAGCAAGAATTATTATATATTTGTTCTTTCTCCAACCTGTGAATTATCTAATTTCTTTCTGAAATCCAAGACTCCAGGCCCATTTCCCCTTTGTCCAGATGGCATATAAATCTTAAATACCCAATGTTTCATGTCTCATATCTATGACACCTCTGATATGTACATCTATAATAAACTTCAGACCGTTTTTTTCTATTAATCTGCCTCATGTTAATTTTATTATTAGCTCAACTAGAGAACTTAGAAGGTGAGAGGAAAGTTATATTTTTTCAACTTCCACAAGACTTTAGTTCAAATGTCAATTTTCAACCGAGTATCCCATCAGTTGTGTTTTAAGCGTTTAGCATAGAAAATACATATATATGCATAGAGACATATGCATACACACATACCAACTATGTCTTTGTCCCTTTGTATGGTCATCCTGTTCTCTGTCAAGGTAAGCCTGCATTTGTAATAAGAGAAACTAATAAAGCTATTTCCTATTATATCATTGGATGTAATACCATAGCTAATCACTTGAACATCTCTCATTTTGTATATCACATGGATTATCAGGTTACAGTGATCTTAACCAATTTTTCAATTATATAGTACTTAACTCTAGACTTTGCTGGATGTCAGAGGTTCTTTATGTCAGAGGTACTTTATGTTAAAGAGAAAAACCACAGGCCCCAAATGGCATCACTTGTGCTAAAGCCCATGATACCAAGCCTACATTTAATAACTGACCCAATTGCTGCTTTAACCTTTCCCAGAAACATAATCTTAATTAATCAGTCTGGAATTTTCTGATTAATACCAATGGGTAACCTGTCACATGGACCCTCTCCATTCCCCATAGAAAGAAGTGGCTAACTGCAAGGTAAAAACCTGTGCCATTCCCTTACCCCCAGAAGATTTCCTGGTCTAAAAAATATATTTTCTTTTCTTTTGCTAATAGCTTCATTGCCCCACCTTCTTCTTCTTCTTTTTTTTTTTGATAAAAACTTTTATTTTATACAGTCCCTGGATGAGTGAGTCTTTCTAGTTGCTAGATGAGATTCTGTCTAATTCATGAATTGCTTAATAAAATCAATTAGATCTTCATATTTAATCAGTTTAATTTAAAAATATATTTTAAAATTTTATTTACAGTTGGCATACAATATTATATTAGTTTCAGATGTAACACTAAGTGATTAGACATTTATATATCTTATGAAGTGGTCACCCCATTAAATCTAATACTCACCTGACAACATATATAGCTATTACAATATTATTGACTATATATTTTTCTATATTTTACATCCCCATGACTATTTTGTAATTTGTCCTTATTTCCTTCTCCCTTTTCACCTACCCCACAACCTCCCACCATCTGGCAACCATCAAAATGATCTCTGTACCTATGAGTTTGTTTCTGTTTTTTTTTTTTCCTCTTTCTTTTTTAGTTTCAGGTATACAACACAATGGTTAAGCATTTATATAATTTATGAAGTGATCATCCCAGTTACTCTAGTGATCATCTGACACTATACATAGCCATTACAATATTATTGCCTATATTTCCTATGCTATACTCCACATCTCCATGATTGTTTTATAACTGCTACCTTGTATTTCTTCATCTCTCTCCTACTTCACCCTGCCATCACCCCTCTTCTCCTCCGGTAATCACCAGTTTGCTTTCTGTATCTGTGAGCCTGTTTTTGTTTTGTTCGTTCATTATTTTAGTTCCCTGGATTCCACATATAAGTGAAACTATATGGTATTTATCTTTCTTTGTCTGACTCTACTCAGCACCATCCATGTTGTTGCAGATGGCAAAATATTATTTTATTTTATTTTTTTATGGCTGAGTGATATTCCATTGTATATATGTATGTACCACCTTTTTTTATCCATTCATCCATTGATTGACACCCATGTGACCTCCATATATTGGCTATTGTCAATAATGCTGCAGTGAACATATGGATTCACATGTCCCTTTAAAGAAATGTTTTAGGTTTGTTTGAATAAATATCCAGAAGTGGGATAACTGGGTCCTTCATTGTCTCTTGTTATAGTTTTGTTTTAAAGTCTATTTTGTCTGATGTTAAGTATTGCGATCCCATCTTTTGTTTTTGTTTTTGTTTTTTTCATTTTCACTTTCATGAAGGCTCTTTTTACATTCCTTTACTTTTAGTCTGTGTGTTCTTTTGATCTGAAGTCTCTTGTATGCCATATATGTAAGAGTCTTATCCATTCAGCCACCCTATCTTTTGATTGGAGAATTTAATCCATTTACATTTAAAGTAATTATTGACAGATATGTACTTATTGTTATTACTGCTATTTTATTATTCATATGTTTTTATCTTTTCTTCTCCTCTTCTCCTTCTCCTTCTCTTCCTCCTCCTCCTTCTCCTCCTTCTCCTCCTCCTTCTCCTCCTCCTTCTCCTCCTTCTCCTCCTTCTCCTCCTTCTCCTCCTTCTCCTCCTTCTCCTCCTCCTCCTCCTTCTCCTCCTTCTCCTCCTCCTCCTCCTCCTCCTCCTCCTCCTCCTCCTCCTCCTCCTTCTCCTTCTTCTTCTTCTTTCTTCTTCTTTCTTCTTCTTCTTCTTTACAGAAGTCCCTTTAACATTTTTTGTAGTACTGGCTTGGTGGTACCTTAAGCTTTTCCCTGTCTGGGAAGCTCTTTATCTCACCTTCCATTTTAAATGAAAGCCTTGTTCGGTAGCATATTCATAGTTGTAGATTCTTGTTTTTTATAACTTTGAATGTTTCTTACTAGTCCCTTCTGGCCTGCAAAGTTTATGTTGAAAAATCAGCAGACATTCTTATGGGTGTACCCTTGTAAGTAACTAGCTACCATTTTGTTGCTGCTTTTAAGATTCTCTCTTTGTCTTTGACCTTTGCCATTTTAATTATGATGTGTATTGGTGTGGGTCTGTTTGAATTTATTTTATTTGGGACTCTTTGTGCTTCCTAAACTTGTATGTATAATTCCTTTGCCAGGTTAGGGTTGTTGTCCATCATTATTTCTTCAAATAGATTCTTAATTCCTTCCTCTCTCTCTTCTTTAGGGTTCCTATGATCCAGATATTGTTACACTTCATGTTGTCTCAGAGATCTCTTAAACTGTCCTCATTTTTAAAAAATTTTTTTTCTTGTTCTGATTGGGTGTTTTGTGCTATCATGTCTTCAATTTCACTGATTTGATCGTCTGCTTCGTCTAGTCTACTGTTGAATCCTTCTAATGTATTTTTCATTTCAGATATTGTATTCTTTTCTTGAGTCTAGTTATTTTTATGGCTTCTAAATCCTTTTTTATGTTTACTATCTCTTTATTGAGGTTTTCATTGAGCTCATCCATTCTCCCCTTATGTTCATTGAGCATCCTTATAATCAATATTTTGAACTCTTTCTTTTTGGCATATTGCTTGCCTCCATTTCATTTAGCTTATTTTCTGGAGTGTTCTCTTATTGTTTCATTTGTGGCATATTTGTTTGTTTTCTCATTTTATTAGCTCTCTGTGTTCATTTTTATAAGGATATTTGATTCGTCTCTCAGGTTTTTTTAGACTGCCTTATGTGGAAGTTGTCCTGTGTGACTGAATGGCACATTCACCCTAATCTGTGCCAGGGACTCTGGATGTCTTCTTTGTGTGGGTTATGTGTGATCTTTTGTTGTAGCTAAGCCTTTGTTGTTGTTAGTGTATCAGTGAATGGGATTAATGTTCAGGTTGACTAACTAGGGGAATTGGCTGTTCCCACAGGATATGAGTTGCTATGTGGGGGCTATATCTACTGAGTGAGATTTGCTGTAGCAGACTTGTGTACTTGTTGAGACCCTCTTTTTGTGTGCTGCTTATGAGATTAGTCAGAGGTTCCTCTATTGTGGTCTAGTGCCAGCCTCTGGGTGTGTTGGTTCTGTGGCCCCTTTGGAGGGGCTTCCCAGTAGGCCAAGGTCAGCCACTGCCTTTGATTGCTCATGGGAGCTACAATGCAATCTACAGATGGTTGTTTTGTATGCTGGATCTATAGGTAAGTGGAAGAGACAATGTTGTAGGCTGTGGTCCAGTAATCTCTCGTAACTGGCCTAGGTCAGTTTAGCAGAAGGAACAGTGCTCTTTGAGGCCTGACACTGCCTGTCAAGTGCATGTAAGACTCTGTAACTTGAAGAGTCTTTGTGTGATATGTGTATTGGATATTGGAGGGACCCCAGGAGTCTCCTGGATCCATTGGGCAAATTTCCTCCTGCTATTGCAGTGTCTGTTACATGTCAGCACTCTCTCTATGGTTCCCTGTGTAAATTTCAGATTGTAGCAAGGTCACCTGCTGCCTACCTTAGGCCTACAAACACCTGAGCTCTATTTAAGAATTACTGCAGATTGTGGGTGTGAGTTTGTGGCCCACCACCTAAAGTTTCTCCCAGATAGGCTTTGCATGGCCTTCATGAACTAAGAGATGTTTCCTGTTGAATTTGTGACCCAAGGAATGTACAAGATGGGGTTGGGTAGCCTAGGAGCAGACTTGCCACTGGTAATTTGAATGTTAGGTCATGCATCATCTCAGTGATGCATAGGACTGTCAGGCCTATACAGCACTGAATTTGCTGCCAGCTCTGGGACTGTGGGCTTCCACCAAAGTCAGTTATCACTGCATGACCCACTGTCATCTATAATGGCTTTACAAAACCCCCGAGATCTACCTAAGCAATATTGTATCTCATCTTGATAACAGTGATATTCCCATTACTGAATTCTCTGAATTTTGCTTACTTCACTGTCCAGTCTGTTGCCTATGCAGAATTTGCAACCCCAGCCTGGGGCAGGGCAGGGGCAGCTGCCTGTAAACTTGCTGGGGTCATTTTGTGGGTTGGATGGGGTAAGATCTCAGGGTGTCAAGTGCTATCAGGACAATGCAACCTCAGTTTTCCACAACTTCTCTGTCTCTGTATTATCGCAGTAGTCACAGATCACAGTGAGACAAGCTGCTGTCTGGGACAGTCTCAGAGACCCATGCGATTACTCTAAGAAATATTGCAGCTTGTACATGCAGCAGTAGCCTGACTATCAGTTTTCCCTAAAAGACACTCACTGCATGAAGTCTGTTGCCTGTGCAGAATGCACAACTCCAGAAAAAAAGTAGGGTAAGAGAGGCTGCCTGACAGTGGGCCACAAGGACTTTGTGGCTTGGATGATATGGGATCTTAGGGAGACAAGAGCTATCAGACCAATACAGCCTCAGGTTTGCTGCAACTTCTGTACCCTCTTGTTTCCACTCTAGTCACAGATCACAGTGAGACCAGCTGTCATCTGGGAAGTCCCTCGGACCCCTGTTATCCCCCATGTCATGCAATATTGCAGCTCTTGTAGGGAGCAGAGATCTGCCTATAACTGATTTCTCTGCAATGCCTGCACTGTGCTAGCCAAAGTTTGTTGTCTGTGTGGACTGTGAGATCCAGGGGAGCGGTAGGGCAGTGGTGATTGACTGTTAATGGGCTACCTGAGGCAATTTGTGGGTTGGGTGGTGTCCCAGGGAGACAGTGGCCATCAGGTCAATACAGCCTCAGTCTTGTTGTAATTATAGTAACTATTTGCATGTTCTCACAAAAGTCACAGATCACAGCAAAACCAGCTGCTGTCTGACACTAGCCCACAGATCCTCAATATTCACCCAATTTCGTGTTGGTAACAATGAGCTGCCTGAAACTCTCAGAAATGAGCACTCACAGAGCTGACTGCCTGCTGGAAGTGTTTGGCCCAGAATTGGCATAGATCCTGGCAGTTGCTGGCAACAAAAACCCCAGGCAATCTGTAGGTTGGGTGGGGAAGGCTGATCTCCTCAGGCCAGTGCAGCTTCTGAATTGGCTGTGTGGGAGGGATCTGCACAGGCAAGCTGGTGCAATCTGAAGACTGACCTTGAGGGGGGCCTCTGACTAAGGTACAGTGGTGGCTGACTGTTGAGCTCTTGATCTGGCACCAAGTAATGTAGTCTTTCCCTGTGTGAATCTTGTGCAAGCCTCTGACCTACCATTGGTGACCCAGTGTCCGCAGGTGAGAGATTCTGTGTGTGGGCCTTTAAAGGGGCATCTTGGATTTCAGTCTCCTATCTCATCCAGAAAGACAGAATCCCCTCTGAATTTTATAAATAAAGTTTTTGGGAGCTCCTTTTCCCTGGGCTGGGACCCTGGGCTAGGGAGTCCCCAAATGAGGCTAGTATCCCTCTTCCTTCAGGTGGGCCTCTGCTGCCTTGCTCTCCCTCCTAGTGTTCCTCCATCACCTGCTGGTGTGGGTCCAGTTTGATTTTGTCTTCACCCCTCCCACTGGCTTCAATGTGGCTCCTTCTTTATATTTTCAGAAGTACATGTTATGACCAACTAGACTTCAGGTGATTTTCCACATTGATTACTTTATAATTTGGTTGTAATTTCAGTGTAGACCTGAGAGGAGGTAAACCCTGCTTTTATCTAGTCTGCCATCTTGGCATCTCTCTGTTTCTTTTATCTCTCTGTGTAGCCTGCTTCTCTCTTTTTCTGCCTCATTTTCTTTCTATTGTGTCTGTGTGTGTCTCCTGTATATGTCTCTCTTTGTTTTTTTTTTTTTTCCAGAAATGTATAACTAAGAATTATTTTGCTTCAGAGATCTTTGGGTCATATAAATTAAGTCACTTTGTTAAAAGATCTCTTCATAATAATCATAAACAGAAGACAAATGATTTAAAAGGAGATGAATATTTAATAATAAATCTCTGGATACTTTGTAGAGCCCATTATGTTTTTGGAGACTTTAAAGCTCATTAATTAATTCCTTCTGCATTTGTGTCAAGTAGGCTTATGCTTTAACCCTCTTCAGAAAAGACAGAAGTATGACAGGCCTCCTAAGCCTCCACTGTACACTGGGGTGGCTGTGCCAACTTTATTTACATCTATGCTTTAGCACAATGGTCAGCAAACTATAGCTCATGGGCCAAATCCCATCTGCTTTTTTTTTTGTATGAGTTAAGAATGGTGTTTATATTTTAAAAGGTTATGAAAAAGAAACTATAATATGTGGCTGAAACCATATGTGACCTGAAAAGCCTAAAATATTTACCCTCTAGCCCTTTACAGAATAAGCTTGCTGACTTAGTCTTTAGAAAATTTTGTGTGGGAGTAGTCACACCCGTAATTTTTCTAGGGCATTTGAAGCATGCCCAAACAACTTTTCCGATATTCTCTGGAGCCAGGTTCCCAAGAAACAGAACCTGAGGCAGGGATGCTTATGTAATTGGTTTAGTGAGAGAGCATTCCCTGATGAAACCTATAATGGAGTAAGGCAAACAGAAAAGAGCAGGAGAAGGAGCCAGGCAAAGATGTGGTTTCAGGTGTAGTTTAGGCTCAGTCTGATCTCATGAGGAGCTCTATAATATGAAGAATACCACACAGTTGTTCCACCTTGAGGCAAAGCAGCTGAGCTTTAATACCTCAATATTAGTCAGTCATTAGTAATGGCCTGTGGGAGAGAAACTTTCTCCTACCTAGGATTTTCTGTTTGGTCTAGTAATCAAATCAGTATGAAACAAATTAAGAGAAAATAACCAAATTTAATTGCATATGTACATATGGGAACCCCATATATGTGTGCGTGTGTGTATGTGTGTGTGTGTGTGCATGTGTGTGTATATATATATACACACACACACACACACACACACACACACATATATATATATGAGACACAGAAACAGAAAGGGAAAATAAAGTATACATAACATTTTAAGCTGAGGATGAGGCAAGGTACCTTGGGAGAGTAAGGCCATGGCAGAACAATAAGAGCAGATATTCAGTAATTTGAAATTTGCTCTGCCATATAGATGGATCAAAAAGGTTATTGCTGATAATTACTTATTATGGGCAAGGCCCCTAATTTAAATTCTTCTAGGTAGTTAAGGGGAGGGTGGCTGTCAGTGCCGAGCTGATCAAAAAGGGAAGGTTTCTGTGGTGAGATGCCCAGTTTGAAGAATGCACAAAGGGCCAACATGAGAATGAAACAGCAGGCACCGACTTTATTGCATGGATAGTGCTTCCATTGTGGGGAGTGCAGTTCTATTGTGGAGAGCATGCATCTGCTTCTGCTCTTCTTTTGCTCCTCTTCTGCTCCCCAGGGGACTGTGTGTGCTACACACATATCAGAGTACAATAGTGGCATTCGACGACACGTGTGATACAATAAGCTGAATTATGTTTACATATTCTAGACTCAAGTGCCCTACTACACTAGTGTAACATTCTAAATCTGGAGTCCTATTCCTAGCCATGAGCCTGGGTGATAGCCAGACCTGGGACCAGCCAGGCCTGGGGCCCACAGTGGCAGAAGTTTCTCTTGAGCCTGCAAGATTTCATTTGACTTTAGATTAGAATAGTATGTATACCACAGCAGCACATCTTGGGGTGACTTGTTCTGAACCCCTACAGGGCCAACTCCAAGAAAAGGCATCTGAGTAACCTCCTAGGCATCTTTGCACAAAGCAGTTCCTGTTGATCTAGCACAATTCTCCAGAAATAGATCAATTGTGAGTTATTAGTAGTTAGTACTTATAGCAGCTGGAGAATGAACATAATAACCTGATGAAATGGATCGGGGCAGGGAAGCAATGGAATCTACTACACAAATGAAAATGGTGGTAGAGAGGCTATTCTGAACTTACACTACTTGTTGCAGGTTGAAGCCTCTCCTTAACATCAAAGATGCCCTCGACTTTGAGTGGCTGCCTGGGATGTGCTTCAATATCCTATTTTCAGTTACACAGCCATGTCCAAGAGGGTATATCAGCCTTATGAATATGTGAGAAAAATGCACTTTACAGTATAAAGAGGGATGGAGTGCCTGAGCTGGACAGGTTTCAAATGTCATCAGATTCAATGCCATCATTTTAAAGAGTAGAAAAGATTTCACAAGGTCTCACAGCTGACAAGCAAGTAAGTTAGTACTACATCTCTGTCTTCTAACTTGAAGTACAGGGTGTTTTTCACCATTCTATGATGCATCTCTGGGATGTGTACCTAACATAGTATGGTGCTTCTATGTTTAAGGGAAGGTAGAAAAATATCATTTAATCTTCTCTGTCATCTAATTCATTGACAACTATTCCTAGCACATGTGAAGATTTTCTCCAAATTGCTAACTAACTAGTATGTTTTTAATAAACTTATTTTACTTTAATTTACTTTTAGATTTACATAATTATTGTGAAGATACTACAGAGTTCTTATATACTCCACATCATTCTCCCTGTTGTTAGCATCTGGCATTAGTATAGCATTTATCTATATCTATAACTATTCTATACATAAACATCTATATCTTTATGAAGGCAGAATTGGTTCATACTGGTGTCTTCAGTTCTAATCCATAACCACATGAATCATTCTAGCTTCCTTCTCTGGAACCTCCCACTCCAACAGTGAGATCTGGCTTCCACTCTCTGCTATCCACTTAATTAATTGTTCAGTTATAGTATGTATGTATATTGTTTTCAGAATTGTTAATCCATATTCCTATGGGAAACAATTTTATCAACTAGAATGCAGTGATTAAATACAGTTTCTATTGCTTTTAGTTTTATAAACTTCACTCATTTCCAAGGTGACCGAGTCAGCACATATTTAACCACCTCCTTCAGTGAAGCTGTTTCAAACATTTACAATACGTTTAGTTTCTTTTGTCACATTCTGCATTCTATTCTGGGATGTCTTGAATTCCTACATTATTTTTTTAAAACTTGTATATATTAAATTTTACTCTTTGTACTATAAAATCCTGTGGGTTTTAAAAATGCTTAATACCTAATTTTTACAATTACAGTATAATATATTCTGGAAAAGGCAAAACTGCAGACACAGTAAGAACATCAGTTCTCTACAGAATGAGTGAGGAAATGTCCTTTATGTTTCAATTTTGTGAAAAATTGTTATCACTTCCTCTTAAAATATTTGGTACATTTCACCAGTTAAATCATCTGGATCTGGTGCTTCCTTTTCAGAAATTTATTAATACTATTTCATTACTAATTTAGGGCTGTTCAAGTTAATTATTTCTCTTTTATGACTTTTGATAGTTGTATCTTTCAAGAAATTTTTCCATTTCAGCTACTTATCAAATGTGTGGGCATAGAAATGTTGTTTGTGTTTTTTATTATCCTTTTAATTTCCATGTAATTAGTTGTGATGAACCCTCATTCATTTCTGATATTGGTAATTTAGGTCTTCTCTCTTTTTTTCTTGGTTAACGTATTTATGAGTCTATCAATTGTATTATTGATCTTTTTGTTTCACTGATTTTCTCTATTACTTTCTTGTTTTTAATTTCACAGATTTTTACCATAATTCTTATTAATTCTTTTCACCACTTGCTAAATTGCTCTTCTTTCTCTTGTTTCCTATGGTTTAAGCTTTCTTTATTGATTTTAGGTCTTTCTTCTTCTCTATTTAATGTTTTAAGTTTCTCTCTTAGCTTGCTTTCACTTCATCTTATAAATTTTAATAACCTGTATTTTCAAAAATATTTTTATATTATGTTTTTGAGACTCTTCATTGATACATCTTTTATTATAAATGTGTTGCTTAATCTCCAAAAATCTCCAGGATTTTCCAGGTGTCTTCTGTTTTTCATTTCTTTTAAATTCCATTGTAGTCTAAGAACATACTTTGTATGGTTTTAATTCTTTTAAGTTGTTAAGGTGTATCTTATGGCCTAGAATGCCATCTATCTTGTGAAACATTCCATGTAAGTTTGAGTAGAATGTATATTCTATTGATGTTGGATGGAGTATTCCATCAGTGTCGATTAGATAAAATTGATTTTTCTCTACAAGTCAACTATATCCTAAATGATTTTCTACCTACTTGGCCTATTATTTAATGCTGAAGTCTCTAATTACAATACTGGATTCATCTACTTCTCCTTTCACTTTAATTGGTTTTAGAATAATGTATTTTGGCACTCTGTTGTTAAGAGTCTCATGTTCTACTGACTGAGCTAGCTGGACAGTCTTCAGGTTATATCTTTCAGAGAACTGACTCCTTTGTTATTATGTAGAGCCTCTCTGTATCTCTGATAAATTTCTTTGCTTTTAAGTCTACTTGCTCTCAAATTAATATAGCTACTCTAACTTTCTTTGACTAGTATTAGCATTGTATATTTTCTCTCTTTACTATTAAACTATCAGAATCTTAATATTTAAAGCATATTTCTTGTGCAGTTAGCTCTCCTTAAAAAAAAGTCATTTATTTTCAGTGTGCCCAGGTTTTTCTTTTTATTGAAAGGACTAGAGTGATGACTTCCAAACTTTTTATGTCAGAGCTTAAACCAAAAGCCTGACTTATCTTTTTAAAAATCAACATCTTCTTGTTCTCTTCCTTTTCAGCCAGCATAAAAATTCTTGCCTATTTTTCTTGCAACCTCTTTCAGAGGGATTCCTTAATAGATTGGTTTGACTTCTGTGAACACTGTTCTCTGTTTTATATTACACCTATCTGACTTAAAATGCACAGAGGGCTGTGCAACTTCTCTACTTAGAACTCTTGCTGCCTCTAACACCTGGTTTCAACAATGATATCACCTTTACTCATGACTTTGTGAAACATTCATATGTACTTGTAGAGATTTCACTATGTTTTCTTTCATTTTGGTTTTCTTTGGAAATAATCCAGAATATCAGTTAAGTTGTATGAATCTTAACTGAGAACCTAATTCAAATTCCTTTTCATGGGGTCCTCAAGCCTATAAAAAGTAAGGATTAAGGAATGGGGTACCTAAGAATCTGATATAATATTCTAACAGTCAGGGAATGATGTCTTGCACAGATCATAGTAGATGGCAAATAGCAGTATAGATTGTCCCCTAACCAGAAATATCATGGGAATATGTCCAAAGTTTGGCAAGCCAGAATTGACTACTGTCTCAAGAACACAATCTTTCTACCATGTTGAATTTGTTTTATCAGAGAAGAAAAAGAAATGTCACTATAAGCTCCTTTTTTTTTTACCTTAGAGCAGCTTGTGAGATTTTTATTGTGACATAAAGTAAATACGTACTTCTGATTTAAAGAAATGCTTTATAGGCTCTTTATATATATATATATATATATATATATATATATATATATATATATATATATATATATATCTTTACATTTCAAGTATACCTCTAATGGAAGAGAAACTGGAAAAGTGAGTGTTTAAGCTTTGCGGCCTCCCTAGAAAGTATGCTAGGGAGGAGTTTAGAATGAGTGTAAAGTAACATATGGTGGCAGTCTCTGTTGACTGGCATGAACTGGTTTCAGAAACAGTGAATTCTCTCCTTTACTTCTTACCATAACTTTGACATAGAATGGGATGATGGACAGTCTGGTGTGGATTGAGAGGTAAGTTTTCTGACTTTGATAATATTATTTTTCTTCTTTCTCATTTTTAAAACTTGTTTTAACTCTGGAAAATATTTCTTATTCAGTCCTTCAGAACTCCTACACAGAAAAACATTTATTGTGCCTTTTATTTCCTGTTGGTGCTCTTGGTAATGTAAATATTGACAAGAAGTAAGCATTTTCCTATTAGAAAAAAATTGAAACCTCAAATAGACAAAAGGACAAAGGGTAGAATAGTCAATTGACTAAAAAGTATGCAAATGAAAAATAAATATATGAGAACATTCAACTTAAATAATATAAAGAAATGTAATTTAAACCAACAATAAAATTGTTTCATCTATAAATTTTCAAATTATAAAGTATTAATACGCAGTTTTAACTAAAGTGGAATGAAATAAACTGCCTCATATAAGGCTGATATAAATCAGTACAAATTATCACAAGTTTACTAGAGGGCAATATGGAAATGTGAATTAAGATATTTAAAGATATTTACTGTCTTCAAGCAATCAATTTCACTTCCGAAAATGAATCCTAAGGAAATTAAGACAAACGTCCAGTGGTATTTAGCCAAAGTGTAATATTTGCCTTGTTATTAATAGCAAAGAGCTTAGTATTTATGCATGTGGAAGAGAGTAAAAATCCATAACAAATATTTGTTTAAATTTATTTTTATGAAATTTTAATTTTATATATATAAGTGTATACACACACACATATATGTGTGTGTGTGTGTGTGTATATATATATATATATATATATATATATATATATATATATATATATATAACAGAGATAATACACTTGAAATAGGGTAATTCCAGAATGGTTTATTTATACGCAAGAACATAGGGGTAGTAGCAGCCAAGATGCCACAATTCTAGACTTGAAAGCATAAGAGAAAGGGACAAAAATGTTGTGTAGACTTGGTCACCTTAAGATGAGCAGTGAGTGACCTTTGGTTAAGGAAAATATCCAGCCCAAGGCAATCTTTCAGGCAGAGAACTGAGGATTAAAAATCCTATCTCATACCCATTTGTTCACCACAGTCTATTGCCAGGATTGTCCACTCACCAAATCCAATAGGAACCCCCTCTTGTGTGGTTTATATAGTCAGCTTCTGATAGAGAATAGAGAATTGTGGTGGTGGTGGTGGGAGATGGTGAATGAGAAAAGGTTACAGAATAGTGGAAAATGAATGGGGAGGAGGAACAAATAGAAGTCATCTCATACAGTCCACTCCTTTTGATTTGCAGCATTGTATTTCATTAGGATAAAACATTCATTATCTCAACAAAGGAGAGCATACAGACCCATCAAGGAACTTATCATGACAAGATGATAAAAATCCCATCATATGCTCGCCTAAAATATAAATTATTAACTAACAAAAGAGTTCATATAATACAGTGTAGAATAAGGGACTAGTTACACAAAATGTTGGTGTGTTAGACCCCTCTTCTGTAGCTAGTTATAAAGGGGTAAGTTGATTATCATAGCTACCTTCTTCTGCCACATATTACACCCACTTTTATCTTTGCTGGCATATCAGGTAGATGGTAATCTTTACTTTGGTTTAAAGTTCAAACTTTAATCCATAAATTTCAGTCTTTGATATCTGGTTTTTATTGCAATGATGCAATCTTTCAAGGATCAGGACTACTGAGTATAATAAAATATAAAACACCCTAGGGAATGTCCTGGGTTTCAACTGAGTCTTTATTGCCTTTTTTGTGTAGCAGCAACCAAATTCCCCTCTGATAATCAGAATACATTACTTACCCAGTACAGTAACCCTCTTCTATGGCTATTGGTTCAGTGGCATGAAAAGACAAAAGTAGCTCAGCTCCTACTACTGGGACCATACCTATGTTCTCTGGTACAAGGAATTCTCTCTTGGCTACTAGGACATCTACACCCATGAATCACATGTTTGTAGTAACTGGAACAAAAATACTTCCAGTGGGTTATTAGATACAATAGTTATGCCATTGGTTTCTGGACTCATACATTATTATGATAAGGAATTATCACACGTCGAGAGTTGCAAGATGTTTCTCCCCAACTGGCATTGTCATTGAAGTTTCAGCCATCTACTACACTCTACATAAAGCCAGATGCTTCTGCATGAAATAGGACTTGGTAAAGCCAGTAAAATCTATGAGCATTGGAAGAACATTTTTATGACCAGGTTATAAAATAAATGAGTGAAAGTCTGTATTTTAAAGATGAAACTCTAATTTTCTACCCTCACTCAAGACCAGAACAAGACTGACAGCCTTAGAGTCCTCTGGTAAGTAATTAAACGATTGTTTTATAATGAAACTGAAATTCCTTAGAGAGATGATTTATAAATTTTGACACTTTGCAAGTTTTCAATGAAAAAATCTGTTTGGCCATTTATTTAATTGTAAAGTCCTTTGGCCATCCAGACATACACATGAACAAAGAACTTCTGATCACCTTTTTGTTATCTCAACTTTATGAATGGGCCATCAAGAATCACTGAAAATTTGGGGAAAGTCATCAACACAAGAAAAGATAAGAGTAATTGGGGTTTGTTTCATAAACTATATATATGTTTAACCAATGTACTGTATACTTGAAATTAGTAATAAAATAAAATTTCCAAAAAGACCCTAAAAAACGTGAGATAATGCAGAGAACAGGGAAACTTAATTTATATAATCAGAGGTTAAGAATGGTTTTTAAAAATTAAAAATATAAAGGCTTGGGGTCAAGATGGTAGCCTAGGTAAATGCATGGTTTGCCTCCTCTCAGGTCCACATTGAAATTACAATCAAATTATAAGAAATAATGAATGTGGAGAATCACCTGAAGTCTAGCAGATCATAATGTATACATCTGACAATATAAATAAGCCACGTTTTAGTCAGTAGGAGGGGCAAAGTCATGAATTGGGCTGGACTCGCACTGGAGGTGGCAGAGGAATGCTGGGAGGGAGATTGAGGCTGCAGAGGCCACCCTGAAGAAGAGAAGGGTCTTAGCTGCTCCATATGGGGGCTCCCAGACCAGCGTCTCCAGCTTTCCTGTGTAGATCCCTCCTCCCACATAGCAAATACTGAAGGTGCTCTGACCTGAGGTGATGGGCCCTCCAAACTCATTTATTTCCCAGGGAAAACTTGGTGTGGGGAGGGTGGTTTGGAGGAGTGTGCTACCCCACCCTGCCTCTCCCTAGGGCTAAACATTCCACACAAGCAGAAGACCTCAGCCAGTGCTGTGAGAGCATTTTGAGGATAGTTTCAGTAAGATCGCTGCTAACAACATGAGCCTGGGCAGAATGTGGGGAGTGGTGGGCCAATCCCAGACAGATGCTGGTCTTGCTGTTATCTGTGACTTTTGTGGGACCATGTGTGTGTACAGAGAAGTTGCAGCAAGACTGAGGCTATATTGGTTTGATGGCCATTGTCTCTCTGAAACCCCATCCCACCCAACCCACAAATTGCCCTTGGAGGCCCAGCTATTGATAGACAACCACCTCCACCCTGTCCATCTGGGGAGTTACAGAGTTGATACAGTCAACAGACCTTGGCTAGTGCAGTGAGCACATTTAGGGAAAATCAGTTGCAGATAGACCCTTTGATGCCTGCACAAAATGCAATATCTCTTGAGAGATTGCAGGGATTGGTGGAATCACCCCAGATGGCAGCTGGTCTCACTGTGATCAGGGACTACAACGGAAAAGCACAGACATAGAAGTTGCAGCAAAACTGAGGCTGTATTGGACTGATGGTCTTTGTTTCTCTGATACCCTGCTTCACCCAAGCCACAAAGTGCCTGCAGCATGGTGACAGGCAGCAGCTCCTGCCCTATTCCTATCTGGGGTTGCTCATTCTGTGCAGGCAACATACAATGACTGCTAAGTGAAACAATTCCAGGGAACATGTTGACAGGCAGATCACTGCTGCCAGCATGAGATACAACATCTCTTAGGCAGATCGTAAGGTTTGGTGGGTCCATCCGAGATGGCAGTAGGTCTTGAAGGGATATGTGACTTTTGTGAGAGCTCGTAGTCACAGAACTGTTGGCAAAGCTGGTGCTTTTTAGGGTTGACAGCCCTGTGCCTCACTGAGACATTGCCCCAACTAACCCACAACTTACCTGTGGTAAGCTAGTTCTGAGACAACCTGGTTCCATCTTGTGCTTCAGCACCAAACATTATCACTCAATTTTGGTGACACACAAAAAGCCCGTATATCTGGGACAAGCTCTCAGTGTCAGACTACAAACTCTTACTCACAAACTTCAGTAATTCCTGAACAGATCTTGGGTGTTTACAGGCCAGAGGTGGGCAGCTGCTGGTTTTCCTGAAAAATGAAACTTGTACATGGAGCCACAGAGGCACTGCTGGCATGTAAACTACACTGCAGTGGTAGGGGTAAATCTGCTCAAATTATCCAAGTGACTCCCTGGATCCCTGCACCACTGAATGTAAATATCACCCAGATTCTCTTGCATCTTCAGAGTCTTACAGGCAATTGACAGGCAGCCTCAGGCCCTGAGGAGCACTGGTCCTTCTGCTAAACACCCCAGGCTTGATACTGGTTACACAGATGCTCAGTGAATGTAGGGGGAGAATGGATGGGCTCAATGAAAACTTCAACAGAGAGACAGTAAGCATAAAAAGGGATTTAGAAACCATAAAAATAACTAAATGAAGTGAAGAATACAATAACTGAAATGAACACACTAGAAGTTTTCTACGTGGATTGGAAGAAGCAGAAGATCGAATCAGTGAACTGGAAGACAAGGTAGCAAAAATATCCAATCAAAACAACAAAAAGAAAAAAAAAATTAAAAGGGTTGTTTATGAGAACCTCTGGGACAACATGCAGCATAACAATACCTGGATTATAGGAGTACCCAAAGAAGAGAGAGAGCAAGAGATTGTGACTCTATTTGAAGAAATAACGATGGGAAACTTCCCTAACCTGGCAAAAGAAATATACATACAAGTCCAGGAAGCACTAAGAGTCCCAAATAAAAGAAATTCAAACAGACCACACCAAGATACATCATAATTAAAATGCCAAAGACAAAGAGAGAATTGTAAAAGCAACAAGAAAATGACAACTAGTTACTTACAAGGGTATGCCCATAAAAATGTCTGTTGATTTTTCAATATAACCTTTGCAGGCCAGAAAGGACTGGAAAGAAATATTCAAAGTTGTGAAAAACAAGAATCTGCAACCATGAATACTCTACCCAGTAAGGCTTTCATTTAAAATGGAAGGTGAGATAGAGAGCCTCCCATAGGGGAAAAGCAAAAAAAAAAAATTCATCTCCAGAACCACTATTATAAAATGTCAGAGAGCTTAAAAAAAAATTTAAAAAGGCAGGGCAGGGGACAAAACAAATAAACACAAATAACAAAAATGGTGATAACTATGTACCTATCAATACTCACCTTAAATGTAAATGGATTGAATGCTTTAATAAAAAAATATAGGGTAGCTGAATGAATAAAAAAAAAAAAGACTCATGCATATGCTGTCTACAAGAGACCAACTTCAGATAAAATTACACTCACAGATTGAAAGGATGGAAAAGGTATTTCATGCAAAAGAAGATGAAAAATAAAAGCCAAGTTGGAGATACTTATATCAGATGAGATAGACTTTAAAAAACGGCTATAATAGGAGACAAAGAAAGACATTACATAATGATAAAGGGATTAATAAATCAAGAAAGCAAACCCTAGTAAACATATACATACCCAAAAGAGGAGTACCTACATACATAAAGCAATTATTGGCTCACATAAATGGAGAGATCAACAGAAATACATTCGTTGTAGGACACTTTAACACTCCATTGACACCAATGGACAGATCTTCCTGACAGTATATCAACAAGGAAACAATGGTCCAAAAACCACACTAGACCAGATAGATCTAATAGATATTTTCAGAGCATTTCATTGAAAGCAGCAAAATATACATTTCTCTCAAGAGCATATAGAGTATTTTCCAGGAGAGAACACATGTTAGGACACAAATCAAGTCTCAATAAATTTAAGAAGATTGAAATTCTATCAACTGTCTTCTCTGATCACAATGGTATAAAACTGGAAATGAACAACAAGGAAAAATGACATATTGGACATTGAGGAAAAATAACATGCTACTAAACAATGAATAGGTTAACAAAGAGATCAAGGAAGAAATCAAGATACCTAGAGACAAATGAAAGTGAAAACAAAATGACTCAATATCTATGGGACACAATGAAAGCAATCCTAAGAGGGAAATTCATAGCAATACAGGACTACCTTAAGAAATAAGAAAAAGCTCAAACAATCTAAACTTACACTTAAAAGAACTAGAAATAGAAGAGCAGATGAAGCCCAAAGTGAGTAGAAGGAAGAAAATAATAAAGATCAGAATGGAAATAAACAAAATAAAGTCTAGATAAACAATACAAAAGATTAATGAAACCAAGAGCCTATTCTTTGAAAGGATAAACAACATTAATAGACCCTTAACTAGACTCATCAAAAAAAAAGGACTCAAATAAATTCATAAATAAAGAAGGAGAAATAATTACAAACTTCACAGAAATACAAAGGACCTTGGGAAAATACTGTGAGCAATTAAACACTGAAAAATTGAATAATCTGGAAGAAATGGATACATTCCTAGAAGCATACAATCTCCCAAGAATGAGAAAGAAGAAATGAAATCTGAACCAACAGATATCATCAACGAAATCAAACCAGTAATCAAAAGCCTCCCCCAAAACAAAGTCCTGGACTAGATGGCTTTATTGGAGAATTTTTATCAAACACAAATATAAAACAGAATTAACACCTGTTCTTCTCAAAGTATTCCAAAAAATTCAAGGAGAGGGTGGCTCTCTAACTCCTTTTATAAGACCACCATTACCTTGATTCTAAAACCAGACAAAGACATTATAAAAAAAAAAAAAGAAAAGAAAGAAAACTACAGGCCAATGTCTCTTAAGAACATTGATGCAAAAATCCTCAACAAAATATTAACAAACCGAATTCAGCAATACATTAAAATTTTCGTACACCATGATCAAGTTGGATTTATTCTTGGGATGCAGAGTTGGTCAATATCTTCAAATTGATTTATATAATGCTCCCCATTTACAAATCAAAAGATAAAAATCATCTGATCATATCAATAGGTGCAGAAAAAGCGTTTGACAAAATCTAGCATTCATTTATGATAAAAACTCTCAGCAAAGTGGGAATAGAAGAAGCATACCTCAACACAATAAAGACTATATATGACAAACTTATAGCTAACATCACACTAAATGGATAAAAGCTAATACTGTTTCTCTTAAGATAAGGAACAAGACAAGGATGCCCACTTTCACCACTCCTCTTCAACATTGTATTGGAAGTTTTAGCCACAGCAATAAGACAAGAAAGAGGAATAAAATGTATCTGAACTGAAAAGGAAGATTTAAAACTCTTGTTATTGCAGATGACTTTACACTATATAGAAAGAACCCTAAAGATTCCTCCCCAAAATTTTAGAACTCATTAATTAATTCAGTAAAGTATATTACAAAATTAATATTCAGAAGCCATTAGCATTTTTATACATCAATGATGCACTTTCAGAAAGAGAAATTAAGAATATGATCCCACTTACAATCAATTTAAGTCATACATCACAGTAACAAATTGAAAGATAAAAATCATATGATCATATCAATCAGAAACAACAAAATACCTGGAAATTAAATTAACCCAAAAGGTAAAAATCCTGTTCTCAGAAAAAATATGTCATTGAAAAAAGAAATTGAAGAAGATAAAAATAAATAGAAGCATATGCTGTGCCCACAGGTAGGAAGAATCAACATCTTTAAAATAGCCTTATTACCCAAATCAATCTATAGATTTAATGCAATCCCTATCAAAATAGCAATGACATTTTTTTTCAGAGAGGTAGAACTAATAATTTTAAAATTTAAATGGAACCATGAAAGACTAAAAATAGCCACAGCAATCTTTAGAAAAAAAGAACAAAGTTGGAGGTATCACCCTACCTGATATCAAACTATACTGCAAGTCTACAGTAATCAGAACATCATGGTACTGGCAAAAAATAAACAGATACAATGATCAATGGAAGGGAATAGGGAGCCCAGGAATAAATCCATGCCTATATGTTCACTTAATATATGACAAAGGAGGTAAGAATATACAATGAGGTAAAGATAGTCTCTTCAATAAGTGGTGTTGGGAAATTGGACAGATACATGCACAAAATAGAAAATGGACCACCTTCTTATACTGTATATAAGAATAGATACAAAGTGGATTAGACTTAAATGTAAGATATGAAACCATAAAACTTCTTAAAGTAAACATAGGCAGTAATCTCTCTGTTATTGCTAGTGTTAATTTATTTTCAGACATATCTTCTCCAGCAAGAGAAACAAAAGAAAAAATAAACAAATTGGACTATATCAAACTAAAAAGATTTTGCATGGCAAAGAAAACCATCAACAAAACAAAAAGACAACCATCTGAATGAGAAAGGATATTAATTTATGATACACCTGATAAGGGGTTAATACCCAAAATATATTAAGAACTCAAAGAACTCAATAACAAAAACACAAACAATCTGATTAAAAAATAGGCAGAAGACTAGGTAAACATTTCTCCAAAGAGGACTTACAGATGGCCAATAGACATATGAAAAGTTGCTCAAGGTCACTAATCATCAAAGAAATACAAATTGAAACCATGATGACATATCATCTGACCCATGTCAGAATGGTTATCACCAATAAATCAAAGAACAAGTGTTCGTGAAGATATGGAAAATAGGGAACCCTCATAAATATATTAGTAGAATTGCAAATTGATAAAGCCGGTGTGGAAAACAGTCTGGAGGTTCCTAAAAAACTTAAAAATGGGTATAAGATTTGACCCTGCAATTGCACTTCTGGGTATTTATCCAAAGAAAACCAAAACAATAATTTGTAAAAATCTGTATGCATCCTTTTGTTCAAAGAAGCACAATTTACAATAGCCAAGACATGGAAGCAACCTAAATGCCCAGCAACAGATGATTGACTCAAGAAATCATACTTCATATGAGCAATGAAATCTTACTAGAACATTAAAAAAAAATGAAATCGTTCCATTTGTAATGACATGGATGGACCTAGAGGTTATTATGCTGCGTTCAATAAGTAAGACAGAGGAAGATAAATACCATATGGTTTCACTTATATGCAGGATCTAAGGAGCAAAAAGAACAAAGTAATTGAAAGCAGACCTGCAATTATAGAGGGCAATCTGGTGATGGCAGAGGGGAGGAATGCGGGGAGTTGGAAGAAAATGGTTAAAAAGTACAAATCAGTAGTTGATAGATGGTCATTGGGATATGGAGCACAGCATAGAGAATGCAGTCAGCATTAATGGAATGGCTAGGTGTAGAGCCAGAGGAGAGAAAGGGCAATCAGGGGGATTGTTTCATAAACTATATAAATGTCTAACTAATGTCCTGTATAATTGAAACTAATAATAAAATAATTTTTTAAATAAAAATTTTGAAATAAGAATTTTCATTAAAATTATAATATTCAGTCATGAAATTATTCCAGAAATTGGAACCAAAAGGCAAAAAGATTTACAATTAAAACAAAAAAAATTTTAAGAAATAAGATGTATCACAGGCAATAAGATTTGCAGAAAGTGAAAAATTTTCCCAGAATTGTTTTCTGTTTTATAAGAAATAATTCAAAAATATTTTCAGATATTGATGGACTTGAGTCTTCAAATTGTAAAAGTCCCATAATGGCCTAACACAATAAGTAAAAATATCTATTCCAACATACTTTATTTAGAACCTCAGAACTCCAGAGACAGGATCCTAAATTATTCTGGAGAAAACAGATTGCTTACAAAATATATAAAATATACATAACATTGAACTTCTCTGCAACATTAGAAGTTAGAAAATGATGGACCCATATCTGTAACAAATAAAAAACAAGCAGTGTAGACATGTTGAAATTAACATCAGAAAAAAATACCCAAAATGCTCCTGGGGAATATAATAGATGGTGAAGGTGAGTAGGGGACAGCTATTTATAATTATTATTTTGTCATAAGAATAGTCAATCTATTTAACTTTGTCAATTATCTGAAGGTTTAAATGAAAATTGTTTTTAAAAATCAGATGTGCTGGATTGGATAATCTATGAAATTACTGCAAATTTACTCTTTAAAGAGTTTTAGTTTGTTAGCTGCCTTGCAATGGGCAGATACAGTGTATTTTCTTGCATAGAAGCATGGGGACTATAGGAATGTTAACAGTAGATATAATTATCCTCCCAAACAGCAAAATGGAATTAAAATAAAAATATTCTTCATTTTTGATCACTGTAAGTGCCAGGCACTTTATATAAATGATAACTGATTATCACAATAATCCTACAGAATATTAAAGATTTAGAAACAGATTCAGTATGGCAAAGATACTTCATGATCACAATTAGTTAATGGCAGAGATAAATTTGACTACAGAATCCAGAGCTCTATATCTAACATTACTATTTGACATTAAAATGCAAAAAGACCCCAAGTTGCTTAGGCTTTGCACATATGAAAGAATGGTGAAAATATGCCTCCAGTGGATACAGTTTCAGCCTCCACAATCTTCCACATGACACTAAAAATATCCAAGTGAAGAAAGGGAAAATAGAGTGCACAGTCACAAAATTCACACACACACACACACACACACACACACACAAACTCTCAAACACATTGGAGAAATATTTAAATGAAGATATTTTCAAACAAAGAATATTTAATACTATTAACTACCTAGAAAACATGTAGAAAGATATTTATGATTACGAATGATGTCTCTATCATCTGCATAAGGTGTTGAGTAAAACATCAATTTGGAGAACTTAAGGTTAGGATTGGTATTTATAATTTCATAAATTTAAGTTTTGTTGTAATTTAAAATTTAAAGTTAACGACAATAGAAAACTCTTACATAATCTTTACCCAGATTTGTTAAATATTTATATTCTGAACTATTACCCCTGCTACCCTCGATATTTTTCCTGAAACCAGTGCAGACATAATTCTTTATCCCTCTATACTATAGTAAGAAAATAAATCAATTACATTGGGACTAAGGATAAAGACATTTTCTTATATGACTATAGAACAATGAACAAAATTAGAAAATTTACATTAATATTTGACTATGATATAATTCATAGCTCACTTTAAAATTTTTAAAACTATTTTATATTATTTATGTATTTAAAAAATTATGGTGACATTGATTAATGAAATCCAGTAAATTTCAGCTGTACACTTTAAAAATAAGGCATATATATATTTACACTGTGTGGTCACCTCCCATAGTTAGATTTCTTTTTGTCACCACTTATTTCACTCCCGTTAGCCTATCAACCTCCCCCTTCTCCCTCCCTCTACCCTCTGGTAACCACTAGTCTATAGTCTATGTCCATGAGTCTATTTTTTTGTCCTGTTAATTTGCTGCTTTTAGGTTTATATCCCACATATAAGTGATATCATGTGATTTTCAACTTTTTCTGTCTGGCTTATTTCACTTAGCATGATTATCTTGAGGTCCATCCATGTTGTTGCAAATGGCAGCATTTTATCTCTTTTTATGGCTAATATTCCATTGTATATATGTACCACAGCTTTAGCCAATCATCTATCATAGGACACTTCAGCTGCTTCCATGTCCTGGCCACTGTGAAAAATGCTGCTATGAACATAAGTGTGCGAATATCTTTTTGGATATGGGTTTTCAAATCTTTGGAGTAAATACCCAGGGGAGGGATTGCTGGATCATATGGTAGATCAATTCTTAGTTTTTTGAGGAACCTCCATACTGTTTTTCATAGTGGCTGTACCAATTTGCAGTTCCACCAGAGCAGTAGCAGTGTATGAGGGCTCCTTTTTCTCAATATCCTCTCCAACATTTGTTATTACTTCTGTTGATTATAGCTATTCTAACAGGTATGAGATGGTATCTCATTGTGGTTTTGATTTGCATTTCCCTAATAGCGAGTGATGCTGAGCATCTTTTCAAATATTTGTTGGCCATTTGTATGTCCTCTAGGGAAAAGTGTCTGTTCAGGTCCTCAGTTCATTTATTTTGATTGGATCATTTTTTGCTGTTATTATTCAGTTATATAAGTTCTTTGTATATTTTGGATATTAAGCCTTTATTGGAAGCATTGCTTGCAAATGTATATTCCCATTTGGATGGTTATCTATTTAACTTTTTGTCAGTTTCTTTTGCTAAGCAAAGCTTTTCAGTTTGATGTAGTCCCAGTCATTTATTTTAACTTTTACTTTCCTTGCTTTTAAAGTCAAATTAATAAAATCCTCTTAAAGTCCAAGGTCATTGAGTTTAGTTCCTATGTTTTCTTCTTTGTATTTTATTGTTTCAGGTCTTATATTCAGGTCTTTAATTCATTTTGAGTTAATTTTAGTGTGTGGTGATGGATAACAGTCTAGTTTCATTCTTTTGTAGATGGCTTTACAGTTTTCCCAGTACCATTTATTGAAGAAGCTTTCCTTTCTCCATTGTACGTTTTGACACTTTTGTTAAAAATTATTTTCCCATGTAAAAATGGGTTTACTTCTCATCTCTTGTATCTGTTCTAATGGTTCGTATGGCTGTTTTCCTGCCAATACCATGCCGTTTTTTTAATGCTCTCATTTAATAATTTTATTTTTAAATTTAGTTTCAAGTATACAGTACATTGGTTAGACATCTATATAGTTAGTAAAATGATGTCCCCAATTGCTCTGTTCCTCCCCTGACCCTCCTCCTACTCAATGGATTAATGCTAATTGCATTTTCTGTGCTGTGCTCCCCATCCCCATGACCATCCATCAGCTCCTAATTTGTACTTCTTAAGCCTTTCGCCCCATTCTCCCAGCCCCTCAAACCATCCTCCCCTCTGTCCAACACCAAATTGTCCTCTTTATTTGTGAGTCTGTTTTTGATTAGTTTGTTCTTTTTATTCCTTAGATTTCACATATAAGTGAAGTCATATAGTGTTTATCTTTCTCTGTCTGATTTAAACAGCTTCTAGGTCCATCAAAGCAATCTTTTTCCATCTCCTTTCCTTTTATATGTAGGTGTCTTGTTTTCTTATTCATTCAGCCACTCTATCTTTCGGTTGGAGCACTTAATTCTTTTCCATTTAAGGTCCTTATAGATAGGAATGTAGTTGTTCTCATTCTTTACTCCTGTTGTTGATACATGTTTTTTTCTTCTTAAAGAAGTTTCTCCAATATCTCCTTTAATACTTGTTTGGTGGTGATAAATTCCTTTAGTTTATTTTTGTCTTGGAAGTTCTTTATGTGTCCTTCAAATCTAAATGATAGTTTTGCTGGATTAATTGTCCTTGGTTGTAATTCTAGGTCTTCATCTTGTCAAATATTTTTTGCCAAGCCCTTCTGTCCTGCATAGTTTCTTTTGAGAAATCAACTGCCAGTCTTATGGTTATTCCCTTTAAATAACTGTTTTTCTCTTGCTGCTTTTAATATCCTTTCTTTGTATGTAAACTTATGGCATTTTAATTATGAAGTGTCTTGATATGGGCTTCTTGGATCCCTGATTTTTGGAATTCTCTGAGCTTCCAGGGGTTTTATGTCAATTTCCTTCACCAGGTTAGGGAAGTTTTTTATCGTTATTTTTGCCAACAGCCGTTCAACATCTTGATTTTCTTCAGTTACACTGATAAGATGAATATTTGGAGACTTAATAGTGTCCCATATCTTCCTGAAATTATTTTTATTGTTGGCATCTTTTTTCTTGCCATTGTGATCAAGTGTCCTTGGCTTTCTTGTTCTCTATATAGGGAATTTGATCCTCTTCTTTATTCACTTTGTTTATTCCTTTGTTTATTCAATTTAATATACTTATCTCCATAATGTGTTCTTCATTTCAGACAGCTTCCCTTTTATAATTTTCATTTCCAATTTTATGTTTTATATATCTTTGTTGAAGTTCTCAATGAATTCATTTATATTTCTCATAAGTTCATTGAGCATCTTTATAACCAGGGTTTTGCACCCTGCATCTGTTAGATTACTTGACTCCATTATATCTGGATCTCTGTTCTCCTCTCATATGGTTTCTTCTTCTTTGTATTCCCATTTTGGCTGTCTTTCCATGTCTGTTTCTATGTACTAAGCAATGCTCCTAAGTCTCCCATTCTTCTTAGCGTGGATTTGTGAAGTAGGTGTCCAGTGTCCAGAGAGGAGTTCAGCTGCGGGTCAAACTTAGCCCAAGCCTCTATCCCTCTGATGCCACCTGTTAAGATTCAGCAAGCATTCCACAGGTGCTGTGCTTATAGTTGCATGAAAAGGCAACACCAGAAACTGAGGCCAGCTGCCTCTAGTGTGAGTCTAGGTGCTGCTCAGCAAGAAGCACCTGACTCACTAAGGATACACAGGAATGTGGGTTTGGTGCAGCCATGAGTTGGGGGAGGTGGAGTTTCAGGAAATTCTCTGGACAGGGTGACCTCTGTTATCTATTTTGATGATGTCACAGGTATGTTGGGTCTGTGTCTGTGTACTGGGAGTGGAGAGGGCTCAGCAGGGAACAATATATACTCCCAGCACTTCTGTACAGAGCAAGTCTCGTCTTGGCCCTCACTCTGATGATGTCTCCCTCTAAGTCCCTGGTGTCCCCTGCCCATAGCTGCATCAGCATTGGTGCACAGAGCAAGTAGGTCTGTCTTCACATAAATTCACTCACAGACACCACCACTTAAAGAGGCTTCTGCCTCTGCTGCTGCTGCAGCCTCAGTCTCACAACTGTTGGAGACAAGGCAGTCCCATGTCCTCACCCCACCCTACATTCTGCCATTGCAAGGTGGTTTCCTGGACTTCTCCCTAGTTGTCTCTCTTGTTCATCTAGATCCCAGGTGATTTTTCCTTAGTGCTGCTCCTTATTAACGTCATAACTTTGATTTGGTTGCCAGAGGGATGAACAGAGCCTTATTATCTATGCCATTTTTTTCTCCTCCACCATGCTGTTTTGATTACTGTCATTTTATAGTATAATTTGAAGTAGGGCAGAGTGATGCCTCTAGTCTCTTTTTTTTCTCAGGATGGCTTTGGCAATTTGGGGTCTTTTGTATTTCCATACAAATCTAATGATTTTTTGTTTTATTTTTTTTAAATGCCAAGGGGATTTTGATGAGAATTGTATTAAAACTGTATAATGCTTTAGGTAATATGGTCATTTTAACTAAGTTGATTCTTCCAATTCAAGAACACGAAATATCTTTCTATTTCTTTGCATCTTCTTTGATTTCTTTTAATAGGGTCTTGTAGTTTTCATTATTTAGGTCCTTCACATGTTACATTTTTTCATAAGAATTTTATTCATTTTGTTGCAATTGCAAAAGGAATTATTTTTTCCACTTCTTTTTCTGACACTTCATTATTAGAGCATAAGAACACTGAATCTTTGAATATTGATTTTGTATCCACAAACTTTACTGTATTTGCTTATTGTTTCTAGTAGTGTTCTTATGAAGTTTTTACGGTTTTCTATATAGGGAATCATGTCATCTGCAAATAGTGACAGTTTGACTTTTTCATTTCCTATTTGGATGCTTTTTATATGTATCTCATTGGATTGCACTCACTAGGACCTCCAATGTTATATTGAATAAGAGTGGCAATATTGGACAGCCTCACCTTGTTCCTGATCTTAGAGGGAAGGCTTTTAGTTTTTCATCATTAACTAAAATGTTGGCTGAGTGTTTCTCATAGATGGCCTTTATTATGTTAAGATATTTTTCTTCTATACCAATTTTGTTAAGTGTTTTGATCATAAATGGATGCTGTATCTTGTCAAAGGCTTTTTCTGCATCTATCAATATGATCATATGATTCTTATTTTAATTTGTTTATGTGCTGTATCGCATCAATTTACATATGTTGAACCATCCCTGTGCCTCTGGAATGAAGCCCACTTTATCGTGGTGTATAATCCTTTTAATATGTTGTTGTATTCGGTTTGCTAGTATCTTATTTAGGATTTTTGCATCTGTATTCATGAGAGATATTGGTCTGTAGTTTTCTTTTTTTTGTGTTATCTTTACAAGGTTTTGATATCAGAATAATATTGACCTCATAAAATGAATTGGGAAGTGTTGCCTTCTTTTCAATTTTTTGGAAGAGTTTGAGAATAGGTGTTAAATCTTTGAATGTTTGGTAGAATTTACTGGTGAAGCAATCTGGTCTTGGATTTTTACTTTTTTGATAGGTTTTAGATGATTGTGTCAATTTCAATGCTGCAGATCAATCTATTTCGATTTTCCAGTTATTCTTGATTCAATCTAGGAAGATTGTACTTTTCTAACTGCTGTTCCATTTCTTCTAGGTGATTAAATTTGGTGTTATATACTTTTCATAGTATTTCCCTTGTATTTCTGTGATGTCAATAATAATTTCTCTCCTTTCACTCTTGATTTTGTTTATTTCTCTTCTTTCTCTTTTTTCTTTAGTGAGTTTGGACAGGGGTTTGTCAATTTTATTACCCTTCTCAAAGAACCAGCTCTTTTTTGCATTTTTATTTGTTTTTTTCTTTTCAATTTCATTTCTTCTGTTCTAATTTTGATTATTTCTTTCCTTCTACTGACTTTAAACTTCATTTGTTCTTCCTTTTTTAATTTTTTAAGATGAAGCTTTAGATTGTTTAATTGGGCTATTTCTTGTTTTTGGAGATAGAACTGTATTGATTTGAACTTTCCTCTTATGACCACTTTTGCTGTGTTTCAGAAGATTTGATATGTCATACTATCATTATCATTCATTGTTATGTGTCACTTGAACTCTCATTTTATGTCTCCTCTGACCCAGTGATTCTTCTATAGCATGTTGTTTAATCTCCATGTATTTGTTGTTCTTCCTACCTTTTTTTTTTGCAGTTTATCTCTATTTTCAGAGCATTATAATCAGAGAATATGGTTGATATGATTTCAACTCTCTTATATTTATTGAGGCTATCTCTGTGTCCCAGTATATATTTTTGATCCTTGAGAATGTTCCATGTGCACTAGAGAAGAATGTATAAGCAGCTTTTTGGGATGGAAGGCTCTGTAAATGTCAATTATTTGTACTTGGTCTAATATGTCATTTAAGATGCTATTTTCTTATTGATTTTCTGTTTAGATGATCTGTCCGTATTCAACAGTGGGGTGTTTAGGTCTCCTACTATGATAGTGTTTTTGTCTATTTCTCTGTTTTGTTCTTTTAGTAATTGCTTTACATATTTTGGCACTCTCTGTTTGGGAGCATAAACATTAATAGGTGTTATGTGTTCTTGGTGCATGATTCCCTTTATCATTATGAAGAGTCCCTCAGTATCTTTCTTTACCTTTTTTATTTTGAAATCCATTTTTTGTGACATTAGTACCACTACTCCCTCTTTTTTGTGAATGTCAGTTGCTTGAAATATCATTTTCCTCCCTTTTACTTTGAGTTTATATATTTTTTCGTTGCTGAGATGTGTCTACTTGATGTAGCATATGATTAGGTTGGGGTTTTAAACCCATTCTGTAACTTGGTGACTTTTCTTTTGTGAGTTCAGTCCATTTACATTTATGGTGATTATTGAAATATGAGGTTTTCCTATAATCATTTTATCTTTTGCATCTGGTAGCTCGGTGTTTTCATTGCTTCCTTGTTTGTGTTTATGTTTTTTTTTTATTTTAGTCAGCTTTTGTGGATTTTCCCTCTGGTTCTTGTTTTATATTATATACTTAGTTCTGAATCTTTGTTGTATGGTTACAATTACAAATACATAAAGAATAGTTGTCACCTTTCTTCTGTGTGTGCCTTATCTCCATTTCCCTTGTAAATTTGGATCTTTGAATCCTCCCTTTTTTAGTCATTGTTGTCTCAATTTGTCCCTATATATGCTAAACATTTATTGCCATCTTGCTATAGCATTTTTCTTCTCATTATTTAATCTTATAATGTACTGTTCTTAGTAACAGTTGCTATCCTCTGCTATTATTTGCCTGATAGTCACTTTACTCCTAATTATGTTTTTTTTCATCATTTTTGTTTGAGGTGAGCTGCCCCTCTTCAGTATTTCCTGTAGTGCAAGCCTCATAGTAGAGAAATCTCTCAATTTTTATATGTTTGAAAAGGTCTTAATTTCTCCTTCATATCTAAAGAAGACCTTACCTGGATAGATTATTCTAAGTTGGTATTTCCTTTCACTTAATATTTTGAATATTTCATTCCACTCCTTTCTGGTTTGCAAGGTACGTGCTGAGAATTGCAATGATAATCTAATTGGTTTTTCTTTATATGTTAAAGTTTTCTTCTCCCTGGCTGCAATAAGAAATTCATCTTTGTCATTGATTTTTGATAATATTCATACAATGTGTCCTTTTTGGATTGAGATAATTAGGAATTTTGTTGACTTCTCGATTTCCAAGCACCAGCTCGTTTCTTACATTTGAGAAATTCTCATCAACTCTTTGAAAACGTTTTCCAGTCATGTTCCTTTTCCTTGCCTTTAATAATGCCCATTGTTCTTATGTTTCCTCTCCTGACGATATTAGCTAGTTCGTGTATTTCTCTTTCATTTTTCATCCTTCTGATTTATTTCTAGATTTCTGTCTTCAATATCACTGATTCTTTCCTCCTTTTGATTAACTCTATTTTCAAGCTTACGATTTTATTTTCACCTCTTTCAGTGTGTTCTTCATCTCCAGAAAATCTATTCTGTTCTTCTTGAGGGTTTCGATCTCCTTGCTCTGCTCATCTAATTGTTTTTTTGATTCCAGAAATTGTTGATATGATTTGTTCTAAGTTTTTTCAGAAGTACCATCCTGAATTCTCTGTCATTTAAGTTGCATATTTCTATGTCTGTAAGCTTATTTTCTGGAGATTTTTATCTTTCTTTTACAGATGCTTTGTCACCTTGGTTGCTCATGGTGTTTAATTGACTTTTTCTCCACCCGGGCATTAATGGAAATGTATTCTGCTTTTTTTCCCCCTAGAATAATTTATTATATAAAAATCACTCTTTAGCATGCTGCAAAGAAGTCCATTTTCTTTTGTTCCAGTGAGTGGCATCTAAGCCTCTTGGATCCCTGCTTTAAATAAAGCCTTTTTACTTGATTGTAGATATTTAATCTTGCTCGCTACCCTCAGTTCCTGTCAGTGTTAGCAACAGTTTCAGTAGTGTTTGCTCAGATTCCCCTGCAGCTCTGCTGTGTTCAGTCTTGGAAGATATGAGATGATGGGCCCTCTGGTGTCAGGAGTGGAGGCTGTGATTCATATTCAGTTTTACAACCATGACTAGTAAAAGTCAACTGTTGTTTCTCTGCCCTGCCACTTCTCTGACTTCTGCCCTAATGACTGGGTCCTGCCACTGGCCATGTGGAGCTCACAGCTCTCCAAACAGAGCTGTTAAAGCAACTCAGTGCAACTTCTTTCCTCCCTTTCCTACTACATGATGATGCCAAGGCTGTGAGGGGCAGCTTGTTTATTTCTCCCAATGCACTGCCCAACACCCAGGATTCTGACCTGTGGTAGCCCTTATGAGCAGATCCTAGGCTCAGCCCTGCTGGTGTGCAGTGTGGATGTTTTTCTTGAGTTTTAGATTTTCAGCTTATTGTTTCAAGGAGAGAGATCTGGGGATATCTCTCACTCTACCATGTTTCTCCAAACCTCCTTCATCATTAATTTTTTGATAATTTCAATATAATATGTCTTGGAGAAGGTGTGTGTGTGTGTGTGTGTGTGTGTGTGTGTGTGTGTGTGTGTGTTAAGATAATTGGGTATTCTGTTAGCTTCTTGGTTTTGAAGCTTCGGCACATTCCTTAGAATTGAGAAGTTCTCATCAACTGTCAGAATATGCTCTGTGGTCCCTTCTCCTTTTCTCCTTCGGAATACCCATTATTCACATATTGCCTTTCCTGATGGAGTCAGCTAGCCCTTGTATTTTTCTTTTATTGTTTCTCATTCTTCAGTCTCTCTCTCTTTTTATTTCTTCTCAATTATTTTTAGATTTTTGTTTTTGATACCACAGATCCTTTCCTCTATTGATCAGGTCTATTTCCAAAGATTGGTATTTCATTCTTCTCTTTTAGTGTGTTCTTCATCTCCAGAAAGTCTATGATGTGTGGGTTTTTTTTTAGGCTTTCAATATCCTTGCTAAAAAACTCATTCTGCTGGTCAATTGTTTTTTTTTTTTTTTCATTTCTTGAAAATATTGACCTGAGTTATTTTGCAACTCGTCAGTTCTTTTCCAGAAGTGAAATCCTGAATTCTCTGTCATTTAAGTTGCATATTTCGTGTCTTTGATTTTATTTTCTGGAATTTTTTCTTTTTCTTTCTAAGCTGCCTTGTAGCCCTGGTTGTTCATGGTTTTTCATGGACTATTTCTTTGCCTGGACATTAATTGGTGTATATTTTGCTTCTTTTTTAAAAGAAAGATTTATTATATAGAGATCTCTCTTTAGACTGTTGCTAAGATGTTTTTGATTTCCATTAAGCTGCGTCCAAGCCTCTTTGATCCCTTTTTTGTGACCCAGTAATGCCTTTTTTTTTAATGATAAATATTCAAGTCATTATCTCTACCCTCAGTCTCAGTCCCCGTCAGTGTTAGGGAGAATATCAACAGCTAATTTGCTCAAATTTTCCTGGCACTTTATGTTGTCTCATCTTGGAGAATGTAGGATAGGGAGAGGTCATACTCTTGGTTGGTGGGTGAGAATTCCTTCTAGTTTCTGTCTCTTCACTTTGTGCTATGCATTTGATACTGCTAAGACTCAGCTGTTGCCCTTCTGCACTTAGTTCTGCCTCTGCTTTCTATTATGTTCTCTGGGCTTCACTGTGTAGCTCATAGATCCATCAGGCTGGGCTGATCAGGGAACTGGCCACAATTTCCCTTTTACCCCTTTTCCTGCAGGGAGCTCCAACTGACTGCAAGATGCCGCTTCTTTCTTTCTCCCAGTCCATCCTCAGACTCCCACCCATAGTTTTGACCTCTGCAAGCTCTAATGTGAAGATCACTTGCTCAGATGTGTTTCTGTGCAGGCGGGTGTTATATGTTGAGTTTTAGATGTTCAGCTTATTGCTATTTCAAGGGAAAAGATCCGGAGACATCTCTCACCTGGATGGATGCTCTGGTCTTACAGAAGTCTCAAATTGGAACATTTCAATTGAGTTTTTACCAACCTTTAAACTCATCCACCAAAAGGACCTTTGTTCAAAAGTAATTTTCAAAATATTTTCATAATATCTCATTTGTTCTTTATAGCAAAAGATATATGATACATATGGAAGAAATTATTTTTATTTAAAAGACAAGGAAATCGTGGCTTAACTAAATTAGTGGCTTTTTCAAGATTTCACAGTAAATAGGCAGCTAGGAGTAAGATTTCTGAAACAGAAGCCTGGGAACCCTGAGCTCTGCGTAACAATGGTACATTTCTTCTCACTTTCCTCTTTCTGTATTTTCCTCCTTAACATTTCTAATGCATTCTACCCCTAATTTACAATTAAATCCCTGCTTGGTCAAATCACTAATTATTTATCACTAAGCCACAAAAACTCTTTTACAGCACAGCTGAATTATCCTTTTTCTAAAACTGTGTGGTTGGAAGCATCTAATTCTTCTCACTGAAACCCCAACCCTTACCCACTGGTTTGTTCTCTTACCCTTAAGGCTCTGATAACATAATCACAGAATAATTTAACTTTTGAACATTTTCAAAAATCTAATCTCTTCTCTCAAACTCTTGGTCACCTTGTTAGGCTAAGAACATTTAAAACCCATAGATAATGTGAAAAATTATTAAGGTCAACAACAGTTTTCTACTTTTCTTAACCATTTAAACCAAATTATTATAATTCAACCTAAGTAAAGATTAGAGTTGTACCTTCCTTTTCTTTTTTCTTTATACCCCTGAGAGCTACTAATAAATAAGAAAATGTTCCAAGGTTAGAGAGGGGGAGGGTAAAAGAAAATCAAGTGGTCTGGTCAATATACTGACTAGTCAGTGAATTCATACACTAGGAATTGGCTGTACAATTCTCCTTTGATGAAATGCAATCACACATTCTTTGAAGCAGAGATTTGATTTGAAATTCTGTCATTAAATTTCATCTCTAAATCCTGCTGGTTTCATGACTCATCAGCACATCTGACATCCAGAAAATTTGGGGTTACATCCTAAATTTTGGAAAGAAATGGAAAATACCAGAAGAGACCCCAACACTTATCCCTTCTTGATAGCTAAGTAGAAAAGAGCATAGATTCTAAAGTAGTCCTTAGGAAGTCCTCAAATATAAAAATTTCCATTTCTGCTTTGGAGGCATTCCAGATAAATCAGAGAGTGAATCTTAGGATTTCATCTTTGTTTTGTTTATTGTCACAGCCTATGCACAGCATCTAAATATTGTACAACTATTAGATTACCTGAGAGATTGACTTTAAATCATTAGGACAACAGTCTATCCTTTAAAGGGAACTGAATATTGGTTATTACCAGAAAAGATGGAGACAGATCTATCCTCTGAGATTAGAATTTGACAAAATGTCCTAGTATTGAACTATTTCAACAGGTATAGTTTATCTTAATTCAGACCTTAAGAACAATAAAAAAATGACAAAAGCTCTTGTAAAACATTTAAAATAAGGTAGTATGTCTATATATGTAAAAGTTCATAATTTATCACAGAAGAAATAATTAAAAATTAAAATATTTAATTTAGTTTAATTGTTGATGCCCAGGAAACTATTTTTGGGATGGAAGGGCTGGAAAGGTTAAGGTGAAATATAACTCTAAGCATAGCTCACAAATAAGTTTTCTTTTCATATATAAATCATCTTCCTCTTCATCTCCTGTTTTTTTCTCTCTCTTAATATATTATTCCAACAATAGTCATTTTTAGTGGTTTAAATAAAAAATAATAATTAGATGCAATAGACTGCTGAGAGTTTCCTGCTTGTTTTCTGTTTTATTTTTGAGTGATTTATTTCAGAAATAATCACTTTGTTTCTAATACCTATGCTAAACACATTCACTCACTGGTCATCTTTTAAAAAATATTGGTAACAGTATTATTTTGTTTCAATAATTATATAAAAATCAAATTAGTCATTTTTAGTCTGAATCTTTAATTTTCTGACTACACTAAAAAGTCCTTTCCAGAGCCACAATTTCATTCTCTACAAATAAATTTTGGCCCTTAAGAAAACCATGAAAATGTGTATTGAATTATTTCTTTCTATGTCTTTTTTATTAGATTAAGCTGTATATTTAAATAAACTAACAACTGAGTCATAAAATGAATAATCTTTCTGATCTTCTCTTTTGACTTAATTTATTCAATAAACATTTCTGAGCACCTATTGTATGAGAGGTGATGTCACATGTCACTTTGTAATTGAAAGAGAAGACTTACATTATTTTGGAATTAGAAGAGAATTATATAAACAAAAAAAAATCCACCTGATATTTTATTACCATCTGTCATTGGATCCATTGGTTACAGAACAGGATCAAATGCCATGCTTTCTTTTAAAAAGAAAAAATTGATAAGGAGAAGAAGATATTTAAAGACATGTAAACAATACCCTACATTGCATGTGGAGTATAAATTGGTACAACCATTTTGAAGTGTTACTTGGCTGTATCTAGTAAACTGAAATGTACATATACCTTATAAACCAGCAATTCATCTTCTGGTTCTATACCCAACAAAAATACACACATATGTTTAACAAAGGCCCACTGTAGGGTTCTCATAGTAACAGTTAAGAATAACCAGATAATAGAAACTACTCATATGCTCATCAATAATGTAATGAATAAAATGTGGCATAGTTGTACAATTGAATTGTATTCTGTGCAGTAATAAGAATAAAGAATGTACAACTTCATGCAACAGCATGAATGAATCTCACAAATATAACATTATATGAAAGAAAAAATGCAAAATATATACTATATAATTGCATTTATATAAAATACTGAGACTGAAAAAACTAATATTATTAGAAGTCAAAGTAGTAGTTTTTTGTTCTTTTATCTTTTTATTATAATACTTCTTAAAATTTTTTAAATTGCAGTTGACATACAGTATTATACTAGTTTCATGTGTACAACATAGTATTTATACATTTATAATACTTACAAAGTGATCATTCCACAAAATCTAGTACCCATGTGACACCATACACAGTTATTACAATATTGACTATATTCCTTATGCTATAATATATATCCATATGACTGTTTTGCAACTACCAATTTGTGCTTCTTAACCTCTTCCCTCTTTCACCCCTCCCATCAACCTCCCTTCTATCTGGCAGTCATCAGAATATTCTCTGTATCTATGAGTTTTTTTCTGTTCTGTTTATTTAGTTGTTCAGATTCCACATATAAGGAAAATCATATGCTAGGTATCTTTCTCTGACTTGTTTCATTTAGCATAATACCTGCTAGGTCTATCCATATTGTTGCAGATGGCAAGATTTTATTCTTTTTTTATGGTTGAGTAATATTCCATTGTATATATGTACCACTTATTTATCCATCTATTGATGAACATTTAGGTTGCTTCCACATCTTGGCTATTGTAAATAATGCTGCAATGAACATGTGGATGCATGTCTTTTTGAGTTAGTATAATGGTTATACTCAGTTAAATACCCAGAAATGGAAATTCTGGGTCCTTCCTCGTCTCTTGTTATATTCTTCATTTTAAAGTCTATTTTGTCTTGTATAGGTATCACTACCCCAGCTTTTTGTTTGTTTATTTCCATTTTCATGAAATATCCATCCTTTTACTTTAATCTCTGTGTGTCTTTAGATATGAATTGAGTCTCTTGTATGTATTATATAAAATACCTTATTTTCTTATCCACACCACACTATGTCTTTAGATTGGAGTATTTAATCTATTTACACTTAAAGTAATTGTTGATATCTTCTCTGATTACAATGGTATGAAACTAGAAATCAACCACAAGAAAAAAATGGAAGATACACAAACACATGGAAGCTAAATAACATGCTACTAAACAATGAATGAGTTATTAAAAAGATCAAGAAAGAAATCAAAAGATACCTAGAGACAAATGAAAATGAAAACACAATGACTCAAAAATCTATGGAACACAGAGAAAGCAGGCCTAAGAGGAAAAGTTATAGCAGTACAGGCCTACCTCAAAGAATAAAAAAAAACAGCTCAAATAAACAATCTTAACTTACACTTAAAAGAGCTATAAATAGATCAGTAAACAAAGCCTAAAGTGAGTAGAAGGTAGAAAATTATAAAGATCAGAATGGAAATCAACAAAATGGAGTCTAGATAAACAATACAAAAGATTAATGGAACCAAAAGCTGGATCTTTGAAAGTGTAAACAGAAATTGCAGACCATTAACCAAATTCATCCAGAAAAAAAGAGAAAGTATTCAAACAAATAAAATCAGAAATGAAAGAGGAGAAATAACTATGGACTCCACAGAAATACAAAAGATAATAATAAAATACTATGAGCAATTATATGCCAACAAATTGGACAATATGGAAGAAATGGACACATTCTTAGAAACATACAATCTCCCAAGATTGAACAAGAAGAAACAGAAAATCTGAACTGACTGATTACCAGCAATAAAATGAAATTAGTTATCAAAAACCAAAACTCCTGTGCCAAATGGCTTCATAGGTGAATTTTACCAAACATTCAAAGAATAATTCAAACCTATTTTTTTCAAACTATTCCAAAAAAAACAAGAAAGAAGCCTCCTTAACTTCTTTCATGAGGCCACCATTACCTTGATTCCAAAACCAGACAAGAACATTCCAAAAAATGAAAACTAAAGGCTGATATCTTTTGTGAACATTAATGCAAAAGTCATCAATGAAACATTACCAAATCGAATTCAGCAATACATTAAAAATATCATACACCATGATCAAATTGGCTATATTCCTGGGATGCAAGCTTGGTGCACTATCTACAAATTAATGGATGTGACAACACCACATTAACAAACCAAAAGATAAAAACCATATGATCACATTAATAGATGCAGAAAAACCATTCTACAAATTCCAGCATCCATTTATGATATAAACTCTCAGCAAAGTAAGGATAGAGGGAACATACCTCAACATAATAAAGGCCATATGTGACTAACCTATGACTAACATCATATTCAATGGGGAAAGGCTAAAAGCATTTACCTTAAGATCAGAAACCAGATGGGGATACCCACTTTTACTGTTCTTGTTTAACATTGTATTGGATGCCTTACCTACAACAATAAGACAAGAAAGAAAAATAAAAGGCATCCTATTGGAAAGGAAGAAATAAAACTCTCACTATTTGCCAATGATATGAAACTAATACAGAGAACCCTAAAGATTCCACACACACACACACACACACACACACACACACACACACACACACAGAACTGTTAGAACTGGTCAATGAATTTAGTAAAGTAGCAGGTTACAAAATAAATTTTCAAAAGCTAGTGTCATTTATTACAATTAATTAATTAATTTTTTATGGTGAAATTGATTGGTCAACAATATTTGGTAAGTTTCAGCTATACATTTTAACAATAACGCATATTTATTGCATTATTTGTTCACTTCCCATAGTTAGATTTCTTTCTGTCACTATATATTTAACTCTTTTAACACTTTTACCTCCTTCCTTTCCCTCTCCCCTTATTCTCTGGTAACCACTAGTCTATTGTGTATGTCCATGATTCTCTGTTTCTTTGTCCTGTTCACTTGCTGCTTTTAAGTTTATATCCCACATATAAGTGATATCATGTAATTTTCAACTTTTCCTGTCTGGCTTATTTCACTTAGCATGATTATATTCAGATCCATCCATGTTGTCAAAAATAGAAGCATTTCATCTCTTATGACTAATATTCCTTTGTATATATGTACCACAGATTCTTTAGCCAATGATCTATCATAGGACACTTTGGTTGCTTCGATGTCCTGGCCACTGTGAATAATACTGCTATGAACTTCGGTGTGCAAATATCTTTTTAGATATTAATTTTCAAGAATTTGGAATAAATGCCAGTAGTGAAAGGGATTGCTGCATCATATATTAGATCAATTCTTAGTTTTTTGAGGAACCTCCATACTGTTTCCATAGTGGCTGTACCAATTTGCAGTCTCACCAGCAGTGTATGAGGGTCTCTTTTTCTCCGCATTCTCTTCGACATTTGTCATTACTTGTCCTGTTGACTATAGCTATTCTAACAGGTTTGAGATGGTATCTTGTTGTGGTTTTGATTTGCAAGTAATATTGAGCATCTTTTCAAATATTTGTTGGCCATTTATATGTCCTCTAGGGAGAAGTGTCTGTTCAGTTCCCCTGCCATTTTGATTGAATCATTTGTGTTTTTGTTGTTATTGAGTTGTATGAGTTCTTTGTATATTTTGGATATTGGGCTTTTATTGGAGGTGTTGCTTGCAAGTATATTTTACCATTCAGGTGGTTGTCTCTTTACCTTGTTGGTTTCTTTTGCTGTGAGAAAGCTTTTTAGTTTGATGTAGTCCCAATGATGAATTTTCAGAAAGAGAAATCAATAAAACAATCCCATTTACAATTGCATCAAAAATTATAAAATACCTGGGAATCAAATTAATCAAGGAGATAAAAGACCTGTTCTCAGAAAATGATGTCATTGAAAAGAGAAACTGAAGAAAATACAAATAAATAAGTGTATATACTGTAGTCATGGGTAGGAAGAATCAACATTATTAAAATGGCCATACTACCCAAAGGAACCTATAGAGTCAATAAAACCTCTATCAAAATAACAATGTCATTTTTCAGAGAGAAAGAACAAATAATTCTAAAATTTATGTGAAACCATGAAAGACCCCAAATAGCCATGACAATCTTGAGAAAGAAGAACAAAGTTGGATGTATCACACTACCTGATATCAAACTATACGGCAAGGTTACAGTAATCAAAACAGCATGGAACTGGCATAAAACCATATACATTAATCAATGGAACAGAATAGAGAACCCAGAAATCCACACCTATATTCTCACTTAATATATGACAAAGGAGGCTGGAATATACAATGGGGTAAACACAATCTCTTCAATAAATGTTGTTGAGAAATTGGACAGACAAATGCAAAAAAAAAAAAAAAGAAGAAGAAGCTAGACCACATTCTTACTCCATATACAAGAGTAGACTCATAATAGATTAAAGACTTAAATGTAAGAACCAAAACAGTAAAACTTCTAGAAGAAAACAGGCAGTAATCTCTTCGATATTGCTTCTAGTAATATCTTTTCAGCCATATCTCCTCAGGCACAGAAAACAGAAGAAAAATTAAACCTATGGGACTACATCAAGTTAAAAAGTTTTGCAAAGCAAAGGAAACCATCAAAAAAACAAAAAGACAACCTTCTGAATAGAAGAAGATATTTGCTTAGGAAACATCTGATAAGAGGTTAATATTCAACACAACACAAAACAAAAAATCCAATTTAAAAATTAGGCAGAAGACCTGAACAGATATTTCTTCAAAGAGTAAATACAGATGGCTAATAGACATATGAAAAGAAACACAAGGTCACGAATCATCAGAGAAATGCAAATTAAAACCACAATGAGATATCACCTGACACCTGTCATAATGACTATCATAAATAATCAAAGAACAACAAGTGTTGGCAAGGGTGTGGAGAAAAGGGAACTCTCAAACACTGTTGGTAGGATTGCAAATTGGTACAGCTACATAGAAAACAATATGGAGGTTTCTCAAAAAATTAAAAGTGGATATAACTTTTAACCCAACAATTGCACTTCTGGGTAATTATCCAAAGAAAACCAAAACAATAATTCATAATGATCTATGCACCCCTATGCTCATGGCAGTTAAATTTACAATAACCAAGATGGAAGTGACCTAAGTGTCCCTCAACATACGATTGGTTAAAGGAATTATGATATATATATATATATATATATATATATATATATATATATATATACACACACACACACACACACACACACACACACACATACACATATGTATATGTATGTATGTATGTATGTATGTATGTGTGTATATATATATATATATATATATATATATATATATTAATGAAATATTACTCAGGCGTTAAAAAATGAAATCCTACCATTTGCAACAATACGTATGCACCTAGAGGTTATTATGTTGAGTGAAATAAGTCAGAAAGAGAAAGATAAATACCATATGATTTCACTTATATGTGAAATCTAAGGAACAAAAAGAACAAACTCATCAAAGACAGACTCACAAATGTAGTGGACAATTTGGTGACAGAGGAGAGGGTCCTTGGGGGGTCAGGAGAATGGGATGAAGGGTTAAAGAAGAACAAATTAGTAATTGATAGATGGTCACAGGGATGGGGACCATGGCATAAGGAATGCAATTATCATTAATATATTGGGAAGGTGGAAAACCAAAGGAGAAAAGGAGTAATTTGAGGGATTGTTTTATAAACTATATAAATATCTAACCAATGTACCATATACTTGAAACTAATTAAAATAAATAAATATACTTTAAAATATGTAAATTAATTGTTAATAGATATAATTGTATCTATTAATTGTTGCCATTTTCATGTTTTCATTCTTTTTTAAAAATATGTCTTTTAAATTTCTTGTAGTACTAGTTTTGTGGTGAAGAGCTATAGCTTTTTTGTACTGGGACAAGGTAATAGTTTTTCTTGGATGGGAAGTAATTGGATGAGATCATGAGTGAGGAGTTTCTGGTGTGCTGGGAAGTTCTGTTTCTTAATTTTGGTGATAATTACTTGGGCAGATTTAGTTTGGCAAGCTTATAATATGTGTGCTTTTCTATAAGCAAATTGTACTCCAATAAAGTTTTTTAAAAGACATTAAAATAAATAATCTTAAAAACCAGCATACTGTACTAAAATTTACGTTTCTTTAATTTGTCCTACTTTTTTTATTACTTTGTGTTTTTGTTTTTGTTTAGTTTTCTTTAATTTAATTCTAGTATACTATGGGAATGATATTTTGAACCACATTCATTTTGTAGTTGGGAGGCCAATTAGATAATATGGTTTAATTTGCACTGTGTGTTCTTGCTTTATCTTATCAAAATTTTCTATTTATTGCTCTATAATGCCAAGGTTTTGCATAAGCAATCTGATTATCAATCAGTGATGTGAAAAACTGCCAAAGTGAAGCAGAATTAGTTGTGAGTTTGTAACTTTGATAAATGCCTTTGCATTCTAGCTCCCTGCTAATCACAGTTATGGATACTGCATCAAGAAATTGTGCTTGAAAAATTAATTAAATCCTGTTATTGAGACAAATGAATATAAAGGACAGGGAGAAAAGCTAACACAAAGGGAATGACAAGCAGCAGCTTATTGAAGAGATATCTTGCCATATAAACAGAAAAATAATTAAATGCAGCAAAGATGCTAAACTAGGAGATATTGCCTTGACCATCAAAGACTGAGAAATCATTCTGTTGAATGTGGCAAGGTTAAAATGGAGCAGGGAATAAAATGAAATACAACCAGGAGAAAATAGAAGCCGCAACACCTAAGAAAAGTAATCAGAAACAAATATTCTGTGGGAGAGAGAAGCTGGGATAGGCCAGTATCCTGAGAGAGGCTGAAGAAAGCAAAAGCATAAAAATATAGATACCAGGAGCGAATAGACTGGAGAGAAAGACCACTGATTATTCTCAACACTGAGGGTCCATTTATTCTTATTCTACTTTGAGCTACCTTGAAACTTCCTTTAAGGTTAATAGTAGCTTGTTAAGGCCAAGGAAACTCACATAGAAATAGAAATGTCATGTAGAAATTACATGAAATGAAGTTGTGTGGGGGGAACACAATTGTATCTCTGATCCTTGAACTGTTACTTAGGCAGAAGACCAAAACTCTCTTTTTAATATGTTACACTGAAAACATTTATCTGCCAAGATATATGCATTCCGATGTTCATAGCAGCATTATTCACAGTGGTCATGATGTGGAAGAAACTGAAGTGTCCTACGAAGGATTATTGGATAAAGATATGGTACATATATACAATGGAATATTACTCAGCCATAAGAGATGAAATACTTCCATTTGCGATAACATGGACAGACCTTGAGATAATCATGCTAAGTGAAATAAACCAGACAGAAAAAGTTGAAAATCATATTATTTCATTCATACATGGGATATAAAACTGAAAGCAACAACCATGACAAACCAACAGAGACTCATGGGCACAAGACAGTGGATCCGGGATTACAAGAGGGAGAAAGGGAACGGTAGATAGGAGTGAAAGGTGTCTTATACTAGGGGATGAAAGGAAATCTAACTTTGGGTGGTGAACACAGAATGTAATATATATGGCATACTGTTGAATTGTACACTTGAAACTTATTTGATTTTATTAATGTAATCCTAATAATTTTTAATAAAAATATGCATATTCTCACATGTGTGTATGCGTATGTGTTTGTGTGTGTGTGTGTTTATTCCTTGAGTTCACTGTTGTGCCATTATACTCACAGCACAGTTGATAAATCCACTTCAAGGGTGGCTAAAGTGCCAATAACTGTGGTTTGTTGCTGTCCCACCTTGACTTCTAACTCATTGACTATAAAGGCAGTCTCTAGTACTTTGAATTAAATCCTTCTTTTTATACTGTATCTTTTGGTTACCACATTTACTAAAACTGCAAACAATATAAGCTATTATTGGATGCATGTTGTATAGTGTATAAATAATTCATAGGATACATTTCATACTCTATTTTGTTAAAAAATATTTCATTTGCTGATGGAAACTCTAGTGCAAGATGTCAATAAAATGAAGGCATGTGAATTTGAGAAAAAAGCACCCAGAATTACTATGATTAAACAAATTAAAAAGTTACCAGAGAGGCGGTGACTTTGAGTTTTAAGATATTTGAAAAACAATGTACCACATTATGAAAAATGAAGATGTAAATATTTTGAGGAAGAAAATTGTTATCTTGAACTAGGCTAATTAGACTAAGGAAAGCAGAGAAAAACACAACCTTTAGAGAAGGTACTCAACTTAAAATGGAAATATAAAATGAGGATAATTAAAGGAGTTAAAAGCAATAAGAATTGTGGAAGTAAAACCCAGTTTCTTGCCTTTGCCTGAACTCTAGGACATCATTTCCATGGAGTACAGTATTGTCTTCCAAGGGTGTCATTCATTTTATATTCTATGATAACCATGTTCTCCCACATATGCCTCTCATTCCCCAGTTGTACCAACACCAAGAATTCCAAAACTCCTTATAGGAGAGGAAAATGAGAGTGTCAAAGTTCTGTGGGACTCCTAAACATGTCTCAGAAATCAGAAGAGAAGGGGAGCTTCGATATAATTCTGAGAGCAATAGGAGGAACATAGGAAGCCTGATATTTTACATTTTACAAAGTTACACTGACAAAAGAGTTAAAAATATACTAAAAGAGAATGACTCTTGGGCAGAATAATCGCTTTCAAAGTTATAACTACTTTTCTGAGAAAGGATGAAAGCTATTCTAAGAGAGTGGTGGTGGCAAAAATAAAACAGGGAGGGGAGGTTGAGGAAATATCTAAGAAGCAGAATTTACAAACCTGACACCAGTAGAATAATGAAATAGAAAATATATAGAAAGGGAATGTGAAGAAGATCTCAAGGTCTAATATCTTGGTCAAGAAATACAGGAAGAATTTCTTCTTCTTCTTCTTTCTTCTTCTTCTTCTTCTTCTTCTTCTTCTTCTTCTTCTTCTTCTTCTTCTTCTTCTTCTTCTTCTTCTTCTTCTTCTTCTTCTTCTTCTTCTTCTTCTTCTTCTTCCTTCTTCTTCTTCTTCATCCTCTTCCTCTTCCTCTTCCTCCTCCTCCTCCTCCTCCTCCTCCTCCTCCTCCTCCTCCTCCTCCTCCTCCTCCTCCTCCTCCTCCTCCTCCTCCTCCTCTTCTTCTTCTTCTTCTTCTTCTTCTTCTTCTTCTTCTTCTTCTTCTTCTTCTTCTTCTTAATTTTGTCTTGGAGAGAGGAATGACTTGTTTCGGACAAGCTGAATTTTAGGTGTCTGGTGAGTGTAGAATTTCAGGTGAAGTTCTCTAGTAAGGAAATATAAGTATGGGTCGAGTTAAAAAGAGAAAGGCTTACGCTGGAGGTTGAGATTCAGGAGTATTGATATTCAGTGTTAGTTGAAGTCATGGGCTTAAATAGATCTTTCATTGGGAAGGAGTAGCTAGAGTGGCTGAAGAAAAAGAAAATATTAAATTGTTGGTGGAGGAAAGAAGCCATAAACATCAATCATGATTTCATGACAGCTTGCAGAATTCTAACATCTACCCATCTTTCTTTCCATGTTTTAGAAATTTAAATGTTTTAAATAAATTCACTTTTATTTGCTCAACTTCCTCTTTGTTATAGAGTGTTTGTTGATGCTTACTTTTGAAATGTAATTTTTAGTTGAAAAATACCAAAACATGCATATCACCGGAGATCTGGATAAGGAGTTAGAAGTAGTAACTGGAGTGAATTTATTTTCAACTGAAAAAAAGAGGGATGCATTGTATTTCCCTTTGTAGTAAAAGTATGGGAAAGGAAGGAATGAATAAAAGAATGAAAGAAGGGAAACTATAAAAGGATGGAGACATTAGACAATCAAAAGTGGGGACTAGAGTGGAACATTATAATTTTGATGGCCCAGATTCTGAACTCCCTGCCTATTTAGGATGAATTCAAAAGAGGTAGATGATAGAACTCCAGTTCCCATTGTAAAAATCTAAAAAGAGAAAGGAAAGACATGCTTCTCTGTCTACTGGAAGATATACTCTGGGTCCATTACTGGAAGATATACTCTGGGTCCAGAAACATGGCAAATGAACTGCTTCCTGCTAAGGCTTTGAATCTTGAAAGGTAATACAGTGTGGCAGGTTGTTTATAAATTATATTGAAGGGTGTGACAGAATAAGAGTCCATGTACTATACATAGAGATACCCGCCTTGGGTTCCCCACTCAAGTAAAGACTTGCTGCCCAGCTATAGGGAGCATCAGAAGACTGCCTCCAGGTTTCAGCAACATTAAGGGTCTATTGAAGCTACAGAGAGCCACCTCAGCAGAGGTCATACCCTTCTCTAGGCAGTTTGTATCTGGTGAATAAATGGACTAATTATATAAAGACAGCTATTTAAGCCCGATGCAGGACCATTCTATGGGATTTACTTGCTCCTGAGTCCTCTGCCAGGTTGGCAGAGGCTCCAGCAATTCCGTATCACAATTCTTACTCTGCCTAATCCTGCTTTCCTTTTCTTATCTTTACATTTTTGATTCTTAATAAACACCTTTCACTTTAAACTCCATCTCAGTGAATGTCTCTGGTGAACCCAACCTATGACATTCCACCAGTATGGTGACATGTGTCCAGTTTTTCTGTCACCAGTGGTGAAAATCTAAGTAGAATATTTCTATGACAATCTTGATTTCCTATGTATTGGCTGAGCCAAGTTCTATAACATTCTTATCAATTATGTAGTTTCTTGGTACTCTTTTAGTAAATCAATTGTCTGATAAACATATTATTTGTAATGAAGAAGTTTGCTGGTACAATGTATATTAAAATTTGAGTATTTCTACTAACCCTGAAAGAGGGTTTGTGTGTGTTATGCCAAAAAAAATGTCTTCAGAAAGGTCTCCTCAGACATGTTATTTTAATTGAAAGAAAACAAGATAATTTTGGTTTGACACAATTTGAAAAGTGTTTTGATTTAGGTTCCTTTAAACAGATCCAGGGACAAAGACTTGGGTATTGGTAGTTATTTGGGAGTGATCCCTGGAAACACAAGAGTGAATTATCGAGAAAATCATATTTGTGAGCAGCTGGAGCTTTAATTTCACTGGGGAACCCTCTGAGAAACTGTGTAGGACATTCTTCAGAGTTGATGCTTCCAGAGTATAGGCAGGCTAATGCATTTATCCACCAATTTAATCCTTCATTGGATTAAATTGCTTTGTTTTGCCTAAAGAAGTAAAAATTCTGGCAAGGCAAAATGATATCCATTTACGAGAGAATAGGCATGTATGTTTTTTATATGTTAATATTTGCTGGGGACATTGTGGGTTACTCATCAAAATAGGTACTCTAGATAGGGGCTTGACAGCACCGACTCAGACCTGGTGGTAAATATGGTGTTCAAGGGCAATGGCAATCTCTGTTTTCAACACTTAGTTGGATATGGTAGATATAAGATGTTGGAACTTGAGTGGAAGACTGTGGTAAAAATGAGTGATTAAAACAAGCAGGCAGAACAGCATGTCAAGGAGTCTTGTTAGTTTTAGCAAGGTCAGGCAGAGAGGCAAGCTGACCATTAGAAATTGGGAGTTAGATATTTCTATGTTAAGGTTTATGATTCTCCTGCCTAGAAAAGGGGTACTGTAAGCACAAAGAAGGGTATCCAGCTCAAGAGGGTATTAGAAGCCCAAAGACATTGCTGGAACAATACCAGTGAAGAAACATCATGAAACAGTGCAGGAATTTGTGGTTATTGAATTTTGCCTGATGTTGAACTACATTTGACGTTCAAATAGAACAACTCAACCAGTTCCAAACTCATGTTAGAAATGATCTAGGTCTACAGGTGGCTGTAAGTTGGTAGTCGAGGAGCGTGGGGCTGGAGGAATGCCACAACATCGAGGTCCAGCAAAGCCTCTTAATTATCATCTAAATAGACACTTGACCTTTTTGAAAAACTGAATTTATTTAGTCATCATATTTCTCCAATAGAGTCACAGGCATATATATTTCTAGAATGTCAGTATAAATAATTATTGCCCATAAATAAAGTGCTCATACATTTATAAATTTCTACTTAAAAGATGTGTTAAATTTTGAATACAAAAGAACAAAACATAGTTTTACCCTTGCAGAAGTTTGCGATATTATTAAATGTATACTATTTTCATGTTTCCCTAATATAATTAAAACCTTGTTTCCCCAAGTTTATTAATGGAGAGTGAATCTCCACCTGCAAAGGAAAAGATAAACTTTGTAACACCAATACTTACCTCTAATATTCACCTTCCCTCCCCCACCCAAAATAATAATATTCACCCTCCCCTTGAGTTCTCACTAATTCTTATTGCCATTGTGTTGACATAAGGGGGTGTTCTTCCTCTAAAGATTAACTCATGGCCCTTCCTGAAATGCTGAAAATCACACATAAGGTTAAGATAAAACATTTAATAGCTAGTACTTAGAAAACTCCTGGCACATGGCAAGTACAGTTGGCCTTCTGTATCCATGGGTTCCACATATGCAGATTCAACTGCATATCAAAAATATTTGGAAAAAAATGTTATGTTGTTGTTGATGTGTACTATGTAGTTAGGGCTATGATGATTTCATATGTACTGAATATGTACAGCTTTTTTTGGTCATTTCATATTCTTTACATAGCATTAATATTGTATTGGGTTTTATAAGCAATCTAGAGATTCTTTAAAGTATAGAGAAGGATGTGTGTAGTTTATATGAAAATATTATGCCATTTTATATAAGGGACTGGAACATCTGCAGATTTGGGTATTCACAAAAGGTTGAGGGGTTGTTCTGGACCCAATCCCCTGAAGATACCAAGGATGTCTCTTACTATATGAGTGCTTTATGCATATTAACTTGTTGAATCCTCATAAAAATCTATAGAGTCGGTACTATACTTACCAATAAACTGAGAAGAGAGTGATGAAATAACCTGCATAAGTTTATCCATCTAGGAAGTGCCAAACCAGGATTCCAGTCCACGCAGTGTGACTTCAGGGGCTGTTTTTGTAAGGATTACTCTATCCTGCTCCAAAAATTTACTTAGATCCATAGACAGCAAAGGGAAGTAATCCTTGGGAAAAACATACTATGCACAAATTGCTTATGCAGTAAGTCATTTATCTTAATCTTTGTTTCCCTTACTTGGGCAAGCTACTTCACATGTCAGGTGTCATCTTTCTTCTTCTGCTTTGCAGTGTCCTCTAAGGCCCAAGAGTCTGAAAAATCAACAGGAGGTACTTTTTCTCTTTCTAAATCCTCCTCTGCCAGGATCTGCATATTCCTCATGTGACTGATGCCAGTGATCTTTATTCTTTATATGAGACTTACTCTACTTGCTATGCTTCCATCTTATTACAAGTGAAAACAATTGGTAAACTTTAAAGAACTGTTAAACATCAGGATGTTATCTATATTTGGCATACATAAAGACAGTTAAAAGACATTGCTCTAACATCCTGTTTTAGGTGAAAATGGCAAACATGTCGGCAGGAATGTTCATAGAATCTGTAATCAGTGATCTAGTTAGTTTGGTAGTTAAACATAGAAGCATCCTGAAGAAAGGTGAATATGTGGATTAATTTAATGATGATTGAACATACGTTTGCAATTCAAAAGAACAAGTCATTTTAATATTTGCATTAGTTTTTACCGTGCTTTTGATAAAAGCTATTTAAAAGTGTAAAGAAATAAACACTTGGACATTTCCTCTCTTCTTGTCATGTATTCATTACCTAAAAGCCAGATTGAACATCCTTCTTTACCAATACTGAATTTAAATTTTGTTTTTACTCCTGGTATGGAAGAGAGCACATTGATTTGCATATTTTGACTAACACAATTCTAGAGAAAATGTTTTAAAATATCACTTCATATTTTCTTTGGAGTGTGTGTAAAATTTGGCATACCTTAGGGTTTATTGCATAATAACTTCAGTAAATTTTGAAAGAATGGAAATGATATTTTAGTGACTTCATAGATTTTTATCTAAAGGTATGTATTTACACACAAAAAATTTTTTATCTTTCTGAATATTAGCAGTCATATCTATTCACTTTTAATGAGTAATTAATAATAAGAACATATGAAAAGTAATAAACTGAGGGGAGATATTTTGGTTTATTTTCTCCTGGAGTAGATATCTAGTCTTATTATATCCTGACTTATTTTTTAAAAAGTAAAAGATATTTCCCTAATTTCAAATATAAAAGATTCCTGTACCAGATATATTGAACTGGCTCCACCATCATTTGCATTTTTCAACTCAGACATGACAAACATCCAAGCAATTTAGAGCTGTTACTCATAAATCCTGTCTACTCTTGTGGACTAGTCCTTAATTTCTGGAGCTTCACCCCACTGGAAGATAAAAATAAATTTTATAATCTCACTGCATTATACCGCACACAGTACCAATGTTAATGAATATTCAATATAAAATTAAGTTTATTGGAGCCTTAAGATTTGAATTAGTATGAAAGTACAATTTTCTGTAGTCCCTGAGTACTAAGAAAGCTACTGTTTTAGTGTCTATGGAAATTATGGTGGAAAAATCTCTTCACCAATTGGAGAAAATTCAGGATTCCATGGAAGTGGCAAAACTTTAAAGGTGGTAAAATGCTGTCATATGAGGCCTGAGTGAAGGAACCAGGGAGGTTTACCTGGGAAGCCTGAAGTCAAACATAATATTGTTTTTCAAATGTATGAAGGACAAGTGTTGAAGATGGAGTGTGCTTTCTTTGTGAACTTTTAGAAAACAAAACCAGGACCAAGGAGGTAAAGATAATACATTTGAGCTCTTTATAACTTTGTTAAACAGGAACTATTCACTAAGGAGCTCATCAGAAGGTGGTGTACTCTCCATGTCAAGAGGTGTTCAGGTAGAAATGGGATGGCTATCTATCTGTTTTAGGGATGAAGTTGATGGAATACCTTCAATAGGTGGAAGGTGGGGTTAGATCATTCCTAGAATTTGTTTCCTACTTTATGTTTTTTTGTCTGTTTGTTTGTTTCTTTAGTTCTAACCTCATCACCATCCTTATACTGAAGGTCACAAATGCAAGGTGAAATAGTCTTTATGATCCAGTATGGTAACACTTTTTCACTGTGTTAAATAGAATGACTTCTTAATATCTGGTAATAATCTTTAAGATCTAACTTCTACAGACCATTTTACATTGAGTCATTAGTTTTTTATACTTCAAGTGTCTGCAAAACAAAAGACGGTTGCAAAATTAATTATAAAAATAAAAAGTAATGATATTCTTATGTACAAAAAGTACATAAAAGATATCAGGGAAGATTCCATGTGCAACAATAAAGCAATAATTGTATTATACAAAAATAAGCAAGACAAAAAATATAAGACCTGTATAAAGAAAATTTAGAAATTATAGAGGAGGACTTAAAAAAACATCCATTCAGATGAAAAGGCACATATCATTTTTGACTAGAAAGAAAATTAATCTATTAATTCAGTACAATCATAATTATAATTCCAATGTTATCTTTGGGAAAATGAGATGAAATAAAACTCTTAATAGCCTGGAAATATAAACGTGAGATATCAATTAAGAAAATAGAGATAAAAAGGAATAACAAGAGGGGATAAAATGTACAAAATGTTAAAACATAGTATAAAGGCATTATAATTAAAACTCTAAAAAATAATAGACCAATAACTCAAAATAAATAAATAAATAAAAAGCCCCAAAATAGACCTAAGCAAATATTTGTAGCTGATAAAGATGGTAGTTCAACTCTATAGGGAAATAATATATTATTTAGTAAGTAGTGGTGTGGTATATTTGGCTATCAATTTCAAAAAACCATAATATTGTATCCATACCTCATGTCTTAGAAAAATATATTTTTTAATCTATCATACTTTGTATGTATAATTTTTTTAAAAAAATTAAAGCACTAGAAGAAAATATAAATGATCTGAAAAATACTTTTCTAAGCATGACTAAAACAAAACAAAACAAATCACAGAAAAGACAAAGAAAAGGACTGATAAATTTGACAACTAAAAATTGTTGACTGAAAAAAAAAATCATCTTGGTGTTTCATCACCCAAAAGGATTTATTTAGGAAAAAGAAAAACTTGCAACCCAGTGTATGCAGACGTCGCAAGCCACATGCACAATCTATCTGCATGCGGAGTTGGAAGAGTATTTACACAGGGGGAAGGAAGTTAATGGAAGGGGAAATTAGAGCTTTCCTATAAATATAGAATTCTTCTTGTCTGGTTCTCTTGTAGATTTCTTGAGATTACACAGAGCACGAAAACTTCCATGAGCCCAAGCTCCTCCTAAAGACCTTCCCGACTGATTATGTTTGCTTAAAGTTCCAGTTAATCTCTATCAAAATTAATACTTTGATATTAAAAGTAAAGTCAAATAAAAATAAAGGCAAATAATTATTATTGAATCTTCAAGAATATCAATTTTTAAATGCCTTCGTGGAATTTTAAATGTGAATATCCATAAATACACCACTTACCTGTTGGCAGATTTTTAATTTGACATCATTTCAGGATTAATATCTTTCCACATGAATCTTTACTATTCTATTGAAAAATGAGCAAAAAAATAAATAAAGGGGCATTTGAAGGCTAAAAAAAATACAAATGACCAATCAACATATGAAAAGATGTTTAGTATTACTCAAAAAATTAAAAAAGAATAAAACAAAACAACATTTTAAGAAATGCTCATTCTTGTCATTTGCTGGTGCAGTGTAAATTGGTGTAACTTCTTATAGAGCAATTTGATTCAATAACTCTAGCACTAGATTTACCCCACAGAAAATCTCAGAATTTTCACTAGACCTAAACATGTTTACTAAAAGGAAGTCTGAAAATAACATAATATATTCTGGAATACTTGGCCGCTATTAAGAAGAATGACATAGATGTGCATTTGCTGATATGAAATGATCTCTTAGATAATTTTTTTTACTTATTCCATCTTTTTTTCAGAAGAGTTTACTGAAGTCCAACTTTGAGCAACCAGTATTCTATTCTATGCACTAAAGATACTATGGTGAATGAACTAAGCCCCAGACCTCAAGACACACACACACACTAATAAGCAAAATAAATACAAAACAGAAAGGCAAATAAGATGATTTGAGGTAGTATTAAATTTCTCTAAAAGCTTAACACATAATAATAGAGTTGATAGTGATGAGGTGAGGTGTGGAGAGATAAATTTCAATTTTTATTTTTAGATATTTTGTATTATTTGAGTTGTTTTTTGCTATCTACAGAAAATTTTTCTTTTAATTTGAAAAAATAGTAAAAATATATTTTGAATGGTGATAGAAGAGGTGTTTTTCCTCCTCTACAGTTGAGAAAAAATATGAACTGTATCTAGGTTAAACATCTAACTCTGGAAGTAGATATGATGTTTTGACTTTTGCTTTCTGTTTCTTTTTGTTTTATAAGGAATTTACCTTTAACTTTGGCAGTTTTCATGTGTTTTGTGGGAATTTGAGGAAATTTAGTTGAGAGGATCCCTAAATGATTTAAATTATGAGTGTCAGTTTCTGGCTCTCCGGAGAGTGTTAGGAAAGTTTCTTAATAAAATAATCCATTTCATCATTTAAAAATCTTGTACAATATAACAGAGAATAGTACATAAAACCTAAATATATGGCTTTACAGCTGGCTATAAAACAAGTATGTGTAAATACTCCACAGACCACAAAAGAGAAAGTTGCCAGAAGTTTCCTGTGTTCTGCTTCCACACCATAATCCACTCTTACATACTCCGCCCTACACAAGTAGACTAATATCCTGCCTCTTTTCAGTGTTTTTAATTTCTTTAGTTTATAGTTTTATTACCTATATATTGTATTCTTTAAAAATAGATTTACCCTTTAGTTTTGCTTGTTTTTTAATTTTATATTAGTAAAATTATGTTTTTTTTTTATTTTTATGCTCAACATTAAAATTTGTCGAATTTGTCCATAATGTTGCTGTTAACCAGTGGTGTACTGGAGGTAATGCTTACCAGTTCATGGGAGATGATCATACATATCTCTTCTCAAACCCATATTCAATGAAATTACATTGGTAACTTGAATTTGGCAAAGGTAAGAACATTTACAACATGGCAAGTAACAAAAGCAAAAATTCTGAGCTTTTTCTTTCAGAGAGCCAGTTGTTAATAACCAACGCACCAGTATATTTAGCTGTAGTTAAACTACTTTAATTTCTGTGCCTTCTTTCATTATATAACTGTATCTTATTTATCCATTCTTTTGTGATAGACAAGAGTTTTCAGTTTTCTGCACACATAAACAATTCACCTATTTATGCTCTTGTATGTGTGTCCTGATGCACATAAGCACACATATATGTAGGGTATACTCCTAAGAGTGGAAATATTGGGCCACAATTCAGTCTCCCCTCTCTAATCTCTAGTCCTGACCTTGATCTTGGTTTAGTTACTCCTTACTATCTTGTTAGCACTTTTATGCTTCTTAGATAATATTTATTATCTGCTTGTTTGTTTGCTTGCTTATATTTTGTCCAGTGTTTTCTTTTTAGCATTTTTTAGTAAAAAGTTTGATCTAATGTTTTTCTTTTTTGTTAAATGCTATTTTATTAGTTTCAAGTATACAGTACATTCGTTAGACATTTATATAACTTATAAAATAATCCCCCTAATTGCTCTTATTCTTCTCTGGCACTCCACCTAGCAATTTCATTAATGCTAACTGCATTCCTTATGTCGTGCTGCCCATCCCCATGTCCATCTACAAACTAGTAATTTACACTACTCTAACCCTTCAACCCATTCTCCCAGCCCCCCAAACCCTCTCCCCTCTGGCTGTCACCAGATTGTCCTCTGTATTTCTGAGTCTGTTTTTAATTAGTTTTTTTTTGTTGTCATCATTGTTGTTGCTTAGATTCTATATATTTCATTCAGCATAATAACCTCTAGGTTCATCCATGTCATTGTAAATGGTAGGATTTCATTTTTTTAATGGCTGAGTAATATTTCATTGCATATATGAACCATAATTTCTTTATCCAATTGTCTATTGCTGGGCATTTAGTTTGCTTCCATATCTTGTCTATTGTAAATTGTGCTGCCATGAACAGAAGAGTGCACAGATCTTTAAGAATTATTGTTTTGGTTTCCTTTGGATAGATACTCAGAAGTGCAATTGCTGACTCAAATATGTGTAAATACTCCACAGACCACAAAGGTATATCTATTTTTAATTTTCCTTTTCCTTACAAAAATTTTTTAGTTTGATATAGTCCCATTTGTTTATTTTTCTTTTGTTTCCCTTTCCAAAGGAAATATATCTGAAAAGAAATTATTGTTAGTAATAGCAAATAGTTTACTTCTTATGTTTCCTTCTAGAAGTTTTATGGTTTCAGGTATTATATTTAAGTCTTTAATCCATTTTGAGTCTATTCTTGTATATGGTGTAAGAATGTGGTTTAATTTTTTCCCTCATGTATTTGTCCAATTTTCCCAACACCATTTATTGAAGAGACTGTCTTTACCCCATTGTATATTCTTACCTCCTGTGTCATATATTAAGTGAGTGTGTAGGCATGGATTCCTTTCTGGGCTCTCTGTTCTGTTCCATTGATCAATTTATCCATTTTTATGCCAGTAGCATGCTGTCTTGATTATTGTAACTTTGTAGTATAGTTTGATATTGAGTAATGTGATGCATCCAATTTTATTCTTCTTTCTCAGGATTTCTGTGGCTATTTGGGATCTTTTATAGTTCCATATTAATTTTAGGATTATTTGTCCTAGCTCTCTGAAAAATGCCATTGGTATTTTATAGGGATTGTATTGAATCCAATTTATCAAAGAATGTATTATTAAAACTTTTCTTTCATTGTTCCTTCATAACTCAATAATACTTTAAAGCTATTCCTGATTTTACCTCCTAAATTGCTCCACTAGACAAATAGCTACAAAGCTGAGACAGGAATTTTTTGTAGATGACTTTTAATGGATATAAAAAAATCACTTTTTCTGTATGAAAAATTGTTGTCAGAAAATAATAAATATCTTATAGCTTAAAATAGAGCAGGATCCCTGTACACTAAACATCCCTTGGCTAATAGCACAATATTCTGTTCACAAAGAACATCAATTCTAAATGTAGGTTCTGATTTATTCTCCTGTGGCCATATGAATGTTCTGGCAGCAATGTATCAATGGTATATGTGATCCTTCCTTTTGTGTTTATTCAAGTTGCTTTTGTGCTTGAAGGGATTATGAAAGTTAGGGAATACAGAGGAGCAGAGAAAGAAGGAATAATGCCCCATTCTATCATTTTACTTTAAAGTACATTTCATTCTCTTCCTCATACTCAGTATACTAAGGAATACCCAAGGTATTTTCTTTTGACCTTTTTTGTATGCTAGACTTCTTCCAACACCCTGTATACAAATTTTAACACTCTTAAGTCCTATCTGGTCAGAGTTATTTTTTTTTTTGCATGATGAAAATTACCTAATTCCTATTAATGTATTTATTTCTCAAGACATGAATATTTTAGCAATATTTTCATTCCATGTTTTAACTTCAGTGGTTACTGCTCTTCTAAAGAGATTTGAGGGGATATTTGAGGGCAAACAGCATATATGAAGGTCTAGTCTTATCATTTTGCTTCATCTTATAAAGGTGTCATGACTGCTAAGGATATAGAAAGCCCAAAGTGAATCTCTTGCACACTAAAATAGAGAAAACAAGATAATCTCCAAAATTATAACTTTTCCTAATCCTATCCTACAGATGAAGATCTCGAGGCAAAAAAGTACGGTAAATTACAAAGCATAACAGGACCCACCAATAAAAGAGATATGTACACACTGTTTTACACTGGGAGAGCATAAAGAGAGGTATCCCACATAAAAGCAAGTGAGAAGACAGCTAAAATTTTAACAAATACCTGAAATTCAAGTGTAAGGTAGGGTGACAATGTAAACTATCTCAGAGTCCCATTCCTTCCTGAGGTCTTTTCCATGGTCCTCTGCCTGCTACTCATGAGAAAGATTAAGGAGGACAGGAAATAAGAGGACAGGCACAAAACACCACCAAACTGGTGGACCTTTTCCTAACCCACTGGTAGAGGGGTAGAAAATCTTCCTTTACCCAGGTACAAGCAAGGATCCATTGCTTCTGAGGTAATAGTAGAAAGAAAAGCCACCTGCCACTTGAAAAATGTAGACACCCTCTTGTGATTCATAGCTTTGGAAGGAGGGTAAGAGGTAAGGCAAGAGGTAGGAAACACTCCTTTTCCAAGTCATAAGCAAAAGTAAACTGCCATTATTGGAGGTGAAGGACATCTGCCAAAATCACACCATGAGCATTGCACTAAGTAATAAGGAATAGCAATCTACTACTTAGGGAAGGGATAAGAAACCCTCTCATCATTGTTCCCCCCCAAAATATACTTCTTTTGAAGGAAGTGTAATATCTAAAGCCTGCTACCCCTTGAAGAGAGTCATAAAACCCTCTTCTATCCAAGGTGCTCTTTACATACAAGAGAGAGTTTGGTTGCCATAGGGGTAGAAAGAGCAGGAATACTAAGAAATCCCCACTCCAAATTTTCAGGTGTACATAGCTAAACACTAAGGCTGAATGAGGTTGTGTGTCACAAATGAGAGTGACTCAGTTTTTCAGGCAACCAAAAAGAAGAGGAAAATCTAATGCTAGCAGACCTGATCAGTAATAAATGTAAGATAAATTCTATGAAAAAAAAAAGGTATCAGATGCCACATGGAAATTTGGCTCTACTTAAAGAAATAGGGCAAGCAATAGTAAAAATGAAGGTTGTTTAAAACATCTCTCTCTTATTTTTAGTATGTTTTAAAGAATTCTGGAATGGTAAAAATGTGTTGTGGGACTTCTAACCTACATAGATGTAACATATATGTAGAAATAAAGTTTATGACAACAGTAGCACAAAGGACATGAGAGAAGAAAATGGAAGCGTATTGTTATGATGGTTTTATACTATACATGAAGTATGTAATATTATTTGAAGGTATAAGTGATAAATTCAATTTGTGTATGTTTATTTGTTTATTGGTTTTTAGTGACACTGGTTAATAAATTTCAGTGAGTTTCAAGTGTACAATTTAACAGTAAGGCATACACACACACACACACACACACACAATACATATTTACTCCACATACCTCCCCCTTCCAACCTCCTTCTACCCTCTGGTAACCACTAGTCTATTGTCCCTGTCCATGAGTCTCTCTTTGTTTGTCCTGTTTGTTTGTTGCTTTTAAGTTTATATTCTACATATAAGTGAAATCATGTGGTTTTCATTTTTTTTTCTGTCTGGATAATTTCACTTAGCATGATTATCTTGAGGTCCATCATGTTTTCACAAATGGAAATATTTCATCTCCTCTTGGCTGAGTAATATTCCCTTATATATATGTACAATGGCTTTAACTATTCATGTATCATAAGATACTTCTGTTGCTTCCATGGCCTGACCATCATAAATAATGTTGCTATGAACATCAGCATGCAAATATCCTTTTGGATATGAGTTTTCGAGTCTTTGGAGTAAATACCCAGTAGAGGGGGAGATTGCTGGATCATATGGTAGATCAATTTTTAGTTTCTTGAGGAACATCCATACTGTTTTTCATAGTGGCTGTACCAACAATTTGTGTATTTTAAACCCTAAAGCAACCACCACATAAAATACAACTAATAAGTAATGCAAGTATAATAAAAACATAGGAGTATTTAATTATTGTCAAAGTTGGCATAAAAAGAAGGGAAAAAAGAGCTGAGGAAATATAGAAGTTATGTTGTATACCTGAAACTAATACAATATTGTATCTAAACTATAACAAAAATTTTTAAAGTAGTGTAACCACAAAAAATGATGCCAAGATTTAAAAAAAATAAAATAGTTTAAGATACATAAAGAAAAAAAGAGAAAAAGAAAAAAATACCAAATAAGATTAGCACAATAAACAAGCCTATAAAAAGCAGAAGTGTACTCCATCTAGAATTTCAAATTGAAAGTAATTCAGTTTGATTATTAAAAAGTTAAATATATGTGTTTATTATAACATAATGAGTATGGTTGTTGTAACTTTAAGGAAGAAATAGAAAAATTTGGGAAAAGAAAAAAGTGTCTTCTGGACACTAAAATTTAAAGAAAAAAACAAGTTTATGGATGAAATGATATGACATTGGGAATTTCTTTAAATAATCTAGGTTTGTGGGGAGTAGATGAGAATATTGATTAAACAAGTTTTCTCTACTTTTTTATAAATGTAATCTTTTTTCGTCTTTATTGAAATGTAATAGACAATTAGTTTCTTCTATTTACATTGCACAATTCAATTAGTTTTCTCCAATTATAGTTGTCATACAATAATATACCAGTTTCAGTTGTATAACATAGTGATCAGAGATTGAAATAACTCACAAAGTAATCACCCTACTAAATCTAGTACACTTCTTCCCCCTTACATATTTATTACAATATTATTAACCATCCAACTATCTATTTCTACCTCTTAATCCCTTTGCTCTTTTATTTTTCCCCCACACCCTCCCATCTAATATTCCTCTAAATATTCTCTATATCTATGAGTTCATTTCTGTTTTTTTTTTTTGTTGTTGTTGTTGATTTTCCTCTTTAGATTCCACATGTACATGAAATCATGTGATATTTGTTTTACTCTGACTTCATTCAGCGCAATACACTCTAGGTCCATCAGGCAATAGCTTTTTCCATCCCCTTCCTTTTAATTGGTGTGTGTCTTTTAATCTGAAGTGAGTCTCTTGTAGGGAGCATATGTAGGGGTCTTATTTTCTTATCAATTCAGCAACTCCATCTTTTGGTTTGAACACTTAATTATTTTCCATTTGAGGTACTTCTTGGGGGAGTTATTACCATTCTTTATTCCTGCTTTTGATACATGTTTTTTCTTCTTAAAGAAATCCCACCAACATTTCTTGTAATACTGGCTTGGTGATGATAAATTCCTATAGCTTATTTTTGTCTGGGAAGATCTTTACCTGTCTTTCAACTCGAAATGATAGATTTCCTAGATAAAGTATTCTTGATAGTAGATCCTAAGTTTTCATCACCTCGAATATTTTGTGCCAAGCTTTTCTGTCTTGCAAAGTTTCTTTTGAGAAATCAACTGCTAGTCTTATGGGGGCTCCTTTGTAGGTAACTAAACTGCTTTCCTCTTGCTGCTTTTAAGATGGTCTCTTTGTATTTAACCTTTGGCAATTTAATTATGATGTATCTTGGTGTGAGCCTCTCTGGGTTCCTGGTTTTTGTGACTCTCTGAGCTTCCAGGGCTTGTATGTCTATTTCTTTCACCATGTGAGGGAAGTTTTCTATCAGTACTTCTTCAAATAACTCTTCAACAACTTGTTTTCATTTAGGTAGCCCTATGACACAAATATTTTTACCTTTAATAGTGTCTCATAGACTCCTTCAAGTGTTATTATAGTCTTGGCTTCTTTTTTTTTGCCATTCTGATTGAGTGTTTTTGGCTTTCCCATCTTATATATAAGTAATTTGATCTTTTTTATTCACTTTGTTTATTACATTTAATATATTTCTCAGATAATGTGTTCTTCATTTCAGACAGGTTCCCTTTTGTACTTTCCATTTCCAATTTTATGATTTTTTATCTCTTTATTGAAGTTCTCACTGAATTCATCTACATTTCTCATAAGTTCATTTAGCATCTTTATAACCAATGTTTTTGAACTCTGCATCTGTTAAATTGCTTGACTACATTATTCTTGGATCTCTGTTCTTTCACATGGTTTCTGCTTCTTTGTCTTCCCATTTTGGCTTCCTTTCTGTGTCTGTTTCTATGTACTAAGCAGAGCTCCTAAGTCTCTCAATCTTAGTATTGTGGCTTTCTGTAGTAGGTGTCCAGTGGCACAGTTCTGAGAGAGGTTCATTTACAGGCCAAATTTATCCCAAGCTTGTGCCCCTCGAGGACCACCTGTTAAGATTCAGCAAGCAATCCACAGATGATGTGTTTATAGTTGCCTCAAAAAGCCACACCAGAAACCAAGGCCAGCTGCCACCAGCGTGAGTCCAGGCACAGCTCAGCAAGGAGCAGCTAATGCTCTGAGAATACATCTGGATGTGGCTTGGGTGGAGCCACGAGTTGGGGGAGGCAGAGTTTTAGGGAATTCTCTGGGTGGAGTGACATCTGTTATCTAGTTTGAAGTCTCTGCTATGGTGGCGCTGAGCCTGTGAACTGAAAGCGAGGAGGTTTCAACAGAGAAACAATGGACACCGCTGGCACTTCTGTACAGAGTGTATCTCGCCTCCCCTCTCACTTCAACAACTCAGTGTCCACCTGTAAATCCTTGGTATTCCCTGTGCAGCCTAACTAGCACTGGTGCTCATAGTAAGCAGGTTCGTCACTGAGAAAGTCTGGTCACCTACATGACCCCTTTAAGAGATGTCTGAAGCTGCTGGCTGCTGCTGCTGCCTCTGTCCCACTCAGCCACTCTGGACTGGGCAGCCTTGCATCCTCGCCTTGTCCTACCTTCTCCTGTTGCAGGGTGATTTTTTAGATTTCTTAAATTTCTCCCTAGTTGTTTGGCTTGTTCATCTGGATCTCAGCTAATTTTTTGTTGTGGTTTGCTTCTTGTTTCTGTCACAATGTTGATTTGGTTGCAAAAGAGATAAACAAAGCCTCTATCCTCTATGCCATTTTTTGAGCTCTATATAACTGAAAAAGTATATATAATCCATTTCCAATTATGCATTTACATAATAAAAAATTAAACACACATAAAATACTATCCATTTTGTCAGAAGAGAATCAAACAATGAAATGCGCATTTAGTACAGTAAAAAGGTTTCCTATAGGGTGAGGTTTAGTTAAGGTGATAAATGCAGACAAAAGGAATAAAACATAAACATAAGAAAGATCTTGTAGGAATCAATGGTAAAAATATGCCATTAACAGAGTAGTGACATTAACTCAATACTCTATACCCAACGTGCAATTAAAGGTAGAAAGAGTAAGAGAGAGACTGATGGAAAGGAGAGAGAGACAGAAAATTGTTAGAAATTTATCTAAGATACAAAACATAGACAGCATTACATTTTCATTCAATCTATTTCATGCTCTCCCCAAAATATAAATTTTCCATTATGAACATTTTGTTCTCTGGTAAATTCTAATGCCAAAAATAATGTACTTTAATGATGTTACAAATAGGAATATGTTAAATAATCTGGGAAAATGTTGATGCTTTCCATGTCTATTCCTCAGTATATATCATTTATCACATTTTTAGATAATTATTAGTTTTGAGGAAGTTATTGCAAGCACCAATCTAATGCATATTTGTTGTTAGTTAATAAGAATTAATGGAAGTCTAAATACACTTTATTTTTAAAATTACTTCCAAATTTATATTTTTATTTGCAGATCATTATGGCTATTATAGTCTTTTATATATTAATTTATTTTTTCTAAAAATTTTTATTTAGTAGAGCCTTTTAAATAAATTGTTTGACCTTCAATAGATGATATAAATGAAAATGAAGAAACGCTAATTGAAGTGTGAGAGGATACAAAAGCTCCTCCTGCACAACCAAGTTCCCATTTTAGCCCATGAGAAGCCACAAGAGTATTTATTTCATAGGAATAAAAATATATGTTTATCAAATGAAATACTTTGAAAACAACTTTCCTAAGTAAAATGCAATATTTGTCAATGTATAAAAAAATCCAAAATATACTTTCACAGCTAGCCTCAGCTTACAATTAGACCCAGTAAAGAGTTGATGAGTGAAAAAATGAGCGTGTGAATATAATAAAAAGTCCCAAAGTGTTAATATAGAAAATATGGAAATAATAAAAAACAACTAGCAAGAGGAAAATTATAACACAACCACATAAAATAGAGTACTCTAAGCATTTCATTTAAAAGACAGATTTTTAGGTTGGTTTAAAAAGGTAAAATCCAATTCTATGCTTTCTATCAGAAACCTACCTCAAACATAAATACATCAAGAGGTTAAAATAAAAACAGATAGAAAAGATAAACTAGGAGAACACTAATCAAAGAAAGCTGGGTTGGTTGTAATTATATTATATGAAGTAGATTTCATAATAGCACATATTACTAGTGATAAAGATGGATATTATATAAAGAAATAAATTTATTATTCAAGACATCATGGCAGTCCCAAACATGTATGCAAGTAGTAACGAAATATCATAATACCTAAGCACAAACTGATATAACTGTAAAAAAAAAACAATTTTAGTTTGAGTTTTCAACACTTAACTCTCATTTAATAGTCAGAATAAGTAGACAAGTTTTAGCAAGGGTGTAGAAGACCTGAGCAACATCATCAACCAATTTGTTCTAATTGATAGTTATAGAATATTTCACTGACAAAAACAGAATACACATTATTTTCACAGGAACATGGAACATTCACCAAGTTAGAGCATATTATGAGCTATAAAATGTATTTAAACAATTTAAAATTATTTAAAGGATCAAAAAACATTCTGTTTCTGCTACGGAATTAAACTTAAAATCAATAAGAGAAAGGTATATGGAAAATCCCAAAGTATTTGGAAATTAAACAACCCATGTCTCCAAGAAGAAATCTCAAGAACAAATAGTAAATGTTTTTAAGTTGAAGACATTAAAACACCATACTAAAATTCGTGGTTCATAGCTATAGCCCTGTAAGTTTTCATCTTAAGAAACTAGAAAGGAAGACTGAATTAAGCTCAAAGCAAGGAAAGGGGAGGAAATAATGTAACTGATGAAATAGGAAACAAAAAAAAATAGAGAAATCAATTAAAACACAAGATTTTTCTTTGAAAATGTCAATAAAACTGATAAATATTTAGAGATATGAATCAAGAAAAAAGTACACAAATTACTAATATCAGGAAAAACAAAAGAGATATTATTATATCTCCTGTAGCCATTATTAACTTTATGCCAATAAATGTAATAATTTAGATAAAATGGAAAAAGCCTTTGAAAAATATGTAATATCAAAGCTCACTTAGCAAAAAATAAGTAACCAGAATGTGCAATGAGATACCTTCTCATAAAAAAAAAGAATGTTTTTAAAAAGCCAGACCTGGATGAGTTTACTGTTGAATTTTATCAAATATTAAAGATGAAATAATACAAATTCTATACAAGTTTTTCTTGAAAATAAAAGTGGAAGAAATAAATCTCAGATTATTTTGATTATTTTTTAAGATTGTTATTACCCTAATTCCAACTACAGACAAAGGTATTACAATAAAATAAAAATATAGATGAATGTCCTTCATGAATATAGAACAAAAATTCCCTATCAAGGAATTAGAAAATCAAATCAGCAATATTTCAAAAGGATAATGCATCATGACCAAATGTATCACACTCTTGGAATACAAATTTAAAAAAAGCAATATAATTTACCAAATTAACAGCATACAAAGAAAAAAAGGAACATTTATTTTAATAGATGCAAAAAGAGAGTTTGACAAAAGTTTAACATCCATTCATGGTAAAAAAAAAATCTTATTAAACTAAAACTATAAAGAAACTTCCCCAATCTGATGAAGAGCATCTGCAAAACAGAGTTAACATAGTAATTAATCATGGTTGAGTAACCAATTTCATCCAATAATTAAGAGTGAGACAAAAATGTCCTCTTGGCTTAAAAGTTAGATATATAAACATTGATCAGAAAGTACTCTAGGGTCTCATAAAATCCTTCCTGGGATCTAAATTAGCATTGAGAGTAATATTTAATTCAATATATTTTTTAAAAGAGCAGATTAATTTTTAATAAAAACAATTACCTTTGTTTATACTTACTTGAAATAAACGAGTGTTAAATTTGCCTCATGTTCATTAGAACAATGTTAGCTCCTTTCAAGGGGTCAGAGAGGGTAAAGTGAGGGCTCAAAGAAAAGGAGTATTTTTCTATTATGCATGATACATTTCTAACTATAAAATTCACAGTTAATCTTTTATTGTTAGAAATAAATCTTGAGGCCCCTAATGTTATCACTAAGGATACAGAGTCATCCTCCTAGGATAAAGGTTATAAAAAAGTATCATCATGAATAAAATCAGTTTATGAGTAGTGTGTGAAAAATGTACAGTTATCTTCAAACCTTTCGTTAAGAAAGATATGGAATGCAGAAAAACAATGTATCTGAACTTTCCAATAATGATAAAGGCTAAGACCTTTCATATAGGTAAAGATGATTTTTTTCTTTTGATAATAAATGTATTCCAGAAAAGTTAGTACAAAGTTATTGTAATTGTTGTTATGATTGGGGGAATAAATAAAATTCAAATTAAGCATATTGAAGGAATTTGACAAATATAGGAATAATATATCAAAATATTATGTGATAAAAGATTATTCCTTTGTTATCTTCTGTGTGACTTCAAACCCAATAGATTTACATCGTTATGTAAACACATTTCATTTACATTTCTCCATGACTGTGCTCATGCTGTTCACTTTCATAACCTTACCAGAAATATTATTCTCTCTTTCTGCTAATGTTTATGTTACTAGTATTCCTGAACATTTCTACATCATTAGGCTATTACTGACTACTCATTTATGGTGATTTTTTTTCCTTCTTTGATGTCTTGTGACACTAATTTGGAATATTCATTTATCTTAAACCACATGTCTCTTGTAATGTGTCTCAAATTAAATATTTATCTTTCCAATTAGATTATTTACATCACCATTTCAAGAATTAAATACCTTTTTGGGTCCTCCAAGTAAGTCTTTTTCAAATTGTGGGTTGTGCCCATTAGTGGATAACAAAATATCTTAGCGGCTCACAACTAGCAATTTTAAAAACAATAATGACCCTACCATTATGGCTATGATACAAAATATGAGAATAAAGTATGGAAAAGTCACACTAAATCCCATACAAAAATTTTCATTATTAACATTAAATAAACATTAGAAAGTCAGCAAAACCTCAGTGTATACACACATACACGTATGTGTATATGATTATGGAAGATGGACTGAGATTTATGAAGCACTGATAAATGTAAGAAAGGTTATAAAACATCATGCAATGTATGATCATCATTGATGCTGAGGATATATACATGAGATTAAGAAGATGTTCAGAAAAATATTAACAATGGTTGTGGGATTCCAAGTGTTTTTTTATTCTTTTCTCTGGATTCTATATCTTCAATAAACAAAAATAGCTTTAAAAAAAAAGGAAAACAAAAAATCACTTCAGTGTGTAAAGATGGCCAAATAGGTAGGTAGGTGAATAGATATGCTTTTATAAAGAAGAGATTATTCTACAAATTACTGTTTTACATAAAATAATTTCATATAATTTTACTTAAACTGCCATCTGGTTTGTAAGTGATGAATAAACAGTAGGAAACCTTGACCTTTGTGATCACTTTAGACCTCATCTGATTTAAAATTTGTAACACAGGAGTCCAAGGCCTGGAACTTGGGTTTGGATATTTTGGAAGAACCACCAGGAGGCCTAGAGGGATGAGAAATGCCATTTATTACTCACAAGGCAGGGAAGTTTCAGCTGTGACTGGTTGAAGCTGCAGAAATAAAGCTGTTGACCAAGAGCAAGATGAGTTTTTTTTTATGCATACAAGCAGAGGGAGGGGTTATCTCATTGGGGGAGCAGCTGCCTTTTCAGACGGATGGGAGCAAGATGTGCTGCTTGGTTACAGGAGCAGATGACATCCATAAGAACAGCAGAAGGTACCTTTGGGAATAGGCATTTCTGAAAGCTCTTTGTGTACTGACTTCCTCGGCTGCCTGTGGTGCAGCTATCAGTCTTCTGAGTAGGTGGAGGAGCTAGGCTCTGAGTAAACTCTACAATATTATAATCAAAGCCTTAAAAATATTGCTTTTGCTCACTTCCCTGTGGGGAATTAAATATTTAAAAGGGTCTATAATAAAAATTTTCAAACATGCATAAGGGTAAATAGAATAACATAATAAATCTCTATGCTCCCTTCACCTAGATTAAACAGTTGCCAAGATTTTACCAAGATTTTACTCTCTATATCTAATTATTTTTGTTTGCTATGCCTTTCCTGAAGTAGTTTAACACAAATCCCAGATATAATATAATTTTTACCTCTATACACTTCAATGTGCATCTCTCAAAATTATGAACATTTTGTTAAATAACCATAATACCATTAACACAACTACTAAAATTAACAATAATTCTTTGGTACTGAATAATAGTTCTTATCCAAATGTCCTTGATGATCTCAAATTGTCCTTTTATAATTGGTTTATTTGAAAGAGGATCTAAGCATTGTTCACACATTGCCACAGCCTACTATTTCTTTCAAAAAATTTTATTATAAATGTGTCCTCCTATTTTCCTTGCCCATTTTTTCCTGCCCATTTTCTGATTGCAGAAGTCAGGCCCTTGAACCTATAGAATGGTCTGTATTATTGATTTGTCAGTTTGCTCCTTGAAGTGTCACTTAATGTGTTTTTCTATATCCCTTATATTTTTGGTAATTGGATTTAATACTAGAAGCTATTAAGTAATATTTGAATAAAAAAAATACAGACCCCAAATTGCAGAAGTTTTGAAAATAGCAATAATGAAAATTTGATCTATCAGAATCTATGGAAATAGCAAAAGCACATATTAGAGGAAATTAATAGCCTGAAATACTTATACAAAATAAAACCAATGTGCATTTTTTTTTCTGATTACCTGCCTCGGCCAAGAATACACTTATCCCAACCACAACTATAGTAGATTCATTGCCAAGGCTGGGTCTCATCTTTATTTAAAATTTTGATACAGCATTTTGTTCATCATGAATTTTTGAACTAATTTTTAAAAATATTGCATTAAAATGTTTGTCTTGATTAATGTGTTTTTTGGTGACTCTTTAAATTTTGTATCCACTTGTACCTACTAAAAATTTTATGGTTTGGGGTCTTACATTTAAGTCTTTAATCTGTTTTAAGTCTATTATTTTATATAGTGTAAGAAGGTGGTCCAGTTTATTTATTTTTCTTTTTGCACATATCTATTAAATTTTCCCAACACCATTTATTGAGGAGATTTTGTTTACCCCATTGTATATTCCAGCCTACTTTGTCATATATCAAGTGAACATATAGGCGTAGATATATTTCTGTGTTCTCTATTCTGTTCCATTGATCAATGTATCTGTTTTTATGCCGGTATCATGCTGTTTTGACTACTTTAGCCTTATCATATACTTTGATATAAGGTAGAGTGATACATCCAACTTTGTTTTTCTTTTTCAAGATTGCCGTGGTTATTTAGGGTCTTTTATGGTTCCATATAAATTTTAGGATTATTTATTCTAGCTTTCTGAAAAATGCCATTATTATTTTGATAGAAATTACATTGAATTTATATATTGCTTTGGGTAGTATGGCCATTTTAATGATGTTGATTCTTCCTACCCATGAGCATGGTATATGCTTCCATTTATTTGAATCTTCTTCCATTTTTTTTTTCAATGACATTACTTTCTGAGAACAGGTCTTTTACCTTCCTGGTTAATTTGATTCCTAGGTATTTTAAATTTTTGATGCAATTGTTAATGAGATTGCTTTCTTAATTTCTCTTTCAGAAGGTTCATCATTGCTGTATAAATGTACCACTGACTTCTGAATATTTATGTTGTAACCTTCTACTTTACTGAATTCAGTGATTAGTTCTAACAGTTTTTTGATGGAATATTTATGGTTCTCTATATATAGTATCATGACATTGGCAAATAACAAGAGTTTTGATTCTTCCTTTCCATTACGAATGCTACTTATTTCTCTTTCTTGTCTCATTACTGTGGCTAAGACTTCCAATACAATGTTGAAGAGGTATGGTGAAAGTGGGTATTCTTGTCTTGTTTCTGATCTTAAAGAACATGCTTTTAGCCTTTCTTCATTGAATATGTTGTTAGCTGTAGGTTTGTCATTCATGGCTTTTATTATGTTGAGGTATGATCTATCCCTCTATTCCCGTTTTGTTGAGAGTCATCATAAATGGATGCTGGATTTTGTCAAATACTTTTTCTGCATCTATTGATAAGATCATATGATTTTTATCTTTTGATTTGTTAATGTGGAGTATCACATTAATTGATTAGAAGATGTTGGCCAACTTTGTATCCCAGGAATAAATCCAACTTTATCATGGTGTATGATACTGTTAATGTATTGCTGAATTCGGATTGCTAATATTTTGCTAAGGATTTTTTCATCAATGTTCATAAGAGATATTGGCCCATACTTTTTTTTTTTGTAATGTCTTTGTCTGGTTTTGTAATCAAAACCAGAGATAATCACAGCCTCATTAAAAAGAGTTGGGGAGCCTTCCATCTTCTTGAATTTTTTGTAAAAATTTGAGAAAATTGGTGTTAATTCTTTGAATGTTTGGTACAATTTGTCTATGAAGCCATTTGGTGAGAACTTTTGTGTTTTTTGAAAGGTTTTTAATTACTAATTATGTTTCATAGGTGGTAATCAGTCAGTTCAGATTTTGTTTCTTCTTGATCAGTCTTGGTAGATTGTAAATTTTTAGTAATGTATTTATTTCTTCCAGCTTGTCCAATTTGTTGGCACATAATTGCTCAGTATTTTTTTATGATCTCTTGAATTTCTGTGGAGTGTAGTTATTTCTCCTCTATTGTTTCTAATTTTATTTATTTAAATCTTCTCTCTATTTTCTTTGATGAATCTGGTTAAGGTTCTGTCAATTCTGTTACTGTTTCAAAGAAGCACCTCTTGGTTTCATTCATCTTTTCTGCTGTTTTTTTTCTAGACTCTATTTTGTTTATTTCTGCTCAGATCCTTATTCTTTCCTTGCTTCTACTCACTGGAGTTATTTTTCTAGTTCTTTGCTGTTGTTTTTCTAGTTCTTTTAAGTATAAGGTTAGATTGCTTATTTGAGCTTTTTATTTGTTCTTTGAGGCAGGCCTGAATTGCTAATTTCCCTCTTAGGATTGTTTTCTCTGTGTCCCAAAGATTTTGAGTCGTGTTTTAATTTTCATTTGTCTCTAGGTACCTTTTGATTGCTTCCTTGATCTCATTGATAATGCATTCGTTGTTTAGTAGCATGTTATTTAGCTTCCATGTGTTTGTATATTATCCAGCTTTTTTTTCTTGTAGTTGATTTCAAGTTTCATATCATTTGGAATTGGAGAAGATGGTTGATATGATTTCAATCTTTCTAATTTTATTGAGACTTTTTTGTGTCCTAACATGTGGTCTAGCCTGAAAAATGTTCAATGTGCACTTGAGAAGAATGTGTATTATGCTTCTTTGGGGTAAATGTTTTGAAAATATCTATTAAATCCATCTGGTCTAGTGTGTCTGGTAGGTCTGTTGTTTTCTTTTTGATTCTTTGTCTGAATGATCTGTCCATTGTTGTCAATGGGGTGTTAAAGTCCCTACTATGAGTTTATTGCTGTTGAACTCTCCTTTTATGTCAGTCAACAATTGTTTTATGTATGTAGGTGCTCCTGTGTTCAGTGCATATATGTTTACTAGGGTTATGTCCTCTTGATTTATTGGTCCTCTTTATTATATTATAAAGACCTTCTTTGTCTCCTATTGTAGCCTTTGTTTTAAACTCTATTTTACAGGATATAATAATTGCAACCCTAGCTTTATTTTTTCATTTACATTGCATGAAATATCTTTTTCCATCCCTTTACTTTAAGCCTGTGAGTGTCATTTGATCTGAAGTGGATCTCTTATAAACAGCATATGCATGGGTCTTGTTTTCTTCAACCATTTGGGTATCCTATATCTTTTGATTGGAACATTTAAAACATTTATATTTAAAGTGATCATTGATAGTACATAGTTACTGCCATTTTATTTATCATATCTGTTTTTCCTATTTTCTTTTTTACTCCTTCTCTTTGTACAGTAGTCCCTTTAACATTTCTTGTAATACTGGCTTTTTTGGTGACAGATTTTTTTTTTTAATCTTTGACACCTATATTTTATTATACATTTCTAAATATTAATTTTCTCTAAAGCTATAATAGCTCTTTTTAAAATTAAATTTATTGGGGTAACATTGGTTAATACAATTATATAATTTTCACATGTACATTATCATTTGACCTCTCTATATTCTGTGTGTTTACCACTCAAAGTCCTTTTTCCTTCAGCTACCATATATTTGATCCCTTTAACCCACTTCACACTCCAACTAAATCCTATATTTGACCCTTTTACACCATCTACTTCTGCCCTCCTCACCCACCCCACTAATAAACACTAGTCTATAGTCCTCTGGTAACCACTAGCTTATAATCCCATAAGTCTTTGTTTGTTCTGTTCCTTTGTTACTTTTAGGTTTATATCTCACATATAAGTGATATCGTGTGATTTTCAACTTTTTCTGTCTAGCTTATTTCGCTTAGCATGATTATCTCATGGTACATCCAGGTTGTCGCAAATGGCAATATTTCATCTCTTCTTATGGCTGAGTAATATTCCATTGTATATATGTACCACAACTTCTTTAGCCGATCACATATCATAGGACACTTCAATTGCTTCCATGTCCTGGCCAGTATGAATAATGCTGCGATGAACATCAGTGTGCAAATATCTTTTTGGATATGGGTATTCAAGTCGTTAGGGTAAATACTCAGTAGAGGGGTTGTTGGATCATATGGTAGACCACATCTTAGTTTTTTGAAGAACCTCCATACTGTTTTTCATAGTGGCTGTACTGATTAGCATTCCCACCAGCAGTGTATAAGGGCTCCTTCTTCTCCACATCCTCTCCAACATTTGTTATTACTTGTCCTGTTAATCATTAGCTATTCAAATAGGTGTGAGATGGTAGCTCATTGTGGTTTTGATCTGCATTTCCATCATAACTAGTGAAGTTGAGCATGTTTTCACATGTCATTTGTTTGTCCTCTAGGGAGAAAAGTCTCTTCAAGTCCTCTGCCCAATTTTCTGATTTAATCATTTGTCTTATTTTTATTATTGATTTCTTTGCATATTTTGGATATTAGGCCCTTATAGGAGGTATCACTTGCAAATATATTTTCCTATTCAGATGGTTGTCTCCCTACCTTGTGGATGATTTCTTTTGCTGAGCAGAAGCTTTTAGTTTGGTGTAGTCCCATTCATTTATTTTTGCTTTACTTCCCTTGCTTTTTTGGTCAAATTCATAAAATCCTCTTCAAGTCCAAGGTCACTTAGTTTAGTTGCTATGTTTTCTTCTATGCATTTTATTGTTTCATGTCTTATATTCATGTCCTTAATTCATTTGAATTAATTTTGGCATGTAGTGATAGATAACAGTCTAGTTTCCTTCTTTTGCAGGTGGCTTTCCAGTTTTTCCAGCTCCATTTATTAAAAAGGCTTTTCTTTCTCCACTGTATGTTTGTGGCTTTTTGGTCAAAAATTATTTTCCCTTGTAATATGGGTTTATTTCTCAACTCTTGATTCTACTTCATTGGTCCGTGTGTCTTTTTTGCTGCCAATGCCATTCTGTTTTGATTACTGTTGCTTTGTAGTGTAATTTCAAGTGAGGCAGAGTGATGCCTCCAGCCTCATTCTTTTTTCTCAGGATGGCTTTGGCAATTTGGGATCTTTTGTGCCTCCATACAAATCTGATGATCTTTTGTTCTATTTCTTTAAAGAATTCCAATGGGAGTTTGATGGAGATTGCATTAAATTTGTATAATGATTTAGGTAATATGGACATTTTAACTATGTTGGTTCTTCCAATTCAAGATTATGGAATATTTTTCCATTTCTTTGTATCTTTTTTTATTTCTTTTAATAGGGTCTTATATTTTTCATTACATAGGCTTTTCACTTGTTTCTTTAAATTTATTCCAAGGTAATACATTCTTTTATTGTAATTGCAAAAGGAATTATATTTTTCATTTCTTTTTCTGATGCTTCATCATTAGAGTATAGGAATTCTATGGATTTTTGAACATTTGATTTTATATCCAGAAACTTTACTGTATTTGCTTATTGATTTTAGTAGTATTCTTGTGGAGTCTTTAGGGTTTTCTATATAGAGAATTATGTTATCTGCAAATAATGACAGTTTGATGTCTTCATTTCCTATTTGGATGTCTTTTATATCTTTCTCTTCACTGCGCTCACTGGGACCTCCAATTTTCTATTGAATAACAGTGGCGATAGCGGACAGCCCTGCTTTGTTCCTGATTTTAGAAGGAAGAATTTTAGCTTTCACCATTAAGTATAATTTTGGCTGATGGTTTGTCATAGATGACCTTTATTATGTTAAGATATTTTCCTTCTATACTGATTTTTTTAAGTGCTTTGATAATAAATGGATGCTATATCTTGTCGAAGGCTTTTTATGCATCTATTGATATGATCATATGATTCTTAGTTTTTAATTTGTTTATGTGGTATATCACATTAATTGATTTGCATATGATGTACCATCCTTGTGCCTCTAAGATGAAGCCCACTTTATCATGGTGTACAATATTTTTAATATGCTGCTGTATTTGGTATGCTAGTGTCTTAGGATTTTTGCAACTGTGTCCATGAAAGATATTTGTCTGTCGTATTCTTTTGTTGTGTCCATGTAATATTGGCCTCATAAAATATATTGGGAAATATTACCTCCTCTTCAAATTTTTGGAATTGTTTGAGGAGAATAGGTGTTAAATCTTCTTTGAATGTTTGGTAGAATTCACTGGTGAAGACATCTGGTCTTGAACATTTACTTTTTGGTTGGTTTTTGATGATTGTGTCAATTTCCATATTACAGATTGGTCTATTTAGGTTTTTCTGTTCTTCCTGATTTAGTCCAGGAAGGTTGTATTTTTCTAAATATTGTTACATTTCTTCTAGGCTACTAAATTTGGTGTTAAATACTTTTTATAGTATTCTTGTATGATCATTTGTATTTTTATGATATCAGTAGTAATTTTCTCTTTTTCATCCCCGATTTTGTTTATTTGTGCCCTTTCTATCTCTTTTTAGTGAGTTTAGCAAGGGGTTTGTCAATTTTATTAACCTTCTCAAAAAACCAGCTCTTTGTTGCATTTAGTTTTTTCTATCATTTTTTCTTTTTTGTTTTTAATTTCATTTATTTCTGTCCTAATTTTGATAATTTTTTTTTCCTTCTGCTGACTTTAAACTTCATTTGTTCTTCCTTTTCTAGTTTTTTAAAATGAAGTGTTAGGTTGTTTATTTGGGCTTGTTCCTGGTTTTGGAAAAAGGCCTGTAATGATTTGAACTTTCCTCTAATGACTGCTTTTGCTATGTCCCAAAAGTTTTGATATGTTGTACTATCATTATCATTTGTTTCTATATATCTCTTGATCTCTTTTTATTTCTTCTCCGATCCAGGTATTCTTCAAGCATGTTGTTTAATCTCCATATATTTGTGTGTCTTGATTTTTTTCTGCAGTTGATCTCTAGTTTCAAAGCAATATAATCAGAGAATATGGTTGGTAGAATTTCAACTCTTTTATATTTGTTGAGGCTATCTTTGTGTCCCAGTATAGTGTCAATTCTTGAGGATGTTCCATGTGTACTATAGAAGAATGTATAAGCAGCTGTTTTGGGATGAAAGGATCTGTAAATGTTAATTATGTCTAGTTGGTCAAATCTGTCTTTTCAGGATGTTCCTTTCTTATTTATTTTCTGTTTGGATGATATGTCCATATCTGACACTGGAGTATTTAAGTTCCCTACTATATTAGTGTTTTGGTCTGTTTCTCCCTTTCTTTCTGTTAGAAATTTCTTTACATATGTTGGGGCTACCTGATTGGGAGCATAGATATTAATAAGTGTTATGTCTTCCTGGTGCATGATTCCCTTTACTATTATAAAGTGTCCCTCAATGTCTTTCTTTAACTTTTTTTTTATTTTGAAGTCTATTTTGTCTGATATTAGTACCACTACTCCCGCTTTTCTCTGAATGCTATTTGCTTTAAATACCATTTTCCACCCTTTCACTATAAGTCTGTGTTTGTCTTTGTAACTGAGATGTTTCTCCTGGAGGCAACACATGGTTCTCTCTCTCTCTCTCTCTCTCTCTCTCTCTCTCTCTCTCTCTCTCTCTCCCTCCCTCCCTCCCTCCCTTCCTTCCTATTTTCCTTCCTTCCTTCCTTCCTTCCTTCCTTCCTTCCTTCCTTCCTTCCTTCCTTCCTTCCTTCCTTCCTTCCTCTCTCCCTCCCTCCCTCTCTCCCTGCCTCCCTCCCCACTCTCTCTTCCTTTTTTTCTTCCTTCCTTCCTTCCTTCCTTCCTTCCTTCCTTCCTTCCTTCCTTCCTTCCTTCCTTCCTTCCTTCCTTCTTAATTCTTTCTTTCTTTCTTTCTTTCTTTCTTTCTTTCTTTCTTTCTTTCTTTCTTTCTTTCAGTATTTTCAGGGGTATGCCAATTTTATTAACCTTCTTGAAGAACCAGCTTTTTATTGGATTTATATGTCCTACTGTTTATTTTTCTTTGTTTTCAGTTTCATTTATTTCTGATCTAATTTTGATTACTTCTTTCATTCTGCTGAATTTAGGTCTCATTTGTTATTACTTTTCTAGTTTTTTAAGATGAAGAGTTAGATTGTTTATTTGGGCCCTTTCTGGTTTTTGAAGATAGGCCTGTATTGATACGAACTTTCCTCTTATGACCACTTTTGCCATGTCACAAAAGTTTTGATATGTTGTACTATCATTATCATTAATTTTTGTGTATCTCTTGATCTGTCTTTTTACTTCTTCCCTGACCCAGCTATTCTTCAGTAGAATGTTGGTTAATCTCCATCTATGTGTGGTTTTTCTGATCTCTTTCTGCAGCTGATCTTCAGCTTCAAAGCATTATGATCAGAGAATATAGTCGGTACGATTTCAACCCCCTTATATTTGTTGAGGTTACCTCTGTGTCCCAGCATGTGGTCAATCCCTGATAATGTTCCATGTGCACTAGAGAAGAAAGTAAGAAGCTGTTTTGGAATGGAAGGCTCTGTAAATGTCAATTATTTGCAGTTGGTAATGTGTCATTTAAGGATATTTTTTATTCATTTTCTATTTGGGTGATCTATCCATATCTGACAGTGGGATATTTAGGTCACCTACTATGTTTTTGTCTTTTTCTCCCTTTAGTTCTGTTAGTAATTTCTTTACGTATTTTGGGCTCCCTGATGGGGAGAATAGATATTAATAAGTGTTATGTCTTCTTGATGCATGATTCCCTTTATCATTATAAAGTTTCCCATGGTGTCTTTCTTTCTTTCTTTCTTTTTTTATTTTGAATTCCATTTCATCTAATATTAGTACTACTATTCCCACTTTTCTCTGAATGCCATTTGTCTGAAATATCATTTTCCAGCCTTATAATTGGAGTCTATGTTTATCTTTGGAACTGAGATGTGTCTCAGAATCAGCATATAGTTAGGTTTTTTTTTTTTTTATACAATATTAAAATATGTGCCTTTTTATTGGTTAGTTAATTTCACCATTTCACTTTTTTGGTGATTATTGAAATATGAGATCTTCTTATAGCCATTTTATCTTTTGCTTTCTGATAGCTTGGTGTTTCCATTATTTCCTTGTCCTTGTATCTGTTTTCTTCATTTGTTTGTGTGTGTGTGTGTGTGTGTGTGTGTGTGTGTGTGTGTGTGTGTGTGTGTGTGGCTTTTCTCTCTGGTCCTTCTTGGTTTATGTTATATACTTCAGTTCTGAATCTGTGGTGAGTGGTTACCAATTCGAATACGTAAAGGGCAGTTATATATATAGTCACTCATTTTCTTCTGCACGTGCCTGATTTCCTTTCCCCTTTGTGAATTTAGATATTTGAATCCCCCCCTTTTCAGTCTTTGTTATCTCAGTTTGTCCCTATGTTGGCTGAATGTTCATTACTATCTTGCTATAGTAATTCTCTTCTTATTATATAAGCTTATAATGCCCTGTTTGTAGTAAGGGTTGCACTTCTCTGCTTCTATTTGCCTGGTAGTCACTTTACTCCTAGTTTTGTAATTTTTTTGTTGTTGTTTTATTTTAGGCGAAGTGACTCCTTTCACTATTTCCTGTAGTGCAGGCCTTGTAGTGGAGAATTCCTTCAACTTTAGTATGTCCTGTTAGGTCTTAATTTCTCCTTCATATCTAATGAAGAGCTTAGCTGGATTCAGTTTTCTAGGCTGCTATTTCCTTTCACCTAATAGTTTAAATATTTGATACCATTGGCTTGTAAGCTTTGTGCTGAGAAGTCTGATGGTAATCTAATGGGGTTTCCTTTATAAGTTACTGTCTTCTTTTCGCTGGCTGCCCTGAATCTTCTGTCTTTGTTGTTGATTTTTGATAACTTCAATACAATGTGTCTTGGTGAAGGTCTTTTGAGATTGAGATAATTGGGTGTTCTGTTGACTTCTTGAATTCCAAGCTCCAGTTCATACCTTAGGTTTGAGATATTCTCATCCACTATTTGTCTGAATATGTTTTCGAGTCCCTGTTTCTTTTCCTCGCCTTTAGTAATGCCCATTATTCTTATGTTTCCTCTCCTGATGGTATCAGCTGGTTTTTGTATATCTTTTTCATTATTTTTCATTCTTCGGTTTCTCTCTTCTTCCTTCTGGTTTATTTCTAGATTTCTGTCTTTGATATCACTGATCCTTTCCTCCATTTGGTCAACTCTATTTTCCAAGCTTCCTATTTCACTTTTCAACTTTTACATTGTGTTCTTCATCTCCAGAAGTTGTATTTGGTTCCTTTTGAGGGTTTTGATCTTTTTGCTCTGCTCATCTAGTTGGTTTTTCAATTCCTAAAATTGTCGATTTGGGTTATTTTGGATATTATTGAGCTTTTTTCAGAGGTATCATCCTGAGTTCTCTGCCATTTAAGTCACACGTTTCTATGTCTGTAAGCTTATCTTCTGGAGACTTTTCTCTTTCTGAGATGCCTTGTCACCTTGGTTTTTTATGATGTTTAACGAATTATTTCTGGGCCTGAACATTCATGGAAGTGTATTCCGTTGTTTTTTAAGAAAGGAGATTTATTATATAAAGGTCTTTTGATTATATAAAGGCACTTTCCTTTTGGTTTCCAGTAGGTGGCATCTTAGCCTCTTGAATCCCTGCTTTATATAAAGCCTAAATGTCTTTTTTGATTTTCTTGTAGATATTTAATCACATTTGCTACTCTCAGTTTCAGTCCCTGTCAGTGCTAGCAACAGTTTCGGTAGTGTTTTGCTCAGATTCTCCTGGAGCTCACAGTGGTTAGTCTCGGAGGGTATGGGTGGCGGGGTCGTCTGGGTTGGGGGTGGGGACTGTGGCTCAGTCTTGATTTTGCAAGCAAAGCTGGTAATAATCAACTGCTGTTTCTCTGCAGTTCCATCCCACTTCTCTACTTTCTGCCGTGATGACTGGGCCCTTCTGCTGACTGCTAGAAGTTCTGGCACTTCTAGGCGGGCCATCAGGGGAGTCTTCATACCTTCACCCTTCCCTCTCCTCCTGCAAAGAGCTCTGGCAAACCTGAGAGGCAGCTTTGTTATTTCTCCCAGTCCACCGCCTGACACCCGGGGTTTTAACCTGTGGTAGCTCTTATGCACAGATCCCATGCTCAGACATGCTGGTGTACAGCTTGAGTGTTTTTTGTTGAGTTTTAGATGTTCAGCTTATTGTTGTTTCAAGAGGCTGTCTCTCACTCCTCCATGTTTCCCAGAATTCGGTTATTACCATTTTTTATTTCTGTTTTTGATACATGTTTTTTCATCTTAAAGAAGACTCCCCAACATTTCCTGTAATACTGGCTTGGTGATTATAAATTCTTTTAGTTTATTTTTGTCTGGTAAGCTCCTTATCTGCCTTTCAACTCTAAATGGGACCTTTGCTTGGTAACATATTCGTGGTTGTAGATCCTGGTTGTTCATCACCTCAAATATTTTGTGCCAGGCCCTTCTGTCCTGCAAAGTTTCCTTTGAGAAGGCAGCTGCCAGCCTTATGGGTGTTCCCTTGCACATAATAAACTGCTGTTCTCTTGCTGCTTTTAAGATTCTCTTTTTGTATTTAATTGGGGGATTACTTTATTATTATATAAATGTCTAACCAATATACGGTACACCAAAAACTAATATAAAAAATATAGAATGTCCATTCCAATTGAAAAAAAGTAAAATGAGTCTCAAACTGGCAGAAAATACATTTGAGGTGATGATTCATGGAGTCAGCGTTTTTAACCCAACATGTATTGTGTCTATACTTTTGATATATTTTTATTTAGTCATGCAGAAACTTAGAGACCATTGATACAGTGTACTTGTCTGTTTTGTCATTCTACATCATTAACATTTGAATTGAATGCATAACATGGGTAGACCACTGTATAAGGAATATTTGAAGCCACAACAAACAAGAGAAAACAATTTTCTTCTCCAAGAATCTGTCTCTTGGGAAAGACATATGCACAATCACATCATGAGACAGAATGAAATGCTATAATATAGAAAAAAATGCAGATAAATTTGTTATAAAAAATTGATTCAACTATTTTTATTTCATTGGTACTTTATCTTCTAAAATAAATTGAAAATTATAGTTAGTTCTGTGTGTTTCTCTTACTGTTTCAATAAATCAAATATTATAGAAATTTAAGTTGATTTCCATAATGTATAAGAGGCTTTAAAATATAAGTATGTAATTTTCAGAATCTCCAACTTTATCTTAATTTAATATGTCCTATAACTTAGTGGTTCCCTGGGACATATTGCTTTTTCAATATTTTCTTAATGTCTTAGAGTAGACTGTAAAAGAATTCTGAATGCAAACATTTAAAACTCAAGGGTCTGGTCACTGTAGTGTAGAAAGTAGATGCTATGCTCGCATTCTCTCATGACCACACCAAAATTAAAACAAAATTTCAGAGCAACAATCAGACCTGGTTGTACAAAATCCCTATAACTAGGGACAAACATAAGAGGTAATCTTGAACTAATAGGAGGGGCAGAGATGCAAAATGGCCCAGTCCCACAACTGCGTGTGGCAATCGAGAATTAGGAGCATTATTTTGGATGTAGAGCCCTCTACCCCACTTGAGGAGGGAGGGGTCCAGGCAACACACTGGACTCCCAGCCTAGGGTTCCAGTGATAAGAATACAATTTCCCACAACTTCTTGCTGTGAAAACCAGCAGAGATTGTGGCTGAGTGAAGCAGAGGGCTGAGGAAGTCATATAATTACCTCTTAAAAGGCCCATGCCCAGCCTTATTCACTGACAGACTCACTTGCTATGAGTTCCAGCACGGAGGCAGCTGCTCGAGAAGCACCAGGGACATAGAGGGAGAAGCTGAGTTGTCAGGCTTCAGGGCAAAGGCTTGTGGTGTGGCTTTCTCCCAGAAAAACATGCTGTCAGTATCCACTATTTCTTTGTTCAACCCTCCCTACTCTCCCAGCATGTGGATTCAGGTGGTGCCACATCTGAGTCTTCATCAACCTGTGTAACACAGGTTTCTCCACCCTGAGACTCTGCCTCTCCCAAATTGTGGTCCCACCTAAGCCACTTCCAGAGGTTTATTTCATACAAATAGCCTGTCTTGGCTCTTGCTGTAGACTTTCTTAGAATCTCTCAAAGTATCACTAAACCCAAAGAGGCAGTGCTTGGTCTTGGCATGCCCTGTACCTCTTGTTGAGTATTTCCCAAGCCCTACATTAGTAGCAGATGGCCTCGGTTCTTGGCTTGGCTTCTTGAGGTACCTATAAGCTCAGCACAGGTAGAAGACATCTGTGGGTTGTTTGGTTACTCTTACAAGGTGGCCCCAGAAGTACACAGGCTGCAGCTGGATTTGGCTTACAGCTGGACCACTCCCACAAGGCCCTTGGGCCAACACACAGTGTGGCCTGCTTCTATGGTCACCAGAGCCAGAGCATAACCCAGAGTGGCATCTGAGGAGGACACACCTGAAGGGTAGACCAGACAGGCACCAGAACACTGCTAAAGTGAATCCTCCTCTATAGGGTAAACCCCTCATTGGCCAAGCCTCACAACCCATCACCCAAGGGTCAATCTCTCCCATCAGTGTGAAAACAACAACCAAGGCTCAGCTATAACAGGAGAGCACACACAACTTACACAAGGGACATGCCTTGAGCAACTCTCTCAGTTGACCAGAGAAGACTGTGCCACTGGGCCCCACAGGACACCTACAATGTCAGTAATTCTCAACCATTTTGGCACCAGGAAGTAGTGCTCCTATGAGAATTTATTGCCTAATGATCTGAGGTGATGCTGAAGTGGTGATGCTAGTGCTGAAGAGCAGTTACAAAAAAGATGAAGCTTTACTTACTCATCTGCTGCTCAACTCCTGCGGTGTGGCCCTGTTCTTAACAGGCCACAAACTCGTAACAGTCCAAAACATGGGGGTTGGGGAATCTTGTACTATGTAAAGCCACTCTAGACACAATACATGTTGGGTTAAAAACGCTGACTCCATGAATCATCACCTCAAATGTATTTTCTGCCAGTTTGAGACTCATTTTACTTTTTTTCAATTGGAATGGACATTCTATATTTTTTATATTAGTTTTTGGTGTACTGTATATTGGTTAGACATTTATATAATAATAAAGTAATCCCCCAATTAAATACAAAAAGAGAATCTTAAAAGCAGCAAGAGAACAGCAGTTTATTATGTGCAAGGGAACACCCATAAGGCTGGCAGCTGCCTTCTCAAAGGAAACTTTGCAGGACAGAAGGGCCTGGCACAAAATATTTGAGGTGATGAACAACCAGGATCTACAACCACGAATATGTTACCAAGCAAAGGTCCCATTTAGAGTTGAAAGGCAGATAAGGAGCTTACCAGACAAAAATAAACTAAAAGAATTTATAATCACCAAGCCAGTATTACAGGAAATGTTGGGGAGTCTTCTTTAAGATGAAAAAACATGTATCAAAAACAGAAATAAAAAATGGTAATAACCGAATTCTGGGAAACATGGAGGAGTGAGAGACAGCCTCTTGAAACAACAATAAGCTGAACATCTAAAACTCAACAAAAAACACTCAAGCTGTACACCAGCATGTCTGAGCATGGGATCTGTGCATAAGAGCTACCACAGGTTAAAACCCCGGGTGTCAGGCGGTGGACTGGGAGAAATAACAAAGCTGCCTCTCAGGTTTGCCAGAGCTCTTTGCAGGAGGAGAGGGAAGGGTGAAGGTATGAAGACTCCCCTGATGGCCCGCCTAGAAGTGCCAGAACTTCTAGCAGTCAGCAGAAGGGCCCAGTCATCACGGCAGAAAGTAGAGAAGTGGGATGGAACTGCAGAGAAACAGCAGTTGATTATTACCAGCTTTGCTTGCAAAATCAAGACTGAGCCACAGTCCCCACCCCCAACCCAGACGACCCCGCCACCCATACCCTCCGAGACTAACCACTGTGAGCTCCAGGAGAATCTGAGCAAAACACTACCGAAACTGTTGCTAGCACTGACAGGGACTGAAACTGAGAGTAGCAAATGTGATTAAATATCTACAAGAAAATCAAAAAAGACATTTAGGCTTTATATAAAGCAGGGATTCAAGAGGCTAAGATGCCACCTACTGGAAACCAAAAGGAAAGTGCCTTTATATAATCAAAAGACCTTTATATAATAAATCTCCTTTCTTAAAAAACAACGGAATACACTTCCATGAATGTTCAGGCCCAGAAATAATTCGTTAAACATCATAAAAAACCAAGGTGACAAGGCATCTCAGAAAGAGAAAAGTCTCCAGAAGATAAGCTTACAGACATAGAAACGTGTGACTTAAATGGCAGAGAACTCAGGATGATACCTCTGAAAAAAGCTCAATAATATCCAAAATAACCCAAATCGACAATTTTAGGAATTGAAAAACCAACTAGATGAGCAGAGCAAAAAGATCAAAACCCTCAAAAGGAACCAAATACAACTTCTGGAGATGAAGAACACAATGTAAAAGTTGAAAAGTGAAATAGGAAGCTTGGAAAATAGAGTTGACCAAATGGAGGAAAGGATCAGTGATATCAAAGACAGAAATCTAGAAATAAACCAGAAGGAAGAAGAGAGAAACCGAAGAATGAAAAATAATGAAAAAGATATACAAAAACCAGCTGATACCATCAGGAGAGGAAACATAAGAATAATGGGCATTACTAAAGGCGAGGAAAAGAAACAGGGACTCGAAAACATATTCAGACAAATAGTGGATGAGAATATCTCAAACCTAAGGTATGAACTGGAGCTTGGAATTCAAGAAGTCAACAGAACACCCAATTATCTCAATCCCAAAAGACCTTCACCAAGACACATTGTATTGAAGTTATCAAAAATCAACAACAAAGACAGAAGATTCAGGGCAGCCAGCGAAAAGAAGACAGTAACTTATAAAGGAAACCCCATTAGATTACCATCAGACTTCTCAGCACAAAGCTTACAAGCCAATGGTATCAAATATTTAAACTATTAGGTGAAAGGAAATAGCAGCCTAGAAAACTGAATCCAGCTAAGCTCTTCATTAGATATGAAGGAGAAATTAAGACCTAACAGGACATACTAAAGTTGAAGGAATTCTCCACTACAAGGCCTGCACTACAGGAAATAGTGAAAGGAGTCACTTCGCCTAAAATAAAACAACAACAAAAAAATTACAAAACTAGGAGTAAAGTGACTACCAGGCAAATAGAAGCAGAGAAGTGCAACCCTTACTACAAACAGGGCATTATAAGCTTATATAATAAGAAGAGAATTACTATAGCAAGATAGTAATGAACATTCAGCCAACATAGGGACAAACTGAGATAACAAAGACTGAAAAGGGGGGGATTCAAATATCTAAATTCACAAAGGGGAAAGGAAATCAGGCACGTGCAGAAGAAAATGAGTGACTATATATATAACTGCCCTTTACGTATTCGAAATGGTAACCACTCACCACAGATTCAGAACTGAAGTATATAACATAAACCAAGAAGGACCAGAGAGAAAAGCCACACACACACACACACACACACACACACACACACACACACACACACACAAACAAATGAAGAAAACAGATACAAGGACAAGGAAATAATGGAAACACCAAGCTATCAGAAAGCAAAAGATAAAATGGCTATAAGAAGATCTCATATTTCAATAATCACCAAAAAAGTGAAATGGTGAAATGAACTCACCAATAAAAAGGCACAGAGTTTCAGATTGGATCAAAAAAAAAAAAACCTAACTATATGCTGATTCTGAGACACATCTCAGTTCCAAAGATAAACATAGACTCCAATTATAAGGCTGGAAAATGATATTTCAGACAAATGGCATTCAGAGAAAAGTGGGAATAGTAGTACTAATATTAGATGAAATGGAATTCAAAATAAAAAAAAGAAAGAAAGAAAGAAAGACACCATGGGAAACTTTATAATGATAAAGGGAATCATGCATCAAGAAGACATAACACTTATTAATATCTATTCTCCCCATCAGGGAGCCCAAAATACGTAAAGAAATTACTAACAGAACTAAAGGGAGAAAAAGACAAAAACATAGTAGGTGACCTAAATATCCCACTGTCAGATATGGATAGATCACCCAAATAGAAAATGAATAAAAAATATCCTTAAATGACACATTACCAACTGCAAATAATTGACATTTACAGAGCCTTCCATTCCAAAACAGCTTCTTACTTTCTTCTCTAGTGCACATGGAACATTATCAGGGATTGACCACATGCTGGGACACAGAGGTAACCTCAACAAATATAAGGGGGTTGAAATCGTACCGACTATATTCTCTGATCATAATGCTTTGAAGCTGAAGATCAGCTGCAGAAAGAGATCAGAAAAACCACACATAGATGGAGATTAACCAACATTCTACTGAAGAATAGCTGGGTCAGGGAAGAAGTAAAAAGACAGATCAAGAGATACACAAAAATTAATGATAATGATAGTACAACATATCAAAACTTTTGTGACATGGCAAAAGTGGTCATAAGAGGAAAGTTCGTATCAATACAGGCCTATCTTCAAAAACCAGAAAGGGCCCAAATAAACAATCTAACTCTTCATCTTAAAAAACTAGAAAAGTAATAACAAATGAGACCTAAATTCAGCAGAATGAAAGAAGTAATCCTAATTAGAGCAAAAATAAATGAAATTGAATATAATAAAAAATAGAAACAAGAAATACAACAAGGAGCTTATAGTCTGGAAGGAATATAAAATTTTCAAACCTCTGGCTAGACTCACTATGTAAAAAGAGTACACAAATAAACACAATCGGGGATGAAAGAAGGGAAATTCTGACTGACATCACAGAAATACAAAGGGTCATACAAGATTACAATGAAAAAGTATATAACACCAAATTTAATAACGTAGAAGAAATTGACTGGTTTTAGAAAAATACAATCTTTCTAGACTGAATCAAGAAGAACTTCAAAATCTAAGTGGACTGATCAGAAGTATGGAAATTAAAACAATAAAATAAACCTACCAAAAAGTAAAAGTCTAGGACCAGATAACTTCACCTGTGAATCGACCAAACATTCAAAGATTTAATACTTATTTTTCTGAAATTCTTAAAAAAAATCAAAGAGTAGGCAATACTTCCCAACTCATTTTATGAGGATAATATTACTATGATGCCAAAACCTGGTAAAGATAACAAAAATAGACAACTACAGACCAATATCTCTCAAGAACACAAATACAAACTTCTAAATTAGATGCTACTGAACTGAACACAGCAACATATTCAGAAGATTATACACCACGATCAAGTGAGCTTCCTCCTAAAGGCACAGAGATGGTTCAATCTACAGAAATTGATTAATGTGATACATCACATAAAAAATTAGAAAATAAAAATCATATGATCAGATCAATAGATGAAGAAAAAGCCTTCAACAATATACAGAATCCATTTATGATCAAAACACTTAACAAAATAGGTATAGAAGGAAAGAACTTTAACATAGTAAAGGCCGTATATGACAAACCCTCAGCCAATATTATATTTAATTGTGAAAAGCTAAAATATTCCCTCTAATCAGGAACAAGGCAAGACAGTCCACTATCACTACTCTCATTCAATATAACATTGGAGGTCCTAGCAACTGCAGTCAGGCAAGAAAAAAATATAAAAGGAATCCAAACAGGAAACAAAGAATGCAAACTGTCACTATATGAGGATAACATGCTTCTCTATATAGAAAATCCTAAAGATTCCACAAGAACATTCCTAGAAACCATGAGCAAAATGTTTCTGGATACAAAATCAGTATTCAAAAATTGACAGCATACCTATACTCTAATAATGAAGTGTCAGGAAAAGAAGTGGAAAACATAATTCCTTTTGCAATTGCAACAATAGAATAAAATACCTAGAAATAAATTTGCCAAACATGTGAAGGACCAATATAATGAAAACTATAGGACAGTATTAAAAGATATCGAGGAAGATACAAAGAAAAGAAAAATATTCCATGTTCTCAGATTGGAAGAATCAACATAGTTAAAATAACCATATTCCCTAAAACATTATACAGATTTAATGCAACCTCCATCAAAATCCCATTGGCATTTTTTAAAGAAATAGAGCAAAAAATCATCAAATTTGTATGGAAGCAAAATAGACACCAAACTGCCAAAGCCATCATGAAAAAAAAAAAAAGGAGACAAGAGGCATCACTCTGCCCCACTTCAAATTATACTACGAAGACAGTAATCAAAATGGTATGGTATTAGCAGCAAAACAAACACACAGATCAGTGGAACAGAATCGAGTGTCTAGAAGTAAACATATATTTATATCAGCAAATAATTTTCAAACAAAAAGCCAAAAAAATACAGTGGATAAAAGAAAGCCTCTTCAATAAATGGTGCTGTGAAAATTGGAAGGCCACTTGCAAAAGAATGCAACTAGAGCGTTGTGTTTCACCACACACCAAAATTAACTCAAAATGGATTAAGGACCTGAACATAAGACTGGAATCAATAAAATGCATAGAAGAAAACATAGGAACTAAACTCAAGGACCTTGGACTTAAAGAGAATTTGATGAATTTGAACGCTAAGGTAAGGGAAGTATAAGCTAAAATAAATGACTGAAACTACATCAAACTAAAAAGCTTCTCCTCAGCAAAAAAAAATGTCAACAAAGTTAAGGGACAGCCATTCAATTGGGAAAATAAATGTGCAAGCAATGCCTCCAAAAAGGGCCTAAAATCCAAAATATACAAAGAACTCATATGACTCAATAACTAAAATAAACAAACAATCCAATTAAAAAATGGGCAGAGGACCTGAACAGACACTTCTCTCTAGAGAACATACAAATGGTCAACAGATACATGAAAAGATGCTCAACATTGCTAGCTATTAGGAAAGTGAAAATCAAAACCACAATGAGATACCATCTCATACTTGTTAGAATAGCTATAATCAACAGGACAAGTAATAGAAAACGTTGGAGAGAATGCGAAAAAGGAACCCACATACACTGCTGGTGGGACTGCCAATCAGTACAGCCACTATGGAAAACAATATGGAGATACATGAAAAAAAAAAAACTAATAATTGATCTACCATATTCTCCAGCAATTCATCTCCTGTGTATTTACCTCAAAGACTTGAAAACCCACATATGAAAAGATATTTGCATAATGATGTTCATAACAGCACTATTCACAGTGGCCAGGGCATGAAAGCAATTGAAGTGTCCTATGATAGATGATTGGCTAAAGAATCTGTTGTATACATATATACAATGAAATATTACTCACCCATAAGAGATGAAATACTGCCATTTGCGATAATATGGTTGGACCTTGAGATAATCATGCTAAGCAAAATAAGCCAGACAGAAAAACGTTCAAAATCACATAATATCACTTATATGTGGGATATAAACCTAAAAGCCACAAACAAACAGGATAGACAGAGACTCAGGAATATGGACAATGGACTAGTGGTTACCAGACCGTACGGGTTGAGGGAGGAGGCAGGAGGTTGATGGGGTATCTGTGGGCAAATGTAGGTGGCTTGGGGGAGGCTCAAGTTGGTAAAAGGAATTAAATATATAGTAGCTGAAGATACTGGATTCTGGGTGGTAATCACACAATAGAATATACATATGTCAAATGATAATGTATCCCTGAAAATTATATACTGGTATTAACCAATGTTATCCCAATAAACCTAATTTTTTTTTAAAAAAGAATGATAATAACTACATTTCTATCAACAGTTACCTCAAATGGAAAAGAATTAATTGCTCCAACAAAAGACTGGGTTGCTGAATAGATAAGAAAATAAGACTTATATATATGCTACCTGAATGAGACTCACTTCAGATTAAAAGACACACAGAGACTAAAAGGAAGGGGATGGAAAAGATATTGCCTGATGGACCTATAGGTTATGGTTCTGAGTGGAGTAAGTCAGACAGAGAAAGACAAATGCCATACAATTTCACATACATGTGCAAACTAAAGAACAAAATAAGCAAACAGAGACAAATAGAAACAAATCTCTAGATACAGAGAACATTTTGAAGATTACCAGATGGAAGGGGTTTTGGGAAAGGGATCAAGTATAAATTGGTAGTTACAAAATAGTCATGGAGATATAAGGTATAGCATGAAGAATATAGTCAATAATATTGTAATAATTATGCATGGTATCACAGGAGTACTAGATTTGAGTGATTACTTCATGAGTTATATAGACGTGTAATGACTATGTTGTGCACCTTAAACTAATATAGTATTATATCTCAACTATAGTTGAAAAATTACAATTAATATTTAAATTAATTAAAACCCAGAATTTGGAAAATAATAGTTGGTTGCCATTTTTATTTTGCCGAGCTAAGGTAGTATGATATAGTGGTGAAGAGAAAAGATCTGGAGCCATATTGTCTAGGTTTGAATTTAGACTCCATACTTTACTAGCAGTGTGATCTTGAGAAGTGATTTAATTTACCTCTACTTCATCACTAAAATAGAAATCATAATAATAATACTTTATTATTGTAAAGATTGTTGTAAAGATTGAGTTAATTATATATAAAGTAATTAGAACACTTCTTGGCAGCTAGAAAGTCCTGTGCATGTTTCAGTATTACTATTTTTAAAGACCTTAAATAATAATAGATAGTGGTTATCAGCCACATCCTGTTACAAATAAAATGAGGTTTAATATACATACAATAAAATCTGACAACAAGTATGAAATCACTACATTTTCTTTTTAAATTAAATTAAATTAAATTTTGTTCTCTGGGGCATGATGAATACCTTATCATTGATCGGTAATCAGGCCCCTGGGAGACACTAACAGTAAAAATAATAAAACATAATAACAGAAAAAACGAAAGGTCTAAACCTTTTATTTAAAGTGAGAAAACATGTACAGATTGTCTAGCCAGTTATGAGTAAAACCAAAAATAAAAACAAAACTTTCTGGCCTGGGAAAAATGGTGTAATTGGTAGAGGCTTTTTTTCATCTGCTCTTGTGACTAAATAAAAGTTATGACGGAAGCATGGAGCAAACAGCAAGCAGAATTGCTTGGAGTCTAGATTAATAGAAGCCCTACAACTAAGGAGAGAAATAAAAAATCAACCTACAATGGTAGGAGGTAGGAGGCAGCAAAGACGTGAGGCCGCCTGGTCCCCAGCAGCTGAGTAAGGCAGAGGCTTTGGCAGCTGCAAATGGCAACTAATGACAGCTGTTAAAGGGGCCATGACTTTGACAGGACTTTCTCTTGCTCTGAACACCAATGCTGGGTTGGCTGCTCAGGGGGCACCAGAGACTTACAGGATAACACTAAATTGTTGGAGTGAGGGCCAGAGGTGAGGCTTTCTCCCAGGGAGAAGTACTGGTGGTATCCATTGTTCTTCTGTTGAGCCCTCCCCCACTCAATGTATAAACTCAGTGTTGCCTATAGCTAAGACATCATCAAACTGGATGACAGAGGTAGCTCCACCCAGAGAATTACCTGCAACTCTGCCTTCCCCAAATCCCAATTCCACTAAAGCCACATCTAGTTCTGGCCTTGGCAACTCAGGTGCACCTTGCTGAGCATCACCAAAACTCACACTGCAGACAGCTAGCCTCAGTTGCTGGTGTGCCCTCTTGAGGCAACTATAAGTACGGTATCTGTGGATTGCTTGCTGAATCTGAACAGTTGGCCCTGGAGAGGCACAGACGGGGCTGAACACCTCTCAGGACTGTATGACTGGACACCTACTACACAAAGCCACACTAATAAGACTGGTAGACTTAAGAGCTTTGCTTAGTACATAGAAACAGACACAGAATAGCAGCCAAAATGAGAAGACAAAGAAGCAGAAATCATATGAAAGAGCAGAACAGAAATTCATGAATAATGGAGTCAAGCAGTGTAACAGAGTTCAAAACACTGGTTATAAAGATGTTTAATAAACTTAGGGAAAATATAGATGAATTCAGTGAGAACTTTACAAAATGGTTAGAAACATAAAAATGAAAATGATAAAAGGGAATGAAGAACACATTATTTAAGATGAAGAGTATATTAGAGGGATTTAACAGAGTGGATAAAGAAGAGCACCAAACCACCAATATAGAGATTGGGGAAGACAAGGATACCAAATCAGAACAGAAAAAAAAAAAAAAAAAAAAAAGAGGCCAAGACTATAATGATAATTTAAGGAGATGATGAGACAAAATTAAATGTAAAAACACTTGTGTCATATGTATACCAGAAAGAAAAAAGGGAGAACAAGAAGTTAAAAAGGTATTTGAAGAAATAATGATAGAAAACTTTTACCACCTCGTGAAGAAGTAGACCTACAACCCTAGGAAGCTCATAGCCCCCTCACCAGAAATGAACCTGCCGAGGCCCACACTAAAACACATCATAATTAAAATGCTAAAGTTTAAAGCGAAAGAGAGACTTCTAAAAGCAGCAAGAGAAAAGAGGCCAAGACTATAATGATAATTTAAGGAGATGATGAGACAAAATTAAATGTAAAAACACTTGTGTCATATGTATACCAGAAGGAAAAAAGGGAGAACAAGAAGTTAAAAAGGTATTTGAAGAAATAATGATAGAAAACTTTTACCACCTCGTGAAGAAGTAGACCTACAACCCTAGGAAGCTCATAGCCCCCTCACCAGAAATGAACCTGCCGAGGCCCACACTAAAACACATCATAATTAAAATGCTAAAGTTTAAAGCGAAAGAGAGACTTCTAAAAGCAGCAAGAGAAAAGCATTTAGGGAGCACCAATAAGACCGGCAGCTGATTTTTCAAAAGAAACTATGAAGGACAGAAGGGCTTGGCACAAAATATTCAACATGATGAAAACCCAGGATCTACAATCAAGAATACTTTATTCAGCAAAGCCATCATTTAGTCAAAGGGCTTCCCAGACAAAAATAAGCTAAAGGAATTTATCAACACTAAGACATTATTACAGGAAATGTTGATGGGACATCTTTAAGAAGAAAAAAAAAAGAATAAAGAATGGTAATAACTACATTTCTATCAACAAGTACCTCAAATAGAAAAAAAAAATTAAGTGTCCCAGCCAAAAATAGGGTGGTTGAATGGATAAGAAAACAAGACTCTTACATAGGCTGTTTAGAGACGCACTCCAGATTAAAAGACACACACAGACTAAAAGAAAGGGGATGAAATAATATATTGCCTCTATGCATCTGGATTGTATTGTGCTGAATGATGTATATTGGATAGAGAAAGATGAATACCATGATTTCATATGCAGGTGGAAACTAGAGACCAAAATAAACAACAACAACAACAACAACAACAACAACAACAATAACAACAATAGAAACAAACTCATAGATATAGATAATATTTTGAAGGCTATAAGATGGAAGCGTGGTTGGGCAGGATGATGAAAAAGGGCAAAAGGATTAAGAAGTACAAGTGGATAGTTACAAAATAGACATGGAAATATAAATTGTATCATAAGGAAATTAGTTAACAATGTTTTAATAAATATGTAAGGGGTAGAGAGGTACTGGATTTAGTGGGGTGATCACTTTGTGAGTTATATAGATCTCTAATCACTATGCTGTACAACTGAAACTAATATATTATTTTATGCCAACTATAGTTGAAAAAAAACTCATTGAATTGTACAATGTAAATATAAGCAACTAATAGTCTATTACATTTAAATAAAGCTGGAAAAAAGGTAACAAAAGAAAAAATAACAACAAAACAAACTTCCCAATTTTTATTCCAGTACTCTTGATATTAACTCTGTATTACCAATGCAATATGAATTGTGATCATCATTAGAACTATTACTAAATACTCTTATTTCTCCAGAGTAATTGCAGAATCAAATTTTCCTTTGAAGTTAGGATTGCTCTTGGAAATTTAGTTTCCCTGGTCCCTTGAAATTAATCTTGCTCTGACCAATGCACTTTCATCAGAAGTAATGGGTGTCACTCTTGGTAGAAGCTTTAAGGGCCAGTGCATGATTCTCCATGTTCTGTTTTTTAACTCAGCACATTGGTTAAGGCACATTGGTGGAGCTTCCCTCAGCCTGGATTACTGAGTGAGAATGACATAGAACATACAATGTGAATAAGAACCTTTGTTGTTCTAAACCATTGAGATTTTATGAACTGTTTGTTATCATGGCATAACCTAGCTTCTCCTCTTTGATATATATGCAGTTTTGCCTATAACCACATAACATATACTCCCTCCTTCACCCACATACACAAACATTCAGAACTGAGGGAAGTTGATTTTAACATGAAATGGTACCTACTCCAAATAAAATAATATTGTCTAAGTGTCACATCCTTCCTTCATGCTTCTAAATCTCTTGCATACAAACGTTATAGGTAGCTAGGTAGCACTAATTCAAGCACAGAATTTGCTTACAAGTGATAACTATCTTGGAATGGTTCCAAATATATTAACTACTGGCAACTCTGTTCTTTTCCTAGCTCTGTCACTGCCTCAAAAGTTCAGGAAAAAAGAAAATGCAAAGATAGTCTGCTTGTCTACTGAAGGATGAGCTTCCTTCTAGTTAAAAACTTTGAAAATCCAGGCTCTTCATAATCTGTTAGAGTCACATCTTATTTATGTTAGAGATGGATGTTCAGGCCCTAATAATGATGCTGAGATTGGGATTATATGATCACTGTATCAACACGTACACACTCATATACAGTGCTGTTCACCCAAATTTATAATTAAAGGTTATATCCACAGAGATAGGCTTCTATATATAGTATTTTCTATAAGCAGATACTCAGTCTCCCACTCCTCATAACTATGTGGTTAGAATAAATTATTTTATTTTATTTATTTTGAGTTGGTCAAGGAAGTTAATAGAAACCTTTATTATTATTATTATTTCTGTAGGTATCATATACTATAGGGATTCTCAATCCTTATTGCACATTGGAATCACTTTGGAAGTTTCAAATTATAGATGCTTACTCCCCACCGTCAGATATTCAAATTGGTCTGGTGTGGGTTATGGACTTGGGAATTTTTTTTTAAAGCTCCATATATAATTTTAATGTATAAGTGCCCTTGAGAATATTGTGTGGATTTTTTTTTCAGGAAATAAACAGACTCTGAGATGAAGATGTGCATAGAGCTCAACATTGGCTGGACAATGAAGAAGCAGGTGTGACAGAGGGAGAGGTTGAACTGTGATGCAGTCACAACAAAGGCCTCAGATGACCCCAAAGAAAACTCCAGAGCTGGAATGCTCTTCAGAATTGTCCTGAATTGGAACAAAGGTGCTACACCTCAGTTTCTCTGTAATGACTAATCATTACAGGATTTGGCCTCTCCTTCAGAAAAGGGGCATGGCATTTGACAATGAACAGGACAGTTGAAGTCATCATGGATTTTACTCAAGGCTGGAAGAGTCATTAATAAGTATATAAATGTAGAAATAATATAATTAATGAGAAGGATCAATGCTATTAATGAACATTTTTAAAAAGATGATTAGTTAGTGACTGAGAAGGGCAACATAACGCCATAGATAAGGGCAAGGACTCAGGAGACTGACTTCTTAAGGTTAAGTCCTGGCACTGCCATTACTTGGTAAGAACTGAGGCATATTAAAACCTTTATAACACATTTTATAGATTTTCTTCATCTGTAAATTCAGAATACTAGAAATGAGACTCTAAATTTTCTAAATATTTCAAAGGTGCTCAAAAAATTCTGGGCACACATGTCAAGTATCAACTTCAAATGTTAAACTTCAAGCCTGCCTCATGCAAAATTATAAAATCATTTGTATTAGTAAATAATTAAAAACCTAAATATCCATCATTAGAGAGATGGTTAATTAAATTATGGAAAATTGTTAATTTGGTGTACTATGTAAAGATAAAAAGATCGAGAAAGTTCTATATGTGGTGACAAAGAATGATATCAAGTAAGACTATGTAAATAAACTTAAGATAAGAAATTATATGTACCTATATGCATAGATGTGTTTGTAAAAATGAATAGCATAATTCTATTTATATTCATAAACATAGATGTAAATACACACATCTAATTCTATATGAACACATAGGAAAAACTGGACAAATATACATCCAAATGTTAAGCTTGATTACTTTTAGGTGAGAGATTTATGTTGAGTGTTAGGGTCCCAATAAATGAAACGTCCATATTTAATTCTCCTTAACTCTCACTATATAAATTATTAATGTAAGGTTATATTTGTGTTTGACTAGTGATTTAAAAAATATATAGTGAAATGAAGATTTAGGATATAAGTAGTGTACATGATTTACAACTTTGGATCCAAGGTTTTAATGGCCAGGTAAAAATGGCCAGGTAAAAAAGTTTTATAGGTTTCTTTGTCTATGGTAGGAAGGTTGTGGGATTGCAGTTATCCTGGAGCATCAAAATTTAACCTGGTATTATGGTATTGTGGTAATCCAAAATAAATATTTGAAGTCTTCTGAGTGATAAGAATTGTATGCTAATGAGATGACTGGTGGATGGGGGCCCCTAGGTATCTTCAGCAGGTGGTTATCAAAAAGACCAAGCCATGGTTAGAGGGTTGGAATTTTCATCCACCTCACCTCCCACCTCTGGATGAGGGAGAGAGCCAGGAGATTGAGTTCAATTGCCAATGACCAATGACTAAATCAATCATGCCTAAATAACAAATCTCCATAAAAACCCTCAGTAACAGGGTCCCAGTAGTTTTCAGGTCAATGAACATACATCAATGTGCTGGGAAGGTGGTTTGCCCAGAGAGGGCATGGAAGTTTGGTACCCCTTTTTTCACAATGTCTTGCCTTATGCACCTCTTCCATTTGGCTGTTCTGAGTTGTATCCTTTGTAATAAAGCAGTAATAGTAAGCAAAACACTTTCCTGAGTTCTGTGAGTCATTCTAGCATATTTTCAAATCTAAATTTGGCTACCAAATTTATAGCCAGTCAGTCAGAAATATTGGTGGCAAGCTAGGACTTGTGATTAGTGTTTGAAGTGGGGCAGTCTTGTGGGACTGAGTCCCTGTGTGGTCTATTTTAATTAACTATGGGTAATTAGAATCAGAATTGGATTGAATTGTCAGATACCGACTTGGTGTTGGAGAATCAGAGAAATGGTGCAGAATACAACATCACATATTTGGTGTCAGAAAAAAAAACTTTTCAGTATGAATAATTTCTTCATATGTGTCTCTAAATAGAAGTATTGGCCAATGTACATGACAATTTTCTTCAAATCACACCTGTGGTAAATGCAAGAGTGGAAGAGTTCTATCCAAGGAAGCAATTCTGCAATGATGAAAGTTCCTCCAGTTAGTACCTTCTCATCGCTAAATAGTATCATTGGCCTTCAAGGAAAGGAGAAGCAATTAGAGACAAAGCAGTCACAGCTGTAGCATCGACCTGGCTATTGTGCTGACCACAAATACTGACCAAATGGAACTGAATTTATATGATTAAAACAATGGTTAAATAACCTCAGCAACTTCTTTAGACATTAGTGCTTTGTAATAAGGCCAAGGCTCAGTTATTAATAACCAGCTTCTTTATAGGTCAGGTTTAACAATTTGAAATGAAAATTTATGTTACAGCCCCCCTTATTGTTAATAACTTCTACTAAGCATCCTCCATATGAAGAATTAAGCATCGAGCGGACACTATTTATGCCCTGTCCCATATTGTTTTTGGCCAGCCTGCATTTACCTGCAGCTGCAAATAAAGACAGTTCTCAGCACCTGTTAGCTTCCTAACTTAAGCACCTGTGTCTATCTTCTTCCCTGAATGAGGATTTGTTCCAACGTGGAAGCCTGGTCTGCCACTCACAGGCATGAATGATATCGAAGTATGGGGAGTTCATGCTATTTGAGATCTGTTTTCTCTCTTAACATTTCTTTTTTTATTTTTTTCTTTATTTTTATTAGTTTCAGGCATACAGTAAGATGGTTAGGCATTTATATAATTTATGAAGTGATCACCCTGGTTACTCTAGTACCCGCCTAGCACTACACATAGCCATTACAATATTTTTAACTATATTCCCTATGCTGTACTTCACATCTCTGTGACTATTTGTAACTACTAATTTGTATTTCTTGATCCCTTCATTTTTTTTCACCCAGTTCCCCCAACCCTACCTCCCCTCTGGCAAGTACCAGTTTGTTCTCTGTATCTGTGAGTCTGTTTTTGTTTTGTTTGTTTCTTTTGTTCCTTAGATTCCATATATAACCTCTTACCATTCTTTTTATAATAATATTTTTTACTTTTCAATTATAGTTGAAAATTATATTATTTTTGCATTATTATATATTATATATAATGGCATATTATATTAATTTGAGGTGTACAACATAGTGATTAGATATCTACATATCTCATGAAGAACAAACCCCAATAAATCCAGTACTAATCTAACACTATACATATTTATTACAATATTATTGACTATATTCCTTATGCTATTCTTTATATCTCCATGACTATTTTTTAACTAACATTTTGTACTTCTTAATCCCTTCCTACTTTTCAACCCCCAACCACCTCCCATCTGGTAACCCTCAAAATGTTCTTTGTATGAGTTCCTGGGTTTTGTTATTGTTGTTGTTTATTTTGTAAAGATTTATCCCTTTGGAGACCCTTTCATTGAATGAAAAAAGAGCCAATATCCATCATTTCCTTCATCCAATCTTCCATCTAAAAGATGCAATAATCTTGCAAAAGCAAAAAGTAAAGCAAAGCAATTTATTTAAACATGCCTACCAGGTGATCACTGCCTTAAATGTCTTTCTCAGAAATGGTAGCTCAAAGGGTTTTCTGTTCTCTAAGCCTAAAATTAGTTGTGCAGAATATAGATAAATTTGCCTTCCTGGGCTATGAGATTTTGAAATACAAAGAGTAATGTGTGGATATGTGGCTACTCTTCTAAGCTTGAGAGACAGCTAAGAAAAATGAGCACTGTTCTTATAAAACCTGTGTTTACTGAGGTAAGGGGGATTCAGAAAGAAAAACAAGATGAAAGGAAAATGGTCAACATTTGCAAATATATTGTATTATGATAAAATTTTGAAATCTTGCTTTCCCTTGTTCTGCAAATCTACAATATACAGAGCCTGACACTGTTTCTAAGTAAGAAACATATCTCCAAGGGTCAGAAATAGTTCAGTTCACATATGGCCACAAGATTTTAAATTATGTCTGATTTGTTTTTATCCACTCACTTGCTTTCTATTTGAAAATGTCTTGCAAATCAAATGATTTCCAAATACTCCATTTGACATCAAAGTTATTTGTTGGTGTTTGTGGATAGAGTATCTGCTTTGAAGTAAATGCTAAGTTTGATCAAGATCTATTGTCATTGATTTCTCATAGCTGTTTATATGTGTTTTTTTTTTCTGGGAAGGTAAGATAGTATTTGGAAATTGTAAAAACTTTATTTCAAAGACCTTTATCACTTCCTGCTGCTGACACTTCCTTAAAACCAACTACTGCCCTGAAACTACTGTGGTGTTGGGATAATCAAAGAATATGAAGTTGTTTTATTTTATCAGAATTTTAAATATCTTAAAGACTAGAAATTTGGATATTGTCATATTCAGATCTGATAATAGTTACTGTATTATTAGAAATATTTCTTATTTTCTCTGTATCTCTTGTCACAACCATAAAAAGTGTATAAAACCTATTTGCCTCTTCAGTTATATAAAATTATTCTTATCATCAACCACTGAAAGAATTTAAGTATCAGATTATAAAGGGGAGCTAAGCCTGGCAGAAAGAGGCAGATCACAACTTCCTCTGGAATATGGTTAATTTCCTTCAATACACCACTATTGTAGACTGAATACATTTATGACACATAGATTATTTAATAATAAACATCTGAATGAATAAGCATAATATTCAGGTATTTGAATTATGTAAATGTAAAAATTATACAGGAATTAATGAATAAAAAGTTGAGGTTCATTTTAAGTTTGAGCATGATGATGAGAAAACTTGTTTATTCAGGCAATTAGTCCATGAAAGCTTTATTGAATACTTGGGTTTTAAAGCAATAATGACATGTGGCAGTGACATGATGAGGTGAAATGGCACTTTCAACTGAAAATGACAGTGACCCCTCTAATTCCTTAGCCCAATAAAGTATTTTTTTAGGGTCTAATGGCTGGCAGATACACACAGAAGAGGGCTTCTGAATTATGAGGGTGAAAACTATCCCAAAGATACTTTTAGTTCAATGTTGAAGTGGGTAGAAGACTGAGGAGAAAGAGAATCCTTCAAATTCTGATGTTGTTTTTAACAAATTGTTATGCTCTTGGTAATACTCCTAAACCCTGACAGTACCTGCTGTGCAGATTTATTTTAAAATTAATAAGTAACAGCAAACTACCTATAACAAACAAATGGTTTGAAAATAGGGAGAAAACAATTACACTGGTATTTTAATGAAATTAATGTAAATTGTAGACAAAATTAGTCTCATTTGTTTATGAATTCAAACTTTTTAGGTGAAAGATTTAAAAAAATTTATTTTGGCTACCTTAAAATATGACTTTAAGTCATTGCCTGTAAAAATGAGATTTTTCAAGTAGTAAAACTTCTTTAGTTTAAAGCTTTCTGAGAAATTCAAGGGGCATAAAATTCCATTTAAAGAAAGCAAACTGCTATGTGATAGAGAAACTAAGAAGCATTCAATGAAAATGTTCAATTTTCAGATAAGAGGAAAAAGTGAAAAATGGGGCTGGCACTATGTAAAACCAGCATTTGATTTTGTTCATATGTCATGTGTGTAGAAAGGATCCAGAATTTTAAAAAGAAAACTGAAACCTCATCTCCAATTTACCTGTTCTCCAACAGTCTATACATGCAGAATAGAGACTTGAGAAGAGATGCATTATATAGGTTGCTAGTCATTAAGTCTTCAAGTCATTTAGTCACTATTCTGAGTCATCTAAAGGACTGAGTACAAATTGTTATAAAGGACTATTGCTTACTGAAAGTTCCATATTGATACCTTTTTATTCCCTCCACCTTTTTGGCATAAATTTTTTTATAGATTTGTGTATCCACCACCACAACCAGGATATAGAACAGTTCTACCAAATAACTCCATGCTATTATTTTATGGTCATACCCATCTCCTCCTCTCAAGTTCTGACATCCACTTATCTATTTTGTCTTTCCAGAATGTCTTGTAATTGAAATAATACAATTTGTAATCTTTACATACTTGCTTTATTCACTTAGCATAATACCTTTGAGATTAGTTGATATTGTTTCATACATTGATAGTTTGTTCGTTTTTATTCCTGAGCAATATTTTATTGCCTGGGTATATCATAATTTCTTAATACATTTACTATTTGAAAAGTATGTAGGCTGTTTCCAGTTTGAGGAAATTACAAATAGAGCTGCCATATACATTCATATATTGGCTCTTGTATAAACATAAGTTTTTATTTTTCTGGGGTAAATATCAAGGAGTAAGATAGCTGGATCATATGATAAGTGCATGTTTAACTTTATAAGAAACATCCAAACCATTTCCAGAGTAGCTGTACCATTTTGTGTTCTCACAAGCAATGTTACAGTTGCTCCACACCTTTGCCAACAGCTGATATTGTCAGTATTTTTTAAGCTGCTGTAAGAGTTATATAGTGGTATCTCTTTATGGTTTCAGTGTGCATTTCCCTAATGAATGAAGATGTTAAATGTCTTTTGATGTGCTCATTGCCATATTTTTATGGCCTTTGGTAAAATATATGTTCTAGTAACTTGCAATTTTCTTTTTTAATTTTAAGACAATTGTAAATTCATGTGCAATTGTAAAAAATAATGTGGAGAGATTCTTTGAATACTCTACCAAATTTCTACCAATGGTAACAATTTACAAAAGGGTAGTATAATACCACAACCAGAATATTGACATTGGTGCAATCCACCAATCTTATTCAGATCTGTCCAGTTTTACTTGTATTAATTTATATGTGTGTATATTAAGTTCTATAGAATTTTATAGAAATCAGTTATAGGTTTGTATATCTGTCACTACAGTCAAGCTACAGATAAATTCCATCACCGCAAGGATACCTGGTATTGCTCCTTTATAACCCCATCCACCTCCTTCTTGTGATCCCTTTACTCAATCCCAATCCCTGGCAATCATTAATTTTTTCTACATTTCTAAAATGTTATCATTCCAAAAAGTTTTAGAAATTGAATCATACAGCACATAACCTTCTGGTATTGGCTTCTTACACTCAGCATAATTTCCCAGAGACCCATTCAGTTTTTTCCTTTATCAGTGGTTTGTTCCTTTTTATTGCTGAGTATGTATATATCACAGTTTAGTCGTTCACTCATTGAAGGACATCTGGGCTGGTTTCAGTTTCTGATTATTACAAACAAAAGTGCATTTCATGTACAGGTTTTTATGTGACCATATTTTTATAATTTGAGGAAAAATACTTAAGAGTATATTGGTGAGTCACACGGTAGTTCCATATTCAGTTTTATAAGAAACTGCCAAACTGTTTTCCAAGTGCCTGAATCATTCTCCCCAGCAATTCAGGTGATACAAAATCTCAACATCTTCATCAGCATTTGATACTGTATCTATTGTTTTAATTTTTTTTAGTGATACTGATTAGTGTGTAGTGATATCTTATTTGGTATTAATTTGCATTTCACTGGCTAAGGATACTGATCACCTCATTATGCTTTTCTGCCATCTGTATACCTTTTTTAGTAAAATGTCTCTACAAATCTCTTACCAATTTTCTAATTAGATTGTGATTTTCCTATTGAGTTTTGAAATTTATACTATAGATAATAGTACTTTGTCAGACGTGTGGTTTGCAAGCATTATTTTGCAGACTCTTTATCCTCTTGATACGGGCCTTCACAGAGCAAAAGCTTATAATTTATCATTTTCCCTTTATTATTCATGCTTTTGGTGTCAAATCTAAAAAATCTTTGTCTAGTACTAAATACCAAAGGTTTTATCCTTTTATTTTCACTAAAGGTTTTATAGTTTTACATCTAATTCCATTATCCATTTTAGGTTAATCATTACATAAGTTGTAAGTTTAGGGCAAAATTTATATATATATTTTGCTTGTGGAGGGCAAAGTTTTTGACAAAGGCTCTTCTTTCTCTATTAAACTTCATTTGCACATTTGTCAAAAATCAGTTGATTGTATTTATGTAGGAGCAATATCTGTGTTCTCTATTTTAATCCATTAATTTATGTATCTAGTTCTCCACCAATACCACACTGTCTTGATTATTGAAGTTGTAAAGTAAGCCTTAATATTGGGTAGAGCGAGTCTTCTCACTTTATTCTTCTTTATTAAGATTATTTTAACTATTCGAAGGTCTGTGCCCCTCCCTATGAATTTTAGAATAAGCATGTCTATGTTTATTAAAACCCATGCTTGGATTTAATAAGAATTGTCTCAGCCAAGTATATTAATTAAGAGAGAAGTGACATCTTTACTATGCTGAATCTCTAAACTCATAAGCATGGCATGCCTCCCCGTGTATTTAGGTCTTCTTTGATTACTTTCATCAGCATTCTGTAATTTTCAACATACAGATCCTATACATGTTTTGTTAACTTTTCATTTCTTTTTGACAATTTTAATAGTATGACATCTTAAATTTTGATTTCTGTATGTCCCTTGTTAATATACATATATGCAATTGTTTTTGTGTGTGTGTGTGTGTGTAGGTCTTCTATCCTGTAACGTTAAAAAAACTCACTTATCAGTTCAACAGGGTTTTTTAAATATTATTTTCTTTTTTCTTTCCTCTTTTCTAATCTGTATGATTTTTATTTCTTTATCTTGCCATATTAAATCGGCTGAAACTTTTAGCACTATGTTGAGTAACATCAGTGAGGCAGACATCCTTACTTTGTTTTTGATCATAGGGAAAACATTCATTCTTTTATAATTAAGTATAATGTTAAGTATATGGTTTTTGTAGGTGCTATTTATTAGGTTAAGGAAGTTGTCCTGTATCTATTTTCCTAAGAGTTTTTAAATAAATAGGTTTTGAAATTTAACAAATTCTCTATTCGTATCAATTAATAAGATCTTGTGATTTTTCTTCCTTAGGTTGTTAATATGGTATAATACCATGACGTTTTTAAAACATTGAACCAAACTTACATTCTTGGAAACAACTCCAGTTGATGATGGTCTATGATTCTTTTAAACATTATTAGATTTAGTTTATTGATAATTTGTTGAGGATTTTTGCATCAAAGCTTATGGGAGATATTTTCTTTATTGACACTATCTTTGTCTAGTTTTGGTGTCAAAGTCATAATAACTTTATAAACTGAATTAAGTAGTGTCCCCTCCTCTCATACTTTCTGCAAGAGATTGTGTATAATTGTTGTTAATTCTTTTTAAGCATGAGAACTTTCCAGTGAAATCATCTGGGCTTAATAATTTCATTTTGGGAGTTTTTAAAATATGAATTAAAAAATTAAATTAAATACATATATTCCTAAAAAATAAAATAGAATAGAATGATAAATTCAATTTCCTTTAATAGTTATAAGACAATTGGAATTTTTTAAAGAAATAGAACAAAAAATCATCAGATTTGTGTAGAAGTACAAAAACTCCAAGTAGCCAAAGCCATACTGAGAAAAAAGAAAGAGGCCAGAGGTATCATTCTGCCTGGCTTCAAAATATACTACAAAGCGACAATAATCAAAACAGCATGGTATTGGCAGGAAAACAGACACACAGAATAGTGGATCAGAATTGAGAGTTCAGAAGTAAACACTCGTACATATTGGTAACTTATTTTTGACAAAGGAGCCAAAAACATGCAATGGGAAAAGGAAAGCCTCTTCAATAAATGGTTCTGTGAAAACTGAAAAGACACATGCAAAAGAATGAAACTGGGCTGTTGTCTATCACCATACACCAAAATTAACTCAAAATGGATCAAGGGCTTGAATATAAGACTTTAAACAATAAATTGCATAGAAGAAAACATAGGAACTAAATGCATGGACCTTGGACTTAGAGAGGATTTTATGAATTTGACCTCAAAGTCAAGGGAAGTAAAAGCAAAAATAAATAAATGGGACTACATCAAACTAAAAAGATTCTACACAGCAAAAGGCACTGTAAGCAAGACAAAGAGGAAATCATACAAATAGGAGAATATATTTGCAAACAATGCCACTGATAAGGGCCTAATATCTGAAATATACAAATAACTGATACAATCCAACAACAACTAAAATTTATCCAATTAAAAAAAATGGGCAAAGGACCTGAACACACACTTCCTCAAAGAAGACATATAAATGGCCAACAGAAATATGAAAAAATGCTCAACTTCACTATCTATTAGGGAAATGCAAATCAAAACCACAGTGAGATACCACCTTATACCTGTTAGAATGGCTATCATCAACAGGACAAATAAAAACAAGTGTTGGATAGATTGTGGGGGATAAAAAGCCCCCATACATTGGTGGTAGGAAGGTACAGCCACAATAGAAAACAGAATGGAGATTCCTCAAAGAACTAAGAATAGAATCACCATATGGACCAGCAATTCCTCTTCTGGGTATTTATCCCCAAAACTTGAAAATATTTATCCTCAAGGAAATATGTACCCTGATGTTCATAGCTGCATTGTACACAGTGGCCAAAACATGAAAACCAAAGTGTCCACCATCAATGGATGTTTGGATGTGTGGATGAAGATGTGGTACACACACACACACACACACACAGGAATAATACTCAGCCATAAGTAAAGATGAAATATTGTCATTTGTGACAACATGCGTGGATCTTGAGAAAATCTGCTAAGCAAAGTAAGTTAGACAGAAAAAGTTGAAAACTATATGATATCACTCATATGTGGGATGTAAAACTGAAAGCAACAAACAAACATGATAAACAGAGACTGACAGACACTAACAGTGGATTAGTGGTTACCAGAAGGAAGGAGGGAAGAGAGTAGGTAAATAGGAGTAAAAGGGATCAAGTATTTGGTGATGAAAGTATGTTTAACTCTGGGTGGTGAACACACACAATGCAATATATGCAGGAAAACTTATAGGACAGGCAAAGCAACTATTTAAAACTTTGTAACTGGGGCCTTGTTCCTCCTCCCTTCCCCTTCTTCTTTCTATCCTGCTGCTTCTTTCCACTTCCTTTAATGCTCTCATCACACACAAGGAATTTCCCTATCACTGTGAAATTTGTTAGTGCAGAGAAATATCTACCTTTACCTTTTACTGGACCATGGCTACCCAGCTGTTTCTTAAACTTTCCATAATTAAAAAAATAGCCTTATAGGCCTTATTTGATTTTGTTAATAAATGTCACTTTAATATTTTTAAATAATAGTTATAGCTCAATTTAAATTAACTATTTAATATTAGATGAGCTGAAGTTGTTTAATCTTTTCTAAGAATTGATCCATTTCCATCTAAGTTGTCAAATATATGTATTTAGATTTATTGAAAATATGTCATTATTATCATTTTGGTGTCTGAAGAAACACGCTTTCATTCCTAATTTAATTATTTGTGTCTTTTCTTAGTTTTTATTTGTCAAGTTTCACTAGAGGTTTGTAAATTTTATTAATCTTTTTTTTGTGTTTCATTGATTTTTTTCAAATAGTATGTTTCAATTTCAACGAATTTTGCTTTTATATATATTTCTTATTTCCTTACTTCTCCACATTTTGGGTTCATTTTTCCCTACATTTTTAGGTTCTTGAGGTGGGATATTAGAATATTGATTAGAGAATTTCCCTCTTTTCTAATTTCACATTTACTGCTATAAATTTCCATCTTAGCACTGTTTTTGCTATGTTCCACCAATTTTCATATGTAGTATTTTCATTTCCATTCAGTACAATGTATTTTTTAAAATTTTCTTTGAGACTTGTCATTGAACAATAAATGATTCAGGAATGTGGTTTTTAGTTTCCAAGTGTTTGAACTTTTTCTGCTATCAATTTATACTTTGTTTCCACTGTGGTCAGAAAACACACTTTGTATGATTTCAATTCTTTTAAATTTGTTCAAGTTTTTAATAACCTATCTTGTTTTACGTTCCACTAGCACTTACAAAGAATGTGGATTCTGCTGTTGTTAGATGGAGTATTCAGTGTTAATTACATCCTCTTAGTCAACGGAGCTTTTGAGTTTTTCTATACACTTGCTGATTTTCTGTCTGATTGTTATGACAGTGTTGACAGAAGGATGTTGAAATTTCCAACTATAATTGTGATTGTGCCTACTAATCCTTTCAGCTTTATCAATTTTGTTTTCATATATTTTTCTGCTATGCTGTTGGTGCATACTTATTTTACCATATCCTCTTGGTAGATTGAATTTTTATGATTATATAATGTCCCTTTCTGTCTCTGGTAATTTTTTTTGTTTTGAAGTTGACTTTATCTAAAATTAATACAACCACTTCATCTTTTGTTGTTTTATGTTAGCATGATATAGCTATCTGTCTCTATTGTATTTGAAGAGTTTCCTATAGAAAGATATAGGTGGGTCATATTTTTAATCTACTCTGGTAATGTCTGTATTTAATTGGCATATTTAGATCATTTATATTTAATTATTGAAATATTAGGAATAAAATCTGCTGTTTTATTTTTTATTTGTTCTCTCAGTGTTTTTTCTTTTACTTACTCAAACTTATATTACATTTTGATTTATCTATAGTGACATTGAATGTATCATTTTGCACAACATTTTTAGTTGTTGCTATAGACATCATATTATAAATGTACGATTTACCACAGTCTACTAATATTAACATTTACCAGCTTGAGTTAAGTGTAAAAGCCTTACCTCCCTTTACCCTCCTCCTTTTATAATTCTCTTAAATATTTTCTCCACAAGCATTTAGAATTATATTAGACATTGCCATATTTTTTTTAAATCATCAATGATAATCTAGAAGACTCAAGAGAAGTCAATGCATTTACCTATATTTTTTGCATGCTGTGTCCTTTCTTCCTTTTTGGTGATCTAAGATTCCTTCTTTAATTATTTTCTTTCTCTGAATAAAACTTCCTTCAGCTACTCTTTTAAGGTAGGCCTCTGACGACAAATTCTCTTAGTTTTTCTTTTCCTGAGAATGTCTTTATTGCTCCTTTATTCCTAAAAGATATTTTACTGGACATAGGATTGCGAGTTTACAGTTATTTTAGCACTGGAAAAATGTTACCACTTCCTTCTGACCTCCATGTCTTCTGATGAGAAATGCTGTCATTCGAATAGTTGTTCCACTGTAAGTATGTTGTTTTTTCCCCATCACTAATTTAAAGTTTGTCTTCAGTTTTCAGAAGTTTTACTAGGATGTGCCTTTGTGTGAATTTCTTTGTGTCCACTCAGCTTCTTAACCCTGTAGGTTTATGTGTTTAACAAATTTTAAAAATTGTCAACCATTATTTCATCAAGTATGTTTTTAGCTCCCCCCAATTTTTCCTCTCTTTCTAGGACTTCAATGACATAAATGTTGGATTTTTTTTTATCTTTCAATAGGTATATGAGAATCTTCATTTTTTCAATTTCTTTTTTCTCTGTTGTTTAGATTGTATAATTCTTATTGTTTGATCTTCAAGTTCAGTAATTCTTCTCTCTTTGTCTTTCATTCTGCTCTTGATCCCATCCACTGAGATTTTGCATTTCTAAGTCCTAAAATTTCAATCTGGTTCTTCTTTATATCTTCTATTTATTTACTAGATGTTTAATTCCTTTGTTGAGGCTTTCTATTTTATCAAGTATGTGCTTATGTGTGTTTATAATTGCTTGTTAAAGCAGTTTTATGATGGCTGCCTTAAAATCTTTGTCAGATAATTCTAAGCATATCTGTAATGTTTGTATCAAATTCTATTGGTTGTCTTTTCTCATTCAGTTAGAGATCTTCCTGGTTCTTGGTATAGGCTATTTTTTCTTTGTAATCTGGACATTTTACATGTTATATGAGACTCTGGATCATATATAAACCTTTTGTTTTAGCAAGATTCTTCTGACAATTCAGAGGAGAAGGGGGAACCCTGCCTTATTACTGCCAGTTGCAGGTAGAAGTCTAGTTCCTCCCCACTTAACTTTGGTTGACACTGGCAGCGGAGGGATCTTATCATTACTGATAGGCAATGTTTGGAGTTTCAGCTTCCAACTAAGTCTCTATTGATATTTTTCTAGATGTTACTGGTAGGAGTGCCTCTTTACTACTCCACTGAAACCATGGGGTGGGCAATGTTGTAAAATTCAACTTTCCACTAGTGCCCCTCTAATACAACCTCAGTGGAAAGCAAGAGAGGTGTCTTATTACTATCAGTTGATGAAAAAAGTCCAAGCTCTCTGCATGGTTTCCACTGACTCCATGGTTTGTGAGAGAGCACTTGTATTGCTGGGTGTGGATGAAATTTCAACTCTCTTTTTGACCTCTGATACCACACTTACAGAAGAATGGGGTAATTCATTATGACCTGGTGAAGTTGGAAGTCTAGGACCCCCACTTAGGTACTGTTGGCATGGATAGAGGTCAGGCCATGGTCTTTTCCCAGTGATGTTTGGCTGCAGTAGATAGGTTATTTTCTAAAAGTTTTCTCTCTTACTAGGTTTCCTCTTTCCTCAACTTTAAGCTAGAGAGAGTAAAATTTTGTTTTTGTTCTCTATGTTTATCTATGCCCATTGTCATTTTCTGGCTGCTGGCTGGCTTCTTTAGCACTCAGTCTGAGAATAAGGTAAAAAGAAAACCCAGGGAACTTACCACCATGTCTCTCTTTGGCTGCTAAGGTCCTTAGCTGATCTGCATTTTTTTCTCTACCTTTCAGAGTCTTATATTTGTTGTGTACATAAAGTCCAGGGTCTTTAGTTGTACTTTGTGTGAGGAATAAAAAAAAAGTATGTCTACCTCATATTCTTATATATTGGTCTATTTTTGAATTCTCTATTCTGTTCCATTGCTCTATGTGTCTATCCCTCTTCCCAGTGTCAGAATCTCTTAATTACTATAACTATTTATAGTAAGCCTTAAAATCTGGTACTGTATGTCATCCCACTTTATACTTATTTGTCAATATTGCTTATTATTTTTTTGAGGCACCTTTATATGAATTTTAGAAATATTGGTGATATCAGAGAGGCCGTAGAGGAGAGTTGAAATTTACAACACTGCCCCATGGCAACAAGGTACCCACCCCATGGTTTCAGTGGAGATCATATAGGGAGTATTGATAAAAATACTCTGGTAGGATTTTGAGTGGAATTGATTTAAGTTAGTAGAACAATTTGGGGATAATTGACATCTTTACTATGTTGAGTCTGTCATATTATGAACATAGACTTTGATTCCATTTATTTTTAAGTTTCTTTTTATTAAGTTCACTGAAGTAACATTGGTTAATACAATTATATTATATCCAGGTGTACATTAAAATTTGACATCTGTATATTCTATTATGTGTTTACCACCCAAATTTCAGTTTCCTTCAGAAACCATATATTTGATCCTCTTTACCCACTTCACTCTCCCCCAACCCTCTTATATATGATCCCCTTTACCCTGTATATCTTTTCCCTCTTCCCTTACCGCCTACCCACTAGTGACCACTACTCTGTTGTCCATGTCTCTGAGTCTCTATTTGTCCTGATCATTTGTTGTGTTTAGAATTATATCCCACATATAAGTGATATCATGTGATTTTCAACTTTTTCTGTCTGGTTTATTTTGCTTAGCATGATTATCTCAAGGTCCATCCAGGTTGTCGCAAATGGCAGTATTTCATCTCTTCTTCTGGCTGAGTAATATTCCATTGTATATATGTACCACAGCTTCCTTAGCCAAGCATATTTCGTAGGACACTTCAGTTGCTTCCATTTCACAGTCACTGTAAATAATGTTGCTATGAACATTGGTGTGAAAATATCTTTTTGGATTTGGGTTTTCAAGTCCTTGGGGTAAATAACGAAGAGAGAGATTGCTGAAGCATATGGTAGATCAATTCTTAGTTTTCTGAGGAACCTCCATACTGTTTTCTATACTGGCTGTACTGATTGGCAGTCCCACCCTCAAAGTATGAGGGTTCCTTTTTCTCCGCATTCTCTCCAACATCTGTTATTATTAGTCCTGTTGATTATAGCTATTCTAACAGATATGAGATGGTATCTGATTGTGGTTTTGATTTCCCTAACAGCTAGCATTCAAAAATGAATCGAAACTAATCAAAAACAGACTCACAAATATAGTGGACACTTTGGTGACAAACAGAAGGGAAGGGAGGCAAAGGAAGCAATGGAAACATCAAGCTACCAGAAAGCAAAAGATAAAATGACTCTAAGAAGATCTCATATTTCAATAATCAGCAAAAAAGTGAAATGGTGAAATTAACTCACCAATAAAAAGGCACAGAGTTGCAGATTGAATCAAAAAAAATATCCAACCATATGCTCCCTCCAGGAGACACATCTCAGCTCCAAAGACAAATATAGACTCAAAGAGGAAGGGTGGAAAATAATATTTCAAGCAAATGGCTTTCAGAGGAAAGTGGGAGTAGCAGTACTAATATCGGACAAAATAGACTTAAAAATAAAAAAGATAAAGAAGAATACTGAGGGACACTTCATAATGACAAAAGGAATCATGCACCAGGGAGACATAACACTTAGTAATATCTATACTCCCAATCAGAGAGCCCTGAAATATGTAAAGAAATTTCTAACAGAAAGAAAGGGTGAAACAGACCAAAACACCATCATAGTAGGGGACCTAAATACCCCACTGCCAGATATGGACAGGTCATCTAAACAGAAAATCAATAAGGAAATAACATCCTTAAATGACACATTAGACCAACTGGACATAATTTACATATGCAGAGCCTTCCACTCCAAAACAACTGTGTATACAATCTTCTCTAGTGCATATGGGAAATTCTCAAGATCAACCACATGCTGGAACACAGAGATAACCTCACCAAATATAAGAGGTTTGAAATCATAGCAACCATATTCTCTGATCATAATGCTTTGAAACTAGAAATCAACTGCAGAAAGAAATCATGAAGAATCACAAATACATGGAAATTAAATAATATGCTACTAAAGAATAACTCAGCCAGGGAAAAAATAAAAAGAGACATCAAGAGATAAAGCAGTCATAAGAGGAAAGTTCATATCATTACAGGCCTATCTCCAAAACAAAAATGAGCCCAAATGAACAACCTCACAGTTGGTCTTATAAAAGCTAGAAAAGGAGAACAGATAAAGCCGAAAATCAGCAGAAGGAAAAAAACAACCCAAATTAGAGCAGAAATAAGTCAAAATGAAAACAAAAAAACAAATAAAAATAATAGAAAAAATAAATACAACAAAGAGCTGGTTCTTTGAGAAGGTTAATAAAATTGACAAACACCTGGTTAGACTCACTAAAGAAAAAAGAGAAGGGACACAAATAAACAAAATCAGGGATGAAAGAAGAGAAATTATGACAAACACTACAAAAATACAAAGAATTATATAAGAATGAAAAAGTTTATAAACCAAATTTAGTAACCTAAAACAAATAAACCAGTACTTAGAAAAATACATTTTTCCTAGACTGAATGAAGAAGATCTGAAAAATCTAATTTGACTGATCAGCAGTATGGAAATTGAAATAATCATTAAACACCCACCCGAAAGTAAAACTCCAGGACCAGATGGCTTCATAGTGAATTCTACCAAACATTCGAAGATTTAATTCATATTCTCCTCAAAATATTCCCTAAAATCTAAGAGAAGGCAATACTTCCCAACTCATTTTATGAGGCCAATATTACTCTGATATGAAAACGTGGTAAAGATAATACAAAAAAAGAAAACTACAGACCAAAATCTGTCATGAACACAAATTTAAATATACTAAATAAGATAATAGCTAACGGAATACAGCAATATATTAAAAAGATTATACCACATGATAAAGTAGGCTTCCTCGCAGAGGCACAGGGATGATTCGACATATCCAAATCAATTAATGTGGTACATCACATAAACAAATAAAAAAATGAGAATCATATGATCATATCAATAGATAAGAAAAAGCCTTCAACAAGATACAGCACCCATTTGTGATCAAAACACTTAACAAAATTGGTATAAAAGGAAAGAACCTTAACGTGATAAAGGCCAACTATGACAAATTCTCAGCCAACATTATACTTAATGGTGAAAAACTAAAATCTTTCCCTCTAAGGTTAGAAACAAAGCAAGGCTGTCCACTATTGCAACTGTTATTCAGTATAACATTAGAGGTCCTAGCAAGTGCATTCAGATAAGGAAAAGATATAAAAAGCATACAAATAGAAAATGAAGTCAAACTGTCACTATGTGTGGATGACATGATTCTCTATATAGAAAAACCCTAAAGACTCCACAAGAACACTACTAGAAACCATAAGCAAACACAGTAAAGCCTCTGGACACAAAATCAATGTTCAAAAGTCCATGACGTACCTATACTCTAAAAATGAAAAAACAGAATAAGAAATGGAAAAAATAATTCCTTTTGCAATTGCAATGAAAAGAATAAAGTACCTAGGGATAAATTTAATGAAAAAGGTGAAAGTCCTATATAATAAAAACTACAAGACCCTATTAAAAGAAATCGAAGAAGATACAAAGAAATGGAAAGATATTTTGCATTCTTGGATTGGATGAATCAACATAGTTAAAATGACCATGTTATCTAAAGCATTATACAAATTTAATGCAAACCCATGAAAATTCCATCGACTGTTTTCAAAGAAATAGAGCAAAAGATCATCAGAATGTATAGAAGCATAAAAGACCCTGAATTGCCAAAGACATCCTGAGAAAAAAGAATGAGGCTGGAGGCATTACTCTGCCCTACTTCAAATTATACTACAAAGTGACAGTAATCAATACGGCATGGTATTGGCAGCAAAATAGTCACACAGACCAGTAGAACTGAAACAAGAGTCCAGGAGCAAATGCATATTTATCTGTGAAAATAATTTTCAACATAAAAACCAAAAACATACAGTGGAAAAAGGAAAGCCTCTTCGATGAATCATGCTGGGAAAACTGGAAGGCCACCTGAAAAAGAATGAAACTAGACTGTTGTCTATCACCACACACCAAAATTAACTCAAAATGGATTATGGACCTGAATATAAGATCTGAAGCAATAAAATACATAGGAAAAAAAAAACATAGGAACGAAACTCAAGGACCTTGGACTTAAAGAGTATTTTGTGAATTTGAATTAAAAGTCAAGGGACTTTAAAGCAAAAATATATTGAAGGGACTATACTGAATTAAAAAGGTTCTGCTCAGCAAAAGAAATCATCCACAAGGTTAAGAGAGAACCATCGAATCGGAAAATATATTTGCAAGGAATGCCTGTGAAAATGGTTAATATCTAAAATATGCAAAGAACTCATACGACTCAATAACAACAAAAAACAAATGGTCCAATATAAAAATAGTCAGAGGACCTGAACAAACTCTCCTCCCCAGAGGACATACAAATGACCAACAAACATATAAAAAGATGCTCAACATCACTAGCTATCAGAAAAATTCAAATCAAAAGCACAATGAGTTATCATCTCACACATAACTATAAACAACAGAACACATTTTAACAAATGTTGAAGAGAATGTGGAGAAAAAGGAACCCTCATAACTTGCTGGTGGGACTGTCAATCAGTACAGCCACTATGGAAACCAGTATGGAAGTTCCTCAAAAATAAAGAATTTACGATATGATCCAGCAATCTCTCTACTGAGTATTTACTCCAAAAACTTGAAAACCCACATACAAAAAGATATTGTCACACCAATGTTCATAGCAGCATTATTCACAGTGACCGTGACATGGAAGCAACTGAAGTGTCCTATGATAGATGATTGGCTAAAGAAGCTGTGGTACATATACACAATAAAATATTACTCAGCCAGAAGAAGAGATGAAATACTGCCATTTGTGACAACCTGGATGGACCTTGAGATAATCATGCTAAGCAAAATAAGCCAGACAGAAAAAGTTGAAAATCACATGATATCACTTATATGTGGGATATAATTCTAAACACAACAAATGATCAGGACAAATAGAGACTCACAGACAAGGACAGTGGAGTAGTGGTTACCAGTGGGTAGGTGGTAAGGGAGGAGGGAAAAGTTATACAGGGTAAAGGGGGTCACGTATAAGAGGGTTGGGGGAGAGTGAAGTGGGTAAAAGGGATCAAACATATGGTAGCTGAAGGAGCTGAAGGAAACTGGACTCTGGGTGGTAATCACACAATAGAACATAGAGATGTCAAATTATAATGTACACCTGAAATTTATATAATTGCAATAACCAAATCTACCCCAATAAATTTAAAAATATCAAGTCAAATAAAATTTATAGAGAGATTTAAAATGTAAATGTGCATAACTTAAATTATAAGCTGAATAAATAATAATACGATCACTGCTGATATTAAAAATAACTTCTTCGAAGATTAAAACAATGAAATTTTATTCATATAGTACAAGTGGAGTAATTCTGGGGTTTATGTATTTTGAAAAATTGGCTGGAGTTCACAAGAACAAAAAGAATAGAAGAATATTAGTTATTATAATTAAATTTTGTTGAGTGTCTATATTTTAATTTACATGTTTCTAAAAATTTCATTTCACTAGTGATCACTTTTCAGACTCATAAGACAAATATAGGGAAGTTCCAGTTACTTAGACTATTTTGTAAGAAAATAAAATCTAGTGTTGTATATACTTTATATCATATTCTACACTGCAATAAAATAAGAAAACACACATCTAACTATCTTATATACAATGAAATATTACTCAGCAATAAGAAAAAATGAAATACTGCCATTTATGGTAACATGGATGGACCTCGAGATATCATGCTAAGTGAAATAAGTCAGACAGAAAAAGAAAACCACACAATATCACTCATATGTGTTACATAAAACTAAAAGCCACAAACAAATATGACAAACAAACAGAGACTCATGGACACAGACAATGGATAAGTGGTTACCAGAGGGAAGTGGAGGAATGGGGAGGTAAATTGAGGTAAAAGGGGTCAAATATTTGGTGATAGAAGGAAATCTAACTTTGGGTAGTGAAAAAGCAATGCAATATATATATATATATATATATATATATATATATATATATATATATATTTGATTAATAAAAATAAATTTTTTAAATATATATATATATATATATATATATATATATATATATATATATATAAATTTACCATTGAAGACACTTAAAACTTATTTGATTTTATTAATCAACATTACCCCAATAATTTTTAATAAAAAATTTAATTATTTTTTTTAAATTAAGACTTTTTATAGGGCATGTTAAGTTTCAGAACAAAGCTTAGGGGAAAATACGAGAGTTCCCATATATTCCCTGCCCATACATGCATTGTCAACATTCTCCAACAAAGTGGCACATTTTTTACAATTGATAAACCTACATTGTAATTGCCCAAAGCTCATTATTTGCACTATGGTTCACTCTTAATGTTGTACACTCTATAGCTTTGGACAAATGTATAATAATGTGCATTAATTATTATGGTATTATGCAGAGTATTTTCACTTCCCTAAAAATTTTCTGTGCTTCACCTATTTATTTATCCCCCTAAACCCCTAGCAACCACTGATCCTTTTATTCTCACCATAATTTTACCTTTTCCAGAATGACATTCAGTTGGAATCAAGCAGTATGTAGCCTTTTCATATTGGTTTCTTTCACTTAGTAATGTGCATTTATGATTTCTCCATGTATTTTTATGGTTTAATAGCTCATTTCTTTTTCATGTTGAATAATAATCCATTGTCTGGATGTACTACAGAAGGAAAATTTGGTCGATTTCAAGTTTTGGCAATTATGAATAAAGTTACCATGAATATTTATGTGTAGGTTTTTGTGTGAATGTAAGCTTTCAACTTCTTTGGGTAAATAAATACCAAGGAGATTAATTGCTGGATCATATGGTAAGAGTATCTTTAGTTTTATACGATACCTCCAAGCTTTCTTCAAAAGTGGCTGTACCATTTTGCATTTCCACAAGCAATGCATGAGAATTCCTGTTCCTGCACTCATATTTGATGTTGTCGGTGTTCTAGATTTTGGCCATTCTAATAGGCCTGCAGTGGTATCTCATTGTTGTTTTAATTTGCATTTCCCCAATTACATGTCATGTGGAGCATCTTTATATAAACTTATTTGCCATCTGTATATCTTCTTTGGCCCATTGTTTAATCAGGTTGTTTGTTTTCTTATTATTGAGTTTTAAGAATTCTTCGCATACTTTTAAAAAAAATTTTATTCAATTTATTTAAACTTAAAGAGTAGTTTACCCTTTTTTCCTGTTTCATATTCATTTTTATAGGTGTTCTTTATCAAGTTTAGAATGCTGAAATTATTTTTTAAAACAATTTTAACACAATAGTTTAATTTGTATATGACTTAGTAAGAGTAATAAACTTTTATATTCTTTCATATTTTTATACATTTTACATAATTTTATAATTATCTCATATACTACATAATATAAAAACTATTTCAATTTTGCTTAAAAGTCTTCATTTTCTTAAAATTGGCTGGTACCAATATTTATTACTTTGTTTCTTATCTTAGTGATCTAAAGATCAGCCATTACCTAAAACTTATTCATTCCACTTTGAACACATTTTTTCTCTTTTATTTCTCCTTTTTTATGTATGAGTTCTTGAGACCATTTATTCTAAATGTACATAAACCAAGTTCCTAGACTAAAAATTTGCTCCATTATATATGATAAATTTAACAATCTTGTTAATTTCCCTTCAGATTAGGAAATTTAGTTTCACATAATTATATAACTAGATAGATGAACGCCTCTATGCTCAATCCAGAACTCCTCTCATTGAATGACTTGTCTCAGCTTCTGGGAATGATGTAAACAGGAAGACTTTGGCTGTCAGGGATATCTAAGCTGCAGGGAGGCACAAAGTTATTGTCATTACCCTGCTCTGTGTGGTGATATAAATGTACAGCCATCTCAACTCAACAGTGAAAAACTCTGAAGGGCTATTTTTACTCCAGAGCATCTCATAGGGTTTCCCAAAGCATTTGTAGGGCCTATATTACAGATTGAACTTCTCTGTCCATGTCTACTCGATTCCCCTTTCTTGCAAGGCTGTTGATTCCTTTATAACCATCCTGCTTGCTAAACTCTATTTTCAGGCCTATGTCCAAAGAATCCACCTACACCAGCAAGAAAATAAGTTTTCATTTGATAATGAGTATCCCCAGAGGTACTTTCATATCATAGTCTATTCCAGCCAATCCCTAAATCACTATGCCGAGCACCCCCCACACATACTTTTTTTTCTTTAAAATCACATATTAAGATTACATATATATTTTTAAATTTTTAATTAAATTTATTGGGGTAACATTTATTGATGCAATTATATAATTTTTACGTATGTATTATCATTTGACATCTGTATATTCTACTGTGTGTTTAACACTCAAAGTCCAGTTACCTTCAGCCAGCATATATTTGATCCCCTTTATCCCTTCACCCTCCCCCGGAACCCTATATTTGACCCCCTTTTAACCTGTCTACTTCTCACCTCCTCCTCCACAAGTCTGAAGTCCTCTGGTAACTAGTAGACTACAGTCCATGTCCATGAGTCTCTGTTGGTTTCTCCTGCTCATTTGTTGATTTTAGGATTATATCCCACATACAAGTGATATGTGATTTTCAACTTTTTCTGTCTGGCTTATTTCACTTAACATGATTATCTCAAGGTTTATCCAGGTTGTCACAAATGGCAGTATTTCATCTCTTCTATGGCTGAGTAACATTCCATTACACACACACATATATATATATATATATATATATATATATATATATATATATATATACACATACATACACACACACACACACACACACACACATATATATATACACACACACACACACACATACACACACACACACATATACACACCACAGCTTCTTGATCCAATCATCTATCATAGGACACTTAAGTTGATTCCATGCCCTAGCCACTGTGAATAATACTGCTATGATCATTGGTGTGAAAATATCTTTTTGGATATGAGTTTTCAAGTGTTTGGGGTAAATACCCAGGAGTGGAATTGCTGGAGGATATGGTAGATCAATTCTTAGTTTTTTGAGGAACCTCCATACTGTTTTCCATAGTGGCTATACTGATTGGCAGTCCCACCAGCAATGTATGAGAGTTTCTTTTCCTCTGCATCCTCTTCAACATTTATTATTGCTTGTCCTGTTAATCATAGCTATTCTAACAGGTGTGAGATAATACCTCATTGTAGTTTTGATTTGAATTTACCTAATATAGCTAGCGATGTTGAGCATCTTTTCATGTATTTGTTGGCCATTTGTATGTCCTCTCGGGAGAAGTGTCTGTACAGGACCTTTGCCCATGTTTTGATTGAATAATTTTTATTATTCTTATTGAGTTGTATGAGTTCATATATTTTGGATATTAGGCCTTTATCAGAGGCATTCTTTACAAATATATCTTCCCATTCAGATGGTTGTCTCCTTAACTTGGGGATGATTTCTTTTGCTGAGCAGAAGATTTTTAATTTGATATAGTCCCATTCATTTATTTTAGCTTTTACTTCCCTTACCTTAGAGGTCAAATTCATAAAATCTTCTTTAAGTACAAGGTCCTTGGTTTAGTTCCCAAGTTTTCTTCTATGTATTTTATTGACTCAGATCTTATATTCAGGTCCTTAATCCATTTTGAGTTAATTTTGGTATGTGGTGATAGACACCAGTTTAGTTTCATTCTTTTGCAGGAGGCTTTCCAGTTTTACCTGGCACAATTTATTGAAGAGGCTTTCCTTTCTTTACTGTGTGTGTGTGTGTATGTGTGTGTGTGTGTGTGTGTGTGTGTGTGTGTTATAAACACAAAAATTATATGTCCACATCAATATGGGTTTACTTCTGGACTCTGGATTATGTTCACTGGTTTATGTGTTTGTTTTACTGCCAATGCCACACTGTTTTGATTACTATTGCTTTGCAGTATAATTTGAAATGGGACAGGGTGATGCCTCCAGCCTCATTCTTTTTTCTCAGGATGGTTTTGGCAATTCAGTGTCTTTTATGTTTCTATACAAGTCTGACAAGTTTTTTTCTATTTCTTTAAAAAACTGTTGATGGGATTTTGATGGGAATTGCATCAAATCTGTATAACGCGTTAGGTAATATGGTCATTTTAACTATGTTGATTCTTCCCATCTGAGAGTACAGAATATCTTCTCATTTCTTTGTATCTTCTTCAATTTCTTTTAATAGGGTCTTGATGTTTTCATCATATAGGACTTTCACTTATTTCATTAAATTTATCCCTAGGTACTTTATTCTTTTCATTGCAATTGCAAAAGGAATTATTTTTTTCCATTTCTTATTCTGTTTTTTTCATTTTTAGAGTATAGGTACGTCACGGACTTTTGAACATTGATTTTGTGTCCAGAGGCTTTACTGTGTTTGCTTATGGTTTCTAGTAGTGTTCTTGTGGAGTATTTAGGGTTTTTTATAGAGAGAATCATGTCATCCACAAATAGTGACAGTTTGACTTCTTAATTTTCTATTTGGACTGCCTTTTATATCTTTCTCTTGTCTGACTGCACTCTCTAGGACCTCTAATATACTGAATAACAGTGGCTACAGTGGACAGCCTTGCCTTGTTCCTAACCTTAGAGGGAAGCTTTTCAGTGTTTTGCCATTAAGTATAATGTTGGCTGAGGTTTTGTCACAGATGGCCCTTATTATCTTAAGATATTTTTCTTCTATACTGATTTTGTTAAGTGTTTTGATCATAAATTGATGCTGTATTTTGTCGAAGGCCTTTTCTTCATCTATTGATATGGTCATATGATTCTTATTTTTTTATTTATTTATCTGATATATCACATTAATTGATTTGGATACGTTGAACCATCCCTGTGCCTCTCGAATGAAGCACACTTCATTGTAGTATGTAATATTTTGAGTATGTTGCTGTATTTGGTTCACTAGTATCTTATTTAAATTTTTGTATCTGTTCTCACAAAAGATATTGGTCATTAGTTTCATTAGTTTTCTTCCTTCTTTCCTTCCTTCCTTCCTTCCTTCCTTCCTTCCTTCCTTCCTTCCTTCCTTTCTTTTCTTTTTCTTTCTTTCTTTCTTTTTCTTTCTTTCTTTCTTTCTTTCTTTCTTTCTTTCTTTCTTTCTTTCTTTCTTTCTTTCTTTCTTTCTTTCTTTCTTTCTTTCTTTCTTTCTTTCTTTCTTTCTTTCTTTCTTTTTGTGCTATCTTTACCAGGTTTTCATATCATGATAATACTGATATAAAATGAGTTGAGAATATTGCTTCCTCTTCTAGTTTTTTGAAGAGTTTGAGAAGAATAGGTATTAAATCTTCTTTGAGATGAAGCATTAAGATGTTTATTCGAGCTCATTCTTATTTTTGGAGGTAGGCCTGTAATGGCATAAACTTTCTTCTTATGACCACTTTTGCCATGTCCAAAAACTTTGATATGTTATAATATCATTATCATTTATTTTTATGTATCTCTTGATCTCTCTTTTTATTTCTTCTTTGACCAAGTGATTTTTTAGTAGCATGTTTTTTAATCTCCATATATTTGTGATTCTTCTTAATTTCTTTCTCCAGTTGATCTCTAGTTTCAAAGCACTGTGATCAGAGAATATGCTTGCTATGATTTCAAACCTCTTATATTTGTTGAGGCTATCTCCACGTCCTAGTATGTGGTTGATTCTTGAGAATGTTCCATGTGCACTAGAGAAGGATGTATAAGAACCCGTTTTGGGATGGAAGGCTCTGTAAATGTCATTTAAGGATGTTATTTTCTTATTGATTTTCTGTTTGGATGATCTGTTCATATCTGCCAGTGGGGTATTTACTATGATAGCGTTTGGTCTGTTTCTCCCTTTCATTCTGTTAGTAATTCCTTTACATATTTCGGGGCTCCCTGATTGAGAGCATAGATATTAATAAGTATTATGTCTTCTTGGTACATGGTTTCCTTTATCATTATAAAATGTCCCTCAGTATCTTTCTTTACCTTTTTAATTTAAAGTCTATTTCATTCAATAGTTCTACTGCAACTCCCACATTTCTTTGAATGCCATTAACTTAAAATATCCTTTTCCACCCTTTCTCTTTGAGTCTATATTTGTCTTTGGAGCCAAGATATGTCTCCTGGAGGCAGCATATGGTTGGATTTTGTTTTTGATTCATTTGGCAACTTTGATTTTTTATTGGTACATTTGATTCATTTACATTTAGGATTATTGTTGAAATATGAGGTCTTCTTATATCTTTTTTATCATTTGCTTTCTGGTAGCTTGGTGTTTCCATTGCTTCCTTGTCCTTGTCCTTCTGCTTCTTTTTTTTTTTTGTTGGCTTTTGTGGGTTTTCCCTCTGGTCCTTCTTTTTTTATGTTATATACTTCAATTCTGAATCTTTAGTGTGTTTTTAGAGTTATGAATATGTAAAACATCTTTATATATATACAGTCATTCATTTTCTTCTATACATGTCTTATTTTCATTACCCTTTGTGAATTTGTATCTTTTAATCCCCCCATTTCAGTTGTTGTTATCTTAATTTGTTCCTACGTATGCTGAATATTCAATACTATCTTGTTATAACAATTCTCTTCTTATTATTTAAGCTTATAATGCCCTGTTCTTTGTAAGGTTTGCACGTCTCTGTCTCTATTTGCCTGATAGTCACTTTACTGATAATTATGTTTTTTTTTTTCTTGTCATTTTGTTTTAGGTGAAGTGATCCCTTTCAGTATTTCCTGTAGTGCAGGTTCCATAGTGGAGAATTCCCTCAATTTTTGTATGACTGGAAAAGTATTAATTTCTCCTTCATATCTAAAGGAGAGCTTAGTTGTATACATTATTCTAGGCTGGTAGTTCTTTTTACTTAAGAGTTTAAATATTTAATTCTACTCCTTTCTGGCTTATAAGGTTTGCACTGAGAAGTCTGAAGGTAATCTAATGGGTTTACCTTTATTAGGTACTATTTTATTCTCCTTGGCTGCCCTGAGAATTCTGTCTTTGTCATTGATTTTTGATAATTTTAATAGAATGTGTCTTGGTGAAGGCCTTTTCGGGTTCAGTTAATTGAGTATTTAGTTGTCTTCTATAATTTGTAGCTCCAGCTCATTCCTTCGATTTGAGAAATTCTAATCAACTGTTTGTCTGAAAATGAATTCTAATCTCTGTTCCTTTTCCTCACTTTTGAAATGCTCATTATTCTTATGTTTCGTCTCCTGATAGTATCAGCTAGTTTTTATATTTCTCTTTCATTATTTTGCATTCTTTGGTCTTTCTCTTATTTTTTCTAATTTATTTCTAGATTTCTATCTTCTATATCACTGATCTTTCCCTCCATTTAGTCTACTCTATTTCCCAAGCTTGCTATTTCATTTTTCAACTCTTGTAGTGTGCTCTTCATCTCCAGCAGTTCTACTTGGTTCTTTTTGAGGGTTTTAATCTCCTTGCTTTGCTCATCTAGTTGTTTTTTCAATTCTTGATATTGTTGATTTGAATTGTTTTGGATCTCATTGAGTTTTTTTAGAAGTACTTTCCTGAATTCTCTGTCTTTTAAGTCACATATTTCTATCTCTGTAAGCTTATTTTCTGCAGATTTTTCTCTTTCTTTCTGAGATACCTTGTCACCTTGGTTCTTCATGATGTTTAATGAACTGTTTCTCCCCCTGGTCATTAATGGAAGTGTATTCTGTTGTTTTTCCAGAGAGATGATTTATTATAAAAAAGTTCTCTATAGCTTACTGCAAAGGAGGTGTTTTTTTTTGTTTGTTTGTTTTGTTTTTGCTGTTTATTATATGGCATTTAAGCCTCTAGGGTCTCTGCTTTATATAAAGTCTCTATAACGCTTTTTAAATTTTCTTGTAGATATTTAATCATCCTTAGTACCCTCAGTTTCAGTTCCTGTCAGCATCGATGTCAGTTTCAGTTTGCTCAGATTCCCTTGTTGCCCCACGATGATTGGTCTCAGAGGGTATGGTAGGAGGAATAATTTGGTTTGGGTGTTGTGGGTTGTGTCTCAGCCTCAGTTTTGCAACTGTGGCCTGCAAAATTCAGCTGTTGTTCTCTGCAGTCCCTTTCCCTTCTGTTCCGCCCCCCTGAAAAATGGGCCCTGCAGCCAGTCTGCCAAGGTGAGCTTACAGCTATCCCAGGCAGGAATGTTCAGGGAATTCTCCTCAGGAACTTGCTTCTCCTTTTCTCCTACCCCTCCTCCTGCAGGGATCTCCAGCAGCTGTGAGAGGCAGTTTCTTTATTTCTCCCTGTCCACCACCCGAAACCCAGGGTTATGACCTATAGTAGCTCTTACATGCCGATCCCATGCTCAGCCATGCTGGTGTGCAGCTTGGGTGATTTTGTTGGGTTTTTATTTCAAGGGGAGAGATCTGGTGACATCTCTCACTCCACTATGCTTCCAAAGATCCTCAAGATTACATATTTTCATATTAGCTGAACAGATTTTCTTTCCCTTCTTTATCTCAAGATGGATCTCTCTGTTTGATCTAGATGTTCTCATGGTACATACAAATGACCAATTCCTGCAACAAATTACCTATAATTTTTCAAAGATATTTTAAGCAAATAAGCAGCTCTATATCTAGAATCTCTCTGGTCATAAACACAAAAAATCTCAAGTGATCATTTCCATACTCAGACCATCATGTGAAAAACTGGGGGGCAATTACACAACTTTAGCAAAAGAAAAATGAAGATAGGGCACAAAGTTCTTACCAATAAAATACAGAATAAATTTCTTCATGCAAAATAAGTAAATAAATAATTTCCTACCCTATATTTGCCAAAGGCTTTGTTCATCCTTCATTAACAAAATGTAATACATTGACCAAAAACCTATGGTAGAAAACACAATTCACTTTTTCTCAAATTCTACAACACTCTTCAGACATCAAAAGACCTTTTCAGGCACTTACCGGAGAGGTGTGTGTGGGGATGTGATTCATTGTAATTGCCCAATCTATGGGGAAAATTCAGTACTCTGGCTCCACACTTTCTCTCCAAGTTTTTATGTCATTTTTGGTGTAGTATATAACTTGATTGAGGACTATTCTTGATTCACTATGATAGATTCTGATGGGTTAAGCCATCTTGGTAGGACCTTCAAATTCTTAAGAAAAAGATATATGTCAAATTCATTATGTCCAAGTTTTATTTTAAGTTTGATACAAAAGAGTAGTCTTCTAAATCAGCCAATTAAAAGAATGTACAGTGCTGAAGACACAGAAAAAATAATAGACTGATTAGAAAATCTTTGTTAGATCAGACATAAGATGAAAAAGAATATTTGGTTAGATTGTGTCCACTCAAAATGGCAGAGTAGGTAAACATTGTGCTTGCCTCTCACAACTGCATTGAAATTACAACTAAACTACAGAACGTCCATCTTTGGGAGTCACCTGTTCTACCACAATTCTACCACTGGGGTCACAAAGAAGAGGCTAACTTGAGATGGGTAGGAAGAGCAAAGATGCAAAATAATCTGGTCCCACACCTGCTGTAACAGTTAAAAATGAGGAAGGATCTCTCAGCTTCAGAGGTCCACCCAAAGAAACAAAGGGTCCAGGCTCCATACCAGGTCCTTCACCCCAGAGTTCCAGTGCCAGGAAGAGATGTCCCAACAAATTGTGGCTATGAAAAGCAGCAAAGATTGTGGCTGTGTGAGATAGAAGGCAGCTGGAGTAGTAGTCATTTTTCTTAAGGGGCCCATGTGGAAATCTACTTGCTGATGGACTTACTTTCTCTGAGCTTAAGCATTGGAGCAACAGATTGAAAGGTGCCAGCAACATTAGAGGGGGACTGAATTATCTGTCTCAAGGAGAGGCATCTTTCTCCCAGACATAAGCACCGGTAAACTCTATTATCTTTTTGTTGAACTTTCCCCCTTCTGGACACGCAGATGCAGGCACAACCATATATGAGTCTTCATTAACCTGGCTAACACTGTTTGCCTACCCTGGTGATTCTGAGACTCCACACCACCCAACTTATGGGCCCACCCAAGCAATTCCCAGTGGCTTTTTTCATGCAAATAGCTTGTCCTGGTTCATGTTGTGGACTTTTCTAATTTCTCTCAAAGGTTCACATACCTCGGACAAACAGCACTTGGCCTTGGTGTGCCTTGTACCCTTACTGAACAGTCTCAAGCCTGGCACTAGTGGTGGACTGCCTCCATTCATAGCTTAGCCTCTAAATACAACTTTAAGCCAAGTCTCAACTACAACAGGAGGGTACACTCAACCCATACAACAGACACACCTGGAGCATCAGAAAAAACTGTGCCACTGGGCCCCTCAGGACACCTACTATATAAGGCCACTCCACTATGATGAAAAGATGTAGTAGCCCTACCTAATACATAGAAGCAAACACAGGGAGGAAGTCAAAATGGAGAGACAAAGAAACATGTCTCAAATGAAAGGACAGCATAAAGCCCCAGAAAAAGAACTAAACAAAATGGAGAACACAAATCTATCAGATGCAGAGTTCAAAACACTGGTTATAAAAAGAAAGCTCAATAAACTTATGAGAATCATAGATGAAATTAGTGAGAACTTTAAAAATACAGAAACCATAAAAATGAGGATAGAAAACAAAACAAAACAAAACAAAAAAAAACCAGTCAGAAATGAAGAATACAATAACCGAAATAAAGAATACCTTAGGAGAAATTAATAGTAGATTAGATAAAGCAGAGGATTAAATCAGTGATTTAGAAGATAAAGAAGCAGAAAACTCCCATTCAGAAGAACAACAAGAAAAAATAATCTAAAAAATGGGAATAGTTTAAGGTGCCTCTCAGATGACATCAGTCATAACAACATTCAAATTATGTGTCAAGAAGAGAGAGAGCAAAAAGAATGAAAACATATTTGAAGAAATTATGATGAAAAAATTCCCTAACCTAGTGAATGAAATAAACACACAAGCCCAGGAAGTGCAGAGCATCCCAAATAAGATTAACTGAAGACACATCACAATCAAAACACCAAAAATTAATGACAAAGACAGAATCTTAAATGGAACAAGAGAATAACATCTAGTCACCTACAAAGGAGCTCTCATAAGACTGTCAGCTGATTTCTTAACAGAAACTTTACAGGCCAGGAAAGATTAGCATGAAATATTCAAAGTGATGAAGCAAAGACCTACAACCAAGATTGCTTTACTTAGCAAAGCTATCCTTTAGAATCAAATGACAGATAAGGAGTTTCTCACACCAGAGAAAACTAAAGAAGTTCATCAACACCAAACCAGTATTACAGGAAATGTTAGAGGAAGAAGAAGAAGAGGAGGAGGACAAGGAGATTAGAAATATGAATAATAAAATGGCAATAGTTTCATATTTATTAACAATTACTTGAAATAAAAATTGATTAAATGCTCCAATCAAAAGATGAGGTGGCTGAATGGATAAGAAAACAAGACCCTTGCATATGCTGTCTACAAGAGACTCACTTCAGATCAAAAGACACAGAGACTTAAAGTAAAGAAATAGAAAAATATATTTTATAAAAATGTTAATGAAAAAAGCAGGAGTAACAATATTTATACCAGACAGCATAAACTTTAAACAAAGGCTAACATGAGAGACAAAGAAAGACTCAGTAACTGTACTTCTTGTATTTATTCAAACAGATCCCAAGCACTACTTCAAATGGACATATGAATCCATATGTTCATTGTAACATTATTTACAATAGCCAAGACATGGAGGGAACCTGGGTCACCATCAATAGAGAAATGGATAAAGAAAGAATATTACTTGGCCACAAAAAGAGAATGAAATCTGACCATCTGCAACAATATGAATGGACCTAGAGGATATTGTGAGAAAAAAAAATGCCATATGATTTCACTTACATGTAGAATCTAAACAACAAAATAAAAAAACAAAACAGAAATAAACTCGTAGATATAGGGAACATTTTGGTGGTTGTCAGATTGGAGGTGGGTTGGGGGATGGGTTAAAAAAGGGGAAGGAATTAAGAAGTATAAATTGTTAGTTACACAATAGTCATGGGGATGTATAGTATGGCATAAGGACTATAATCAATAATATTGTAATACCTATGTATGATGTCAGATGAGTACTGGATTTATCAGAGTGATCACTTAGTAATTTATATAAATAACTTTATATATATATATATATATATATATATATATATATATATATATATATATATATCACAATGTTGTACACCTGAAATTAATATATGCCAATTGTAACTGAAAACATTTTTAAATATATTTATAAAATAAAGCAAATTTCATCAAAAAAATAATACTTGGTTAAAGATAATCAGTTTTCTGCCTGATAGATAGCTGGATAGATTAGTAAATAACATCACCATTTAAAAATTTTATATTTGTTTATGAGAACATCTCTCAAGCATATTATCAAAATAATTTTTATTTCTCTGAAGGAGTTTGGAATTACCTCATACCTTGCCTATTTTTTTCCTTTCTCATCTCTAATTTAAATTCTATCCATCAAGATCTAACTCAAAACTTTCTTTAAAGATGAAGATGGCATTCTAGGGTGGAGGTGAGTGATAAGGGTGAAGAGATATGTTTGAGAGGGTGGATACACAGAGATGAAGAAGAAATTAATATGGCAATGCAGAAGTCAGAATAAGACCTGCCTATGTCAGGCAGGCACTGCTTCCTTAGGGACACATGGTTCTAGGATTCCAAAGATAAAGAAACAATCACACCGAGCCTCTGCATTTTTTTCAAGTGAAAAAACTAATGCTCTCTTCTTCCCCATTTATGTTAATTATTGACTCTTCAGGAGACCTGTGTTCATGTACCTTCCAGGCCAAGGTAAGCTAGGGAGGCTATGATGTGGTGGTTTTCTGATCTCTACTGTTTTTGTACCAGAAAACAGAAGCTGTTTAAGTAACTGCAGCTCTCTGGTATATTTGCAATGACAATAAAATTTTTTGATGTACCAAAATTGATGTACCAAAACTCCAGTAAAGTGAAGAGTTAGTGGAGCTCTCATCCTTTGCAGTTCAGCAGGGTGCACTTTTTGCATAGTCTTTTGCTCCAAAGAGAGAAGTGAATGACTACTTTTAGATTCCAATTGATCATAGAAATAAATGCTAATGACAGGAAAAAATCCAGACTAGAACCCCGTGGTAAATTTTATCTCTCTTCTAGCTCTAAACTTGTACTATTTAGGACAGGGGTCCCCAAACTTCAGGCCATGGACCAGTATAGGTCTGGGGTCTGTTAAGAACCAGGCTGCATAGCAGAAAGTGAATGGCGGGAGAGCAAGCAAAGTTTCTGTATCTGTATTTTCAGCTACTCCCCAGAGCTTGCAGCATCGCCTCAGCTCCACCTCAGATCATTAGGCATTAGATTCTCAGAGAAGCACCAGTCCCTGGTGCCAAAAAGGTTGTGGACCACTGATTTAGAGAACCATGTGCTATTAATCATATGCAGCTACTTGAATTTAAATTTTAACTAGCTATTTTTTTTTTAATTTGGTTGCTTGGCTAAACTAACCATATTTCAAGTGCTTAATAGACACCTATAGCTAGTGTCTAACCATATTGAACAGCAGATTTAGGGAACATTTTCATCATTAAAGGAAGTTATTTTGGAAAATATTGCTCTAAATAATAAGAAATCATCTCAAAAAAATTTAGAAAACACCTACCACCAAAAGTCTTCTGTCTATATATAAATATACACATATAAAAGATGTATATATGTATGTTTACACACACACACACACACACACACAAAGTCTGTACAATGTATTGAATTAAAAAAAAATGTCTACTCCCAATTATGATAATATACTGGTTTAATATACTTTCTTCAACTCTCATGTGTAATCACACATTTTCATATTTTATATGTCATTTTGTATTCTGCTGTTTTACTTTACATTATATCAAACATCTTGTTTGTGTTTCTATATAATCTTAGTTATTATTTTATCGCCTGCATAAAATTCTATTATTTCAATTTACCATATTTATTAAATCATTTATCTAATGTTAGACAGGCTCTTGGTGTTTTTTTTTTCTTTAACCTGATTAAGGTTACAAGATTTTCTGGGTGTAAATGTTTCTGCTGTTCCCTTGTACTTCATAACTAACTTCTCTAGTCACATATGCTTTAAGGGCAATATCCTTTTCAGAGCCTCTATAGAGCACGGAATATGAAATTGTCTATTACTAATTTAATCCAACAATACGCAAAACAAAAGTTTATGGAAGTCAGTACATTTAATGGTTATTTAGAATGTGTGCCTTTGGTAGATGACTTTGATTTAATTGTGCAATTTTCATTATGATGTGGGTTTTAACTTCCTTATATCCTGTAATGCTTTTGGTCCCAGAAACAGTCCCTAGGACAATAGAAGTCATGTGAACCAGCAGACATGAATTTCAGACCCCATTTTAATTTCACCCAGAGCCTCAAACCCCTCTCCTGCCAGCATTATATTTTTGATAGAGGTGAAGAGACTGATATTTTATGGCCTAGCAGTGTCTATTCTATGCTTTTGCTACTCCCCTATTTCTCTCCACTTACACCTAACTAGCATTCCACAGACATATTTACACTCTCTTATCTAGATTTTGAATCTGTCTTAAAACTCACAAAAGATTGTGGCTCTTACTGCTTTGCCATTTTCTTTCCAATTTGTGGTCTTTACATTTGAAGGTAAATTTTAGGGGCGCCCAAGATCTCAGCCTTGAATGTGTGGTTAAAAAGTATAGCAATTACATAGGGTCATAAAATTGAAAGAATTTAAAACATTTCACACATAAGAATTTAATAAAAGTGAGTACAGAAGGAAAAATAAAGTACAGTAAATCATTAAGGGGTTTGATATGTCCAGGAGTACCAGTTGGAGTCCTTTCTCAATTGCAGAGGATATGCTTTACATTTAGATTATGGACCACTAAAGTATGTTCAAGATATCTTGGTTTCAAGGAAGCTGAGACACAAGTCTACAAATTTACTGAGGGATCTTTAATACTCCAAAGGTCACAACTAAAACCAGACCATGTAAGCCGTAAAGTTAGGTGCAAACATCAATCTTTAGATTCCTAACCAATGTAAACAAGCAAGTAAAGGATGCTACTATGAATTTTTGAACATTAAATAGCACATTATAAATTATAACTAGCACATTTCATTCTCGTCTTAGTGAACGTTTAGTACCAGACTTTCAGACATTCCTTGAGATGCGCATAGAGCTTTCCCAGTCCAGGTGCAAGTCTATCCTTACACAGAAGGATAAGCAATATTTAAATCCTCTTAACATTGGTGTATTTCTTCTATCTCCATTGTTTAAGGCAACAAATACTCCTGTAACAAAAGTAACATTAAGTTTGCTGAGGTATATACCTTGTCAAGTTTCACAAAAGTTGTTTAGGCTCATTCCCTTTCCTTACGTTGAGGGTCTTCAACTTGGGAAATCCTTTGAACTTTAACCAATTAATTTATTGAATAGTTAGATGAGGTTAGAATAAGCAAAACATCTGGGATCTGTATTATCAAAAGTACTCTCAGTTGCCATTGTAAAAGGGCTGAAGGGCATACTATTGTAGATGGGTAAGTAGTTTTTCAGTTCACAGTCTCATCCAACTTTGAAAGAAAAAAAAAAACATAGAGAAAACTTTCCAGCAGCTTCTCTTTTTTTGTTTTCTCAAGTGACCATAAAAAAACAAAATGTGTTAAACTATTTTCCCATAACGGTATTTGGGTAGAAACCTACTGCTGTGGCTTTTGTGTGTGTGTGTGTGTGTGTGTGTGTGTGTGTGTGTGTGCGTGTGTGTGTTTCTCACTGTATTAGTTTGCTAGGCCTGCTGGAACAAAGTACCACAAATTCGGTAGTTTAAACAAGAGAATCTATTCTTTCACAGTTTTGGAAGCTAAAAGTCCAAATTCAAGTTGTTGGTAGGATTAGTTCCTTCTGAGGGCTGTGAGTGAAAGGATTCATCTCAGGCCTTTCTCTTTGGCATGTAGATATCTTCTCCCTGTTTCTTCTTTCTGTGTCTTGACATTGTCCTCCTTCTGTATGTGTCTGTCTCCATGTCAAAATTTCTTCTTTTTACAAGGACACCAGTCATGTTGGATTGGGGCTCACACGATAATATCATCTTAACTCAATTAACAATAAAGACTCTATCTTGAAATAAGGTCACTTTCTAGAGTACTGAGGGTTAGGACTTCAAGTTATGAATTTTGGAGGAAGGGTAAAAAAATTAAACACATAGCAGGCACATATCAAAAATAAGACTACTTCTCAAGGCCTCTACATCATCCTTTACTTTGTATTCTTTTTATTGACAATAGTTGTCTTCAAGATAAGCTGTGGCTGATGCTGCCTTCTGTCATGGAGGAAGCATTTCTTGATGGCCAAAATAACAAGAAATGTATATGAGGAGGTAGACATAACAGATAGCCTCCTGAACAGGAACCAACTTGATGTAATTAAAAACCTATGTGTGTTTTCAAAACGTAGAAACCAAGACAGCTTGGGTGCTGCAAAGGACCATTCAATGCCAAAATGGCACATAAAGCCCTTAAACAACTAAATGAACAGGAAGCTTACTTTTCTGTGCCTTGAGAAAGACAATTCAACAATTTTACTGTAATTTACTGAAAACTTTTTATTAATAATCATTTACTAATTGTTTACTAATAATTTAATAAAAATAATTTTATAATTTTATAATTTATTGGTATAATTACCAATAACAGTAACAATAACATATATTGAAGTCTATAAAAAAGGTTTAAATACCTCCTTAATTGAACAACAAAAATACATTATAGAAAATTAAATTCCTTTCAGAAAAAGGTATTCAAAAAAGGTAGGATAATGATGTTTAAATCATATTCACTTTCCATTTTATGACTTTAAACAGTGCTTGTTGATTGTGACATCCCTTGGACAGGGGTCCTGGTTGGAAGCATAGGCTACAGGTATGCTGTATGAAGAAATCCTGGAGTTCACTCTCTTGGCTCTATCATTTAACTAGAAATGTTCTCTTCCTTGGTTTCTAAGCATAATATCTTTAAGTAGCCATATAACTATAATATCATCATCATTGGAAAACATTTTAAAATACATTTTATTGGTATGATTTGATTACTTTTTCAAATATTCTTATTAGTTCTTTTTCTTTAATAATTCCTGTAGAAAAATTACAGATGGAATATTCTCCAAGATAGATTAGGTCTTAAGTAAAAAATACAAATTTAACAGGCTTAATAATTGATATGTTTTCAGACTATAACTAGATTAAAATAGAAATCAATAAGAAAAAGATAATAGGAAAATCTTTAAACACTTAAAACTTAAACAAACAAAAATACTTCCAAATAATCCATGGGTCAAAGAGAAAGTCTCAATAAAATTAGAACATATTTTTAGCTGAATGAAAATACAACATATCAAAATTTGCAAGATGCAGCTAGAGTGGAGCTCAGAGAGAATTTTATACCAATAAATAGTTACATTAGAAATTTTAAAAAGCCTCAAATCAGTCAGTAACCTAAGTTGCAACTCAAGAAACTAGGGAAAAAGAGCAAAATATAGTTAAAGTAAGAAGAAGAAAAGAAATAATAAAGAACAGCAGTCAAAGAAATTGAAACAGAAAAACAATAGAATAGAGGAAAACAGATTCTTGACAAGATCAATAAAACATAAAATTCTAGTATGACTTAAAAGAAAAAAGAAATAAATAACAATTGCCAATATTAAGTACAAAAGAAGGTTTCTATCTAAAGATAATACAGACATTAAAAGAATAAGAGAATATTATAATCAAATTTATTCACATAAATTTGGCAATTTAGATTAAATGGATCAATTTTTTTAAAAACCACAGACTACTAAAACTCACCCAAGATTAAATATATAACCTTAATTATCCTATAACTATTAAAGAGATTTAATTTCTAGGTAAAATCTTCCAAAAATGAAGACTCCAGATCCATGTGGTTTCATTGGTAAATTCTGCCAATCATTTAAAGAACAAATAACACCAATTATATAAAATCTATTCTGGAAAATAGGAGAGGAGGGAAGAGTTCACAATAACTTTTATACCTATATTACTATAAAAATGAAACTGCATAAGGGCAGTACATAAAAAGAAAACTACAGACCAATATCCCTCATGAACATGAACATAAGAATGCACAAAAAAAAAATAGCAAATTGAATCCAGCAATATATTAAAAGAATAATATGCCATAATCAAATGTGATTCATCTTTTAAATGCATGGCTAATTAAATATTCAAAAATAAATCAGTGCAGTACACCTAATGTACAAAGTTGAAAAATTGCACAATCATGTCAACTGATGCAGAAGAGCATTAGTGAAAAAGCTGCAAAATCCATTCATAGTAAAATTCTCACAAGCTAGTAGTAAGAGGGAACTTCCTCAATCTGACTAAGGGCATATACAAAAAATACACACCCAAGACCATACTTAATCATGTGAGACTGAGTACTTTGACCTAAGATTAAGACAAGACAATGAATCCCTCTATTACTATTCAATATTATACTAGAGTTATTAGCCAGTGTAGCCAGTGTAAAAAGCTGATAAATAAATAACAAAAGCCCACTTACTGGGAAAGAAATAAAACTGTCCCTATTCACAAGCAACATGATTGTCTACATATAGAATATTAAGGATCTGCAAAAATATCCCACTAGAACTAATAAGTGAGTTTAGCATGTTATAAAATAAAAGGATAATACACAAAAATAAAACACATTTATATATTGTAACATTTGGAAATAGAAAATTTGTCAATAATACAACTTATAATAGTTGCAAAAAATGAAGTAGGTATAAATGTAAAAAAGTACATATATATGCTGAAAATTAGGAACTACTGATGAAAGAAATTAAAGATCTTTAAAAAATGGAATGACTCTCATGAACACTGATGCAAAAATCCTAAATAAGATATTAGTGAATTGAATACAGCAAATTATTATAAAGATTATACACCACAATCAAGAGGGCTTCATCCCAGAGGAATAGAAAAGGTTCAACATATGCAAATCAATTAATATGATACACCACATAAATGAATAAAAAATAAGAATCATATGATCATATCAATAGATGAAGAAAAGCCTTCAACAAGATACAGCATTCATTTATGATCAAAGCATTTAACAAAATCAGCATAGAAGGAAAGTACCTTACTATAATAAAGGCCAACTATGACAAACCCTCAGCCAACATTATACTTAATAGTGAAAAACTAAAAATCTTCCCTCTAAAATCAAGAACAAAGCAGGGCTGTCCGCTATTGCCACTGTTATTCAATAGAACATTGGAGATCCTAGTGAGTGCAATCAGGTGAGAGAAAGATATAAAAGCATCCAAACAGGAAACGAAGAAGTCATATTGTCACTATTGCAGATGATATGATTCTCTATATAGAAAACCCTAAAGACTCCACAAGAGCACTACTAGAAACAATTAGCAAATACAGTAAAGTCTCTGGATACAAAATCAACATTCAAAAATCCATAGCGTTCCTATACTCTAATAGTAAAGCATCAGAAAAAAGAAGTGGAAAAAATAATTCCTTTTGCAAATGTGGTCAGTCCTTGTGAGTGTTACATGTGTACTGAAGAAGAATGGATAAGCAGCTGTTTTAGGATGGAAGGCTCTGTAAATGTCAATTATTTCCAGTTGGTCTAATGTGTTATTTAAGATTGCTATTTCCTTATTGATTTTCTGTTTGGATGATCTGCCCTTATTTGACAGTGAGATATTTAGGTTCCTTACTACCGTGCTGTTTTGGTTTGTTTCTCCCTTTAGTGCTTCCTTTGCATATTTCGGGGCTCCCCCTTTGGGAGCATAGATAGTAATAATTGTTATGTCTTCTTGGTACATGATTCACTTTATCATAATGAAGTGTCCCTCAGTATCTTTCTTTATCTTTTTTATTTTGAATTCTATTTCATCTGATATTAGTACCACTATTTTCACCTTTCACTAAATACCATTTGCTTGAAATATCATTTTTCACCCTTTCACTTTGAGTCTATATTTGCTTTGGGGCTGAGATGTGTCTCCTGGAGGTAGCATATGGTTTAGATTTTTGTTTGTTTGTTTGTTTGTTTGTATTTGATCCAATCTGCAACTCTGCCTTTTTATTGGTGAGTTCAGTTCATTTACTTTTAGGGTGATTATTGAAATATGAGGTGTTCTTATAGCCATTATAACTTTTGCTTTCTGGTAGCTTTGTGTTTCCATTGATTCCTTGTCCTTGCTTGTCTGTACTTTTAATTTTGGTTGGGTTTTGTGGGATTTTTCTCTGGTTCTTCTTGTTTAATATTGTATACTTCAGTTCTGAATCTTTGGTGTATGGTTACCATTACGAATATGTAAAGGATAGTTATCTACATACTGTCATCGTTTTCTTCTGTGTGTGCCTTTTCTCCATTCCCCTCCGCAAATTTGGATCATTGAATCCTCCCCTTTTCAGTCATTGTTGTCTCAGATTGTCTTATGTATGCTTAACATTCATTACTATCTTGCTATAGAAAATCTCGTTTTATTGCTTAAACTTATAATGCCCTGTTCTTAGTAAGGTTTGCACTTCTCTGCTTCTATTTGCCTAATAGTCACCTTACTCCTGATTGTGTATTTTATTTTGTCATTTTGTTTTAGGTGAGCTGATCCCTTTCAATATTTCCTGTAGTACAGGTCTCGTAGTGGAGAATTCCCTCAATTTTCTTATGTCTGGAAACGTCTTTATTTCTCTATCAGATCTGAAGGAAAGCTTAGCTGGATACATTATTCTTGATTGGTAATTCCTTTGACTTATGAGTTTGAATTTTTGACTCCACTCCTTTCTGGCTTGTAAGGTTTGTGCTGAGAAGTCTGATAACAATCTATTTTTTTTTAAGGTTACCATCTTCTTTTCACTGTCTGCCCTGAGAATTCTATCTTTGTCATTGATTTTTGATAATTTTAATACAGTGTGTCTTGTGTTGTGGAGATGGTTTGGAAGAAGAGTCAGAGTCTGGAAATGCATTTACTTACATGAATAAGGGAGAGGAGGAATGGCAAGAAAAGGTGATGCTAGCATTCCCCACCCCTGTTTTTATGGCTTTTTATTCTTTCTTACAATGTTTGCTTTGTAGTTTATTATTAGCTACTATCAAGTTAGTATATACAAATGACAGCCAGTTCCCACATTCAACCTCAAGGCCACCACCGTGTTTTCAGCTATCTCTTCTCAAGTATGCTTTTTCTATCCTCATCCCTAGAGCAAGAAGTCTCAGGATAGGTCAGGCGTTTGCGCCCTCCCTGAAATGTGTCCTTGTGTGCAAGTCCACACCTGCTTCTGATGACCTTGTTACTCCAAGCACCAGGCATCCTGCCAGGACTGCAGGCATCTCTTACAACATATCCCCCTTTTCTTTTTGCTGAATTTTATTCAGCATTACTGAGAACACAGCGGCCTGAGTCTTTCTTAATCTTTGGCTTCTTGCGAATCTCTTCCAGATAGGTAAAGAAAAACAAACTACTATCCAAGAAGCAATATATGAGCCTATTAACCTATGAATTTGTGGACTAGGAAGTAAGTGTTCAATATTATTGACCATACTTTGTAACATTGCGATCCCCTGTAATTTAGGAAGCTGTTTTTGAAACGTGTCAGCAATGTGTGTTTTAAGTCTGTAATTAAGGTTAAAGCATTACTATACCCCAAAATATGCTGTCTTGCTTTATCCTATTAAACATGCTTTCATTACATTGTACAGGAGTTATACAAAAGGAAGTAGTATTCCAATTACATTTAAGTTGCACCCGTTTCTATAAACTAACAATTTGATCTCCTAACAATATAACTGTTTGCTGTAAATCTGCTATTAGACTTTGCAATACAGAGTCCATTTGTCTTTGAGATGTCCATAATTGTTTAGCATCCCGATGGCAGGTTCTAACAAATTCAGCAGTCTGTACAGATTGATGCAGAGCCACTCCAGTCGCAGCAGCAGCAGTAGTAGTAGCAGCAGCAGCAGTAACAGCAATGATACCTATGACAGTAGCGATTAACATGTTAAGGAATCTTTTAGCTCTTCTTTTAACATGGTCTATCAGTTGCTGCAATATCATAGTGGCAGGGGAAACCTGCCAGGGTTGAGACAATTTAACCGGCATCCATACTCTAGTTCTAGCTCTAAGAATATATAAGCTTTCATGTGACTTGTTAAAAAGAATGGAAGAGTTAATACAAGTGTAAAAAGAACAGTATTTACATGAAATGTAACCTAAAGTTTTATTTCACCCCACCGTACCCTTCATAATGATATAGGGGAGCCGAACACAGGCTCGAGCAAAGTGAGTAACATTCTGATGAAAGGTGACATGAGAAGAACTCCCAGATTGATTTACGGAACCTTTCACGCATGCATGGGAAATAAAGCAGCTTCTAACTTCCATACATGATTCTGGAGCCCTTGATGGGGTAGTTGAGATGTGGGGAAAAACCCTCTATTGTGCCAGACAACTGTGTTATTGCTAGTTTTATCTGACAAAATGCTTACTGAACCGTTCTCTACCTTTTGGTGTCACAGTAAACTTGCTTTTTCTCCTTTTGTTCAAGCAGAGCCAGAAGGACTCTAATCAATGACTCTTCTATAGGAAGTATTAACTAAAACCCGAGCCTGTTCAGCTCAATACTGAGTCCACTGAGCCTAATGTTCAAGCATCTGAATTTTCGGAGTGGCACACCACAGCAAATTAGGTGGAGCGGTGTTATCTACAGGTTCTGTAACATTTTTAAATCTTTTTATACTTAATAAAAACAAGTGACCTATTCCACTATTCTTTTCAGAAGTCTGTAAAATTGTCAACTATGTTTGAGCACCTACCTATAAACAGTGCTCTCCAGCTCCTATGCAAATTGGCATCCCTTCCATTTCCACCATATAGTTCTCAATTATTTCCCCTTCTTCTTTAGGCCTGAGAGGCCCATTAGTATCATAAGTCCTTTGTTGTAATCAGGACCGTCATTGTTAGTAATAGGGAAGTTGGAGTCATCTCCTGACCTGACTCACTGACAACCCACCGTTTTTCTCCGCTTTCAGAGCCTTGGCTAGGACCCAAGCCTTATCTGTTCCTGTAGAGATATAAGCAAGATCTCAGCCCCATTTCAGTACCCCAGCAGGCACCTAATACCCTTTCAGATCTTTGTAGTATACAGGCGGCTGTAAAGGCTAATTGGCCTGTTTTACCCAATGTCCATGGCAACTATGTTACATTGTTCATCTTAATTTAAAAAATTCAAAGTATATAATGCTCTATTAAACCTTTGTCTTAGGGTATTCCATATCCCCCCCCCCCAATCCTTGCGCAGAGAACACAAAAAAGAGACTCAGACAAAAACAAACACTCAGACAAGAACAATTACCAGGGTGTAGGTGGACCCAGAGAAGTCTGTCACCTACAACCTAGACAAGACCAGAAACAACAAAGAGAACCCGACAACAGGGCACAGGAGGCAGCGTCCCACGGCTTGGCCATGGTCCGGGAGATATGACTGCGTCCAGTCTCTCCACAGACCCCTAGTGACCGGTCAACAACAACTGAAATAGAAAGGTACCTTGAAAAGCACTGAAATTTGTAATTTAGTCATTACCCCCCCTCTCTTTTTTAACTTTACTGTCGACTCTATGCTAAAATGTCCTAAGTTTTAGATTAACTAATAAAAGAAAAATAAATTATTAATAGTTTTTAAATTTTAAGTTAAGAAAGAACCCTTACCACACAATAATGAAACCTAAGCAATACAAGTTTGTGAGTACAAGAATGTCTTTTAATAATACAGCATTCAAAATTCCTTTTCTGCCAACACCGTTAGTTCCCGAGGACTATCCAATGCAGTGGGCCCTTCTAAAATAGAGAACAAATTAGTTAAAGCATATGTGAAGATACTGAGGGAAGGACAAAGTCAATTAATATTGCCCAATAATTTTTGAAAATCATTAAGAGTATTGAGAGTATCCCGTCTAATTTTTATCTTTTGAAGAGTAGTTTTTGTTGTAAAATTTTCTATCCTAAATATTAATAAGGAATAGACTCTTGAAAATATCCTCTAGTTGGCCCCAATTGCAGTTGCTTCAACCTTTGATTTATTGCTTTTACTTGGGCCAAAAAAACCTGATACGATTCTTTATTAGGAGGAATGTGTCCCGCACATTTCTCTTCAGATAAAGACTCAGTAAATTCCCTTTGCTCATTTTTAGACTCTATTTCTATAGGATTTTCATAAACAGGTTCAAGTTCTTTTGGGCGTATTGCCAGGTCAGTTGCAGAGGCTGTAAAGCCTGAGAAATTAAAGTGCATAAAGACCAAACAGAAACAGGGATGGGATCCTCTTTTTGATGAGCTCTCCACAAACTTCCTGTGATTTGTTTTCACACTTTAGCATTTATTTGGGATTTTCCCTCTGGCTTGAACCAGTAGCAGTGTCTATCTACATATAAAAACAATTCATGAAATCGGCTTTTCTTCACTCTACTCCCGAAGACAACAGTAAGTGTTATAACAACTTAATTTATTGGGACTCTACCTTTGACTGGGAATTCCCCATGCTAAAGCAATGCCGAAAGTATCGCTTACCTGTGAGCGAACTCATCCCTTTTGGCTGCCAGTGTGATCTGGCAATGTGCCAAGGAAATAAAGAAAAACTGCTAAAAAAAACTATGCCAAAGGTACTGCTTACCCTGAGCGGATATTCCCCTTTCCATGCTAAAACTATTGCCGAATGTATCACTTACTCTGAGCAGACTTGCCCCTTCGGTTTCCAGTGTAGTTCCGCACCCTCTTCTTCGTGCCCCACGTTGGGCACCAATTGTTGCGGAGACAGTTTGGAAGAAGAGTCGGAGTCTGGAAATGCATTTACTTACATGAATAAGGGAGAGGAGGAATGGCAAGAAAAGGCGATGCTAGCATTCCCCACCCCTGTTTTTATGGCTTTTTATTCTTTCTTACAATGTTTGCTTTGTAGTTTATTATTAGCTACTATCAAGTTAGTATATACAAACTACAGCCGGTTCCCACATTCAACCTCAAGGCCACCACCATGTTTTCAGCTATCTCTTCTCAAGTATGTTTTTCCCATCCTCATTCCTAGAGCAAGAAGTCTCAAAATTTGTCAGGCATTTGTGCTCTCCCTGCAATGTGTCCTTGTGTGCAAGTCCACACCTGCTTCTGATGACCTTGTTGCTCCAAGCACCAGGCATCCTGCCAGGACTGCAGGCATCTCTTACAACAGTCTTGGAGAAGGCCTTTGTGGGTTAAGATAATTGAGTGTTCTATTGACTTCTTGAATTCCAAGCACCTGCTCATTCCTTAGTTTTGGGAAATTCTCATCAATTCTTTGTCTGAAAATGCTGCCTAATTCCTGCTCCTTTTCCTTCCCTTCAAGAATGTCCATTATTCTTATGTTTCTCTCCTGATGGCATCAGCTAGTTTATTGTGTATTTCTCTTTCATTATTTTGCATTCTTCAGTTTCTCTATTCTTCCTTCTGATTTATTTCTAGATTTATGTCTTTTATATTATTGATCCCTTCCTCCATTTGGTTGACTCTCTTTCCCAAGCTTGCTATTTCATTTTTTATCTGTTGCACTGTGTTCTTCATTTCTAGAAGTTTTTTTTTCTTTTGAGATTTTTAAACTTCTCGCTAAAGAACTCATTCTGCTCTTCTAGCTGTTTTTTCAATTTCTGAAATTTTTGATATAAATTATTTTGGTTCTTATTGAGTTTTTTTTCCCCCAGAAGTACCATCCTGAATTCTCTGTCATTTAATTCGCATATTTCTATTTCTGTCAGCTTATTTTCTGGAGATTTCTCTCTTTCTTTCTGAGATGCCTTGTCACCTTGTTTGTTCATGGTGTTTAATAGACTATTTTTCTGCTTAAGTGTAATGGAAGTGCATTCTGCATTTTTTTTTCAGAACGAAGAATTATTATGTAAAGGTCTCTCTTCAGCTTGTTGCAAAGAAGGCATTTTTCTTTTGGTTTTTCAGTAGGTGGCTTTTAAGCCTCTTGGGTACCTGCTTTATATAATATGTTAATAATGCCTTTTTTCCTTGTTGATATGCATTTGTGTTGCTATCCTCAGTCTTAGTCCCTGTCAGTGTTAGTGATAGTTTCAGTAGTTTGCTCAGATTCCCTTGGGTCTCCATGGTTTTTGGCCTAGGAGGATATGGGAGGAGGGGCCCTCTGGGTTGGGGGATAGGGGCTGCTGCTCATCATTGTGTTTTGCCTCCACTGCTAGTAATAATGAACTGCTGTTTCATTTCCATCCTCACTTTTCTGCTGTCTCCATACCTCGGTGTTCTGCCCTGATGCCTGGCAACTCCTGCTTGCTCACAGCTCACAGCTCTCCCAGGTATGCCTGTTCAAGGAACTCTCTGCACCTTCTTCTGTCTCCCCTCCTCTTATAGGGTGTTCTGGCTGTGATAGGCAGCTTATTTCTTTCTCCCAGTGTTCTGCCTTACTCCTGTTGTTCTGACCTTTGGTAGTTCTTGTGCACAGATCCCATGCTCAGATGTGCTGGTGTGCAGTTTGGGTGTTTTTGTTTTTGTTGTTGTTGAGTTTGAGATGTTCAGCTTATTGTTGTTTCAAGGGTAGAGATCTGGGGACACCTCTCACTGAGCCATGGTTCTGACATTAGTCCTATGCTGAATTTTGCCTTCATCTCTTGCAACATGGTCTTGACATGAGCAATATATTCATTCTGTCTCTGTATTTCAACTAGTCATTCTCTTTTGTCATTGAGTAGCTTTTAAAAAAGAGACTTTAAATCTATTTTCTTCCTTTTCCTCCAGTTTTTGAGGCTGTAAAGTTCATGATTAAGACACAAGTAGATTAAGTATCTGGAGAGGATCCTTTCTCTGGTTCACAGGCGGCTGTTTTCATGTTGCAGAAAGCTAAACTCTGTGTGTGTCTTTTATATACCCTTAATTGAATATCTCCTCATTTTTCTTTCAAAAAGTTAAATAACTAATTATTTCCCCCTTCAATACTGATTCCTAATTTGGTAACTATCAGAGCATGCTCACCAACAGATGTGCTTCTCCTATACCACTGGCATGCCCACAATGTCTGTGCAGAGGTGGTTTTGCCTGGCCCTCATTTTCAATATCATTGATATCTGCTATAATAGTGCCCTTCTGAGGTCACACTGCCTCAAGGCCCTTGATCTTAAGTTATGATTTAGAAGATGTGTTTTGAACACAAGATACTTCATCTCTTGTTGAAAGGGGTAGCTTTATATAATCAGCTTATAAATTCTTACAGAAAAAAAAAAAACATCTAAGATGCATGGAATAAATTAGCCAACAATGCCATGCTATGTGCCCTTACTAACGAAGGTCCTGGAACTCACATGACTCATGTCTTATCACACCACTGTCTTTACTTGTTAATTTTTCATTTATCTTTTTATTAAAACATCCTTACACTAGAACTTAGACATGAGTTCTTTGGAGCTGAACTGGAAAAATGAGTCAGAGTAACTGACTCTTGTTTTTCAAATTTTCCCTCTTCTTTGAGGTACTGGCCACTATCCTTAACAAAACTCTGTCCTTATGACTCTTCTTCCTCATGGAAAGTCTTTCTTAAAGGGCAAATAAACCTCTCACATAAATAAATTTCTTAAACTGCCTCTTCAGCATTTCAAACAGTCCTAACCAAGTATAAATCCCCCCCACACACACACAAACACGCAAAACTTGGGCTCATCTTGCCAAGTTATAGCAATTCTACCTGGACACTGCAATAATCATTTACATTATTCGTAGCCTGTCTGATTATTTATCTTGATTGTAGCAGCCCAGGGGAATGTTGCTGTGGAGAAATAATCCTGTATTTCTTCTTCAAATCTTGTCAGGTGTGAGTCAATATATGATGGCCACATCTGGGAAACATGTATAAATATGGCATAATTATTTGGAATTTTTTAATACAATGTGAAAGACTTAATAAACAGCCTTTACATTTTTCCTAATGTTTAAAACATTATATTGTCTAAAATAATGATTTTAGAATCTTCAATTTGCAATATGGTAAAAGATACAGTTCGCCTTCAATAAAGCCTATGCACAAGCAAATTTCAAATTAAAGAAGGAAAAATAATGAGTTTATATTGGATCCATCTTGTCAAATTAGTGGGAACTGAGGACATTGAAACTCAAACTAACTTGTGGTGACTCAGGAGTCTGAGTTAGGCATGAGACTATTCAGGTTTCTATAAAAAAATAATACCGCAGATTGGGTAGCTTGTAATCAACAGAAATTTATTTCCCATAGTTCTGGGAACTATGAAAGTCTGAGATCAGAGTGCCATCATGATTAGGTGAGGGCCTTCTTCTGGAATGCAGACTTCTTGTATCTTCACATGGGAAAAGAGACAAGAGAACTCTGTCGAATCTATTTTATACACTTTTATAAGGGCACTGATTTCATTCATGAAGACTTCACCATTATGACCTAATCATCCTCTGCAGGCCCTGCTTCATAATACCATTACCTTAGAGATTATGTTTTCTACATATAAATTTTTGGGGGACACATTTAGACCTGAATATTGGGTGACCCTTATCAAAACCTGACTATGCAGAAGTAAGAAAGTCCAGCTATCAGCCTGGAAATAGCACAAAATGTGAGGTATAACTTATTTAGGATCATGTTGAATTCAAGACTTGGCCTAAAATCACATCCTTCCCTTCTTTCTTACTGTTCCCATGCCACATCTCTTTCTCTTTCACCAGGCTCTGCTAGAAACCCATCTTTCATAAAATACTTGCATCAGAATACTCATTTCAGGGTCTGCTTCTGGGCAACTGATGGTGATAGCCAATTAGAAATCTACTACATCTATTCAAGTAGAAACTTCAAGTAGCCAGGTTCTCTTCTTTGAAATGCCTCTTCCCTAAAAAAAGAAAATAAATGTTAATTATAAAGAAAAGTTGGATGTATATTGAAATAACCAAATTATATTTTATTTCTTTGCACATATGTTTAGAGTTGCTGAAAATCATATTTTAACTAGATTACCAGAGGAAATGGAAGAAAAATGAGATTTGGTGCATGTCCATTAATAAATACATGTATACTAGCAACTACTTGAAAGCAATCAACTTTGAATCAAATTCAAATTGGTTGCTGCTATGATGATAGAAATGAAAATCACCCTCTGAGCCACTGTGAAAAATATTCTACTTTCATTTTGAGTCATAATAAAAAAAAAGAAAAAAACTTTTCCTAACTTTATCTTCTCCCTTTTAGAGTTGGCTTAAAAGACAAAATAGTGTTCTAAGGAAATTCATAAATATATTATTAAAATTTATTTTTATTATATTTTTATTTTTATTATATTTAAAACTCTGTGAAATAACATTTGACATAAATTGGCGTCATGTTTCAGTGCACAGCAGGATTTGTTGTTCATTCTGACTTAATGTTACCCTGTAGCATGTACTGTTGCTATTGAGAAGCCAAATCAAGAAATCAAAATGGCAACATTAATTAACTTTGGAGCTTTTTCAAATCTCATGCTTTGGAAATGTCATAAATTTGGAACATCTTCTGAATTGGATAATGTAACCAAACTCTTCCATCAGTGCTCATTGGATGAATGCCAGCTTGGCTTTAGGATTATACAAAAGATGAGAAAATTTCATTCTGATAAATCTTTGTTGTGGCCACTTTGGGAATCTCTCCATTTCATGGGACAAACAATGCTCCCCTTTTCTATTGGAACTGTTTCCTCTTAATGGCAACATTGATGTTCATACAATGTTACTTCATTCCTGAGATATAAATGAAGGGCTTGGTGATCCAATCAGAATCTATTCCCTGATAATTTAGAATGGGAACTAGGGGAATCTAGTGTAAGTCTATGTTTATCTCTTAAAGAGAAGAGTTGTAAAAACTTCAGAGCAGGATTATTATTGATTAGTGTATTGGTTTCCCAGGGCTGGCACAATAAAGTACCCCAAATCGAGTAGCTTAAAACAACAAAAATTTATTCTCTCTTATTCTGGAGTCCAGAGGTCTGAAGTCAAGGCCATGTTCTCCTGATGGCTCTAGGGAGAATACTTTCTTCACACTTCTAGCTCCTACTGTTTACTGGCAATCTATGGCATTCCTTGGCTTGTAGTTGTATTATTCCAGTCACATGGCCATCTTATCTCTGTATGTCTTCCTTTTGTGTATGTCTGCCTATGTCCAAATTTCCACTTTTTTAATTTACCAGTAAATTGATTTTATTGATCAATATAAACATAAAATGTACTTCAGCTATTCACATAATTTTACAATGGACACATACAATTCACTTATAAACCAATATAACTATTCAAAAAAGATCTGCAAAAGGGTAGATGATTTTTCATTTTTCATCACATTAACAAGAGCAAAATAATTTATTAGTCAAACAACTCAAAGGGCTATGCAAAATTTTTCTTTGTAATATTTTAAAAATTTATTTATTTTAATTAGTTTAAAGTATACAGTACACTGGCTAGACATCTATATAGTTCATAAAATGATACCCACAATTGCTTCCTCACTCTCCTGACCCACCACCTAGCCATTGTAGTAATGCTAACTGCATTCCGCATGCTGTGCTCCCCATCCCCATGGCCATCCATCAGCTAATTTGCACTTCTTTAACCCTTCACCCCATTCTCCTAGCACCCCAAATCCCCCTCCCTTCTGTCCATCACCAAAGTGTCCACTATATTTGTGAATCTGTTTTTGATTAGTTTGTTCTTTTTATTCCTTAGATTCCGCATATAAGTGAAATCATATAGTGTTTATCTTTCACTGTCAGATGTAAATAGTTTCTAGTTCATCAATATCTTTTGATGGAAATATCTTTTTCCATCCTCTTCCTTTTTGTCTGTGTGAGTCTTTTAATCTTAAGTGAGTCTTTTGTATTTTTTATTTTTAAATAAGTCCCTCCAACATTTCCTGTAATACTGGCTTGATGGTGATAAATTCCTTTAGCTTATTTTTGTTTGGGAAGCTTTTCATCTGTCTTTCAATTCTAAATGATAGTTTTGCTGGATAAAGTATCTTTGGTTATACTTCCTGGGTCTTCACCCTGTCAAATATTTTTTGCTAAGGCCTTCTGTCCTGTATAATTTCTTTTGAGAAATCAACTGCCAGTTTTATGGTTGTTCCCTTATAAATAACTATCTGTTTTTCTCCTGCTGCTATTAATATACTTTGTATTTAAACTTATTTATAGTCTTGGCATCATTTTTCTTGCCATTGTGATTTCATGTCCTTGGCTTTCCTGTCCTCTAGACAGGGCATTTGATCCTTTTCTTTATTCACTTTGTATATTTCTTTGTTCATTCCATTTCATATACTTCTCATCTCAAATAATGTGTTCTTCACTTTAGACTGGTTTCATTTTATAATTTCCATTTACATTTTCATGTTTTTTATCTCTTTGTTGAAGTTCTCACTGAATTTATCTACACTTCCCAAAATTTCATTGCATATCTTTATAACTATTGTTTAGAACTCTGCATCTGTGAGATTACTTGACTGCATTATAGCTGGATCTCTGTTCTGTTCTCTCAAATGTCTTCTGCTTCCTCATCTTCCCATTTTGCTGCCTTTCTATATCTGTTTCTATGTACTAAGCAAAGCTCCTAAGTTTCCCAGTCTTATTTGTGCGTATTTGTGAAGTAGGTGTACAGTGGCATAGTCCTGAGAGGGGTTCAGCTGCAGGTCAAACTCAGCCAAAGTCTTTGCCCCTCTAGGGCCACCTGTTAAGATTCAACAAGCAATCTATAGATGCTGTGCTTATAGTTGCCTCAAAAGGCCACACCAGAAACTGAGGCCAGCTATCTCCAGTGTGAGTCTAGGTGCTGCTCATTAAGGAGCACCTGACTTACTGAGGCTACACCAGGATGTGGCTTGGGTGCGGCCATAAGTTGGGGAAGATGGGCTTTCAGGGAGTCCTCTGGGTGGAGCCCCCTCTGTTATCCAGTTTGATGACCTCATGGCTATGGAGGCATTGTGTCAGGCACAATGGGACGGGGAGGTCTCAACAGAGAACAATGGATACTGCCAGCACTTCTGTACTGAGTGAGTCTCACCTCGGCCTTCACCCCTACAATGTCTCCCTGTAAGTCCCTGGTGCCCACTGCATGCAGACTAATGGGCACAGGTGCTCAGAGCGAGCAGGTCCATCATCACAAAAAGTTCCACTCATGGAAGCGGCCCTTTTAAGAGGCATCTGCCACTGCCACAGGCTCCTTCTCACACAGCCATTGGAGACAGGGCAGCCCCCTGTCCTCACCTCACCCTACCTTCTGCCATTGCAGGGTGATTTCTTGTATTTCTCCTTAGTTTTGTGGCTTGTTCATCTAGATCCCAGGTAATTTTTCCTTGCTGCTGCTCCTTGTTTCTGTCACAACTTTGATTTGGACACCTGAGGGATGAACAGAGCTTCTATCATCTATGACATTTTCCCCTCCTCCTCCCAAATTCCACTTTTTATAAGAACACCAGTCATATTGAATTAGGGTGTATCCTAATGACCTCATCTTAACATAACTCATTATATCTGCAATGATGTTATTTCCAGCATTCTTTTTGAGAGGACATAATGCAATTCATAACAGTTGGGTTCTACTAAGCAGACCCTGTGAAGAGGATACATCTGCAAGAGAAACAAATCAGTGCTCATGGGAAAAAACAGCAAGGGACTGATGGAAACAACATAGGAAAAGGGAGGAAGAAAAAGGCCCACAGAGGGTAGGTGAACTCAGTATTATCCCGCAGCAGAACCCTGAAATACATTTTACCTTGGAATTTTCCTGATTAGGGCCAAGAAAGCAGGGCATTCAACTACTTTTAGCCACTATTATTGGCTAAGGGCTACCCTAAGGGTTGGGGGAATGTAAGTTCCAGACACTTCTATTTCTGCTACATCTGACATACAGGACCCCATGGTCCCCTAGGACCCCTTGGCAATCCCTTGAACAAAATTATAGGTGTTAACTGTTAGGAAGGAAAGTATACCAAAGTTAAGGGATTTGTTATCAGAATCCCACTGTTTTTCTTTGAGTCCACCTGCCTGTGTACACTGACCCAAGGAAATACATGAGCAGGAGTTTACAGTATAGAAAGAAAAAAAAATAGTTTAATATTAAATTGGCCAATTTGGAGGTAAGATAAGGATAATAAATAATTTCTTCAGGTCATAAAGACAGTCTAAGGTCTTTTTAAGCTTGGGAAGGTAGGCAGGGGCTCATTCTACCTTAGGGCTCATGAACTGAAACACAGCTTAGGTTAAGATGTTATCTTAAACCTGCCAGAGATGCAGACTGTGTGACCATTAGCCAGGTCAGGATTAATGTCTTCTGTTTCCTCCATGGTTGCTGATTATCTGAAGGAAAGGCTAGGTCTCTGAAGGATATACATATTGAAAAAGTAATATAATTCCTAGAGCTAGAATTTAGAACTAAATTTAGTCAACGTCATACAGACCCTCAGTTTCAATTGCTCTCTTTCTTTTGATTATTTCTCAATTGAGGAAGAAGGAGCAACAACAGCTTGAGCTGCTTGTTGCTGAAAAGGGACTGAGTTTGGGGGTTAGAAAAATGAAACTTGTTATGTAATTGGAAATATTCTTGAGTTCAGGGCTAAGGATACCTGGTTTGAATCATAATCAGATTGCTAGTTCTAGATGCCCTCAGGCAGCAATTGTAAAGGCAGCAACACCTGATTAGTAACCCAATACCACAAAGAAGCAAAACTAATATAGACATTCTCCAGTGGCTGAGAAGAAGAGTGAGTCAGTGGGTGAATGCATCCATATAATAAAAGTTGTCAACCTGGTATATAGCTATATTCATGTGGGTTAATGGATCAGTAATATTGGCCTCATAAGCAAGGGTATGTGTAAACATTCTTGTTGGATTAGGGCACATGTTTTCCTGAACGTAGAGTGGGAGAGAGTAACCCCAACTTATTTTCATTCCATTCATCATTCTCAGTCCAATAAAGACTTGTGTGAAGGCCAACACTGGCTGCTAACTGGCTGCAGAAAGAACTTCTGTTGGTGCACAAGAGGTTGCATGGGCTGGGGTCCCAGGGAATCACCAAGTGGAGTGAGCAGTTTTCACCAGGCTAATGAAAATTCAAATTTGTCCATGTGGGGCCGGGACTCAACACAGGAAAGATGTCACCTGCCAGCCAGTCACACAGGAGGAAGGCTCAACCTAGAGATAATAGTGGCTGTCCCTCCAGTCCTTGCCCTGAAGTCATGTTGTTGCAGGAAGCAACACTCCACAGAGAAATTTGGACATTCAGAAAACTTTGTTAGAGGATAGGCAGGTAGAGCACATGAAGCTTAACAACCCTAAAGTACGAGCTCATCTTGGTTAGATTTATTACAGCTTATATACCTTTGCAATGTCCATGCAAGGGGTGCATGATTCCTTTGAGGTCCTACGTGCACTTTGTGACTCATGATGGAGAGAGAGAACTTTGGGTGGGGAGCTTCAACGGAGGAAGAATTTCCAGAACACTGGTCTTATCTATTTATAGGTCATTTTGCCTTGTAAAACTCATAACCTTAGCATTACCAACACTATTATAGGATTCTCAGAGAGACAGGACACTGAGGCTATAAGCAGAAAGTAGCACTTATTCACGCCAGCACTGGCTCAGCAGATTCCTATCCAAAGGCTGTGCCCAAATTGTAACATAACAAGCAGTTTTACAGTCTTGTTATTTCTACACAGCTACAGAGATAAGGAAGAACATTAGTTGGATAGCAAGCCATGAATCAACAGATGTGAGCTGGAGAGTCCTTGAAGTAGGGGAGGTAGCTATGGGAAAACATGCTAGCTGTAGAGTCCTGGAAGGGGAGAGAGGGCTTTAACTTTCTGGATCAGTCATTTCTGCAAATCCTTTCCTTTGCATTTTTCAGATGCCTCCTCTCCCAACACAACTCACTTTTTCCCAGTATGTCTCTGGGGCCTCCCAATCCACCACTTCTCTGCTGGAGCCCTGGGTGAACACCTGTGAACAAGTAAGTCTGCATGTGGTCCTTTAATAGGATTCCTGGATCTCACTGGGAGAAATGAAATCCATGTTGACTTTCATAGCCAGATGTTGTGGGGGCTCCTCTTCTCTGATCTGGTGTTCTGGGCTGGGGAACCTGGCATGGGGCTAGGACCCCTCATTCTTTAGAGGGGAAATCGACAGCTGAGATATTCCTCCCAATTCTCTTCACACGTGGATGTGGGGCCAGCCTCTTTTGCATCTGTGACCATCCTACCAGTCTCAATGTTGCTTTTGTATATCCTCAATTGCAAGACTTCAGCTAGACCTCAAATCATCTCCATGTTGACTGTCCTATAATTTAGTTGTAATTTTTATGTGGTCATGAGAGGAGACAAGCATGGTGTTCACCTATTCTGCCATCTTGATTGAAAATCCTACTCAACATTTCTGAGCCTCAGTTTCCTCACCTGAAAAGTGGATATAACAATGATGCTTACCTAAGTTGTTAGAATTAATTTATTGTCTGTAAGCATGGTGCTTAACACAAAGTCAGGAATATAGCATATACAAATACAATTTAAGCTATAATTTTACTGCTGACACTCTGGCTACTTCATGCCCCATGCTTCATTTATTATTAACACTCAACTTCTGAGCATTCCTGTACATTGCAAGTTGCTTCCTGCTTTTATAACTTGCCTACCGATTTTCTTTTCCTGGAACACATAATTGAAACTTTACTTGCTTTTGCAGACCTCCATTAAGTCTCCTTCTCCTATCAGAAGATTTCTCTAAAAGCTATGGCTAGTTTTATTGATACACTATTGTCTTAAAGTGTCCTCGCAGTTATAGCCTTCTTATAACTCAACATATCAAATTGCAATAATGTCTCTATCTCTCAGACTAAAAACACTGGTGGTGGTGAAAGTGGTGTGTAGATGGTAAGGGGAGGGAATGTTTATTACTCATTTTTTTATTCACAGTATACCCAGCACAGTGCTTGGAACATAGCTAATGGCTTTGACTAAATCAGTTACTCTGAGGAGGCAATACTCCTATTTTTTATTATTTTTTTTCATATGCTGCTTATAGCTGTTTTTACTTGTGAACATTGATGATGTCTTAAGCTTCCTGTGAAGAAGTGAGGCATCTTCTTTGAAAGGCTCATGGCAGACTTTAGGGACTGAGCCATCAATTTCCTCTACTGGTAGCTATAACATAGTGAAATGAGAAATGCATTATCTTTCTGATAACATTTGGTAGCATGAGTCCAACCTCTACCAATTACTAATGACATGATTTTAGGTTTCCAGTTCTCTTACTCTCAAGTTCCTCATTGTGAAATTCTCTCACTGAATTATGGTGAAGGCTATGGGAGACGAGGTTTGTAAAAACTCTTGGTAAATTAGTCTATATACATTAAGCACAATTATACTTAAGACGTTTAGATGGGTCCATTATTCTGGTTGATTGAGTGGGGAGCAAAAATGGGATTAGCATGGATTTGTTTATAAATAAATTTATTCAGTAAAGACTAGGCTGGTCCTATGTCGTTGGTTCATTACATCAGATAAGTCAAAGACTTATATGAAAAACGTATTAGCACAAAGCAATTTCTTGACCCACTGATGCAATGTTTTTGAAAACATTTTTTTCATAAAAGATATAACCTAATTATCCAAAAATGACTTTGAGGTGTTTTATTGTAAAAATTCATAGTTATCTCTATGATACAAAGCTAGGTAAAACTTCTGTTTGTCTTAATTTTCTCCCATATAAGTTTCTATGAACTTAGCCACTTAAAACAACACACATTTATTATCTTTCAGTTTCTGTGGGTCAGGAGTCCATGCAGAACTTAGCTGGGTCATCTGCTTAATGTCTCACAAAGCAACAGTCAAAATTTCAATCAGGACTGGGTTCTCATCAGAGGCTCAACTGGGGAAAGATCTGCTCCCAAGTTAATTCAGGTTGTTGGCAAAATTCTTTTCCTTGAATATATTGGCTTCATGGCAGTATTGAGGAAAATTTTTTCTTGACTCTTAGGATCTCTGTCTAGGTCTGAAAATTAAACTGACAAAGGCATGTTAATAGGGGAAAATCATACAAATTTATTTAATATAAGTTGTAAGTGATATAGTAGATTTCATAAAGAAATGAAGACCTGGAGAAACAGTTAGTCCTGAGTAGTTTTGTGCCAGGTTTGATGAAGAGTAAACAGTTGTGGAGAAATATGATAGGTCAGAAAGTAAGGGCTAAGTATAATAAGCTGGAGAAAATATGATAAAGGCTGTTTCTTAAGGTTCTTCTTAGAGTCTCTTTGCCTTCAGAGATAAATAAGCTCCTTACCTATGGGTAAAGGGAGGATATGTCTCAGATGAGAGTTTCATGACCTGTTTCCTAGGGAGAAGAATGAGAGCAAGGTCAGAGTAACTTTCCTGCTTCTATTGTTTTCTCAAACTACTTCAGCTTAAAAATATTCAGTATGACATATTTTAAAGTAGTGTGTCCTGAACCACATTAGCAGCTTGATTCTTTAAAACCATCGTGAAGAGAGATAGGAGAGATAGTGAGGTACAAAGACTCTAGCAGATGAATACCATACACTTATGGAATCATGTACACATGATCACCTATGTTCCATCATTTTTGCCTAAAAACAAGCCACAGATCTTGTCTACATTCAGTGGGAGCAGAATATACAAAAGTATTATAAAGGAGGAAAAATAATTTTCCTTCTACCGTTATAAATTCTCTTCTGAAGCTCCAGTAACTGAAGACAGATTAAGAATAGAAAAGCAAACAGACATTCATTAACATGTACACCTCATGTATACATGAGAGATACCCAAAGAAAATTAGTAACTCTGGGGTGACTAGAATTTAGGCTTAAATACTATCTTCAACTAAAGACAAAAGGGAAAAACAGGTAGATAAGAGGCCAGTAAAATATACAAGAATTAGTCTTGTTATGCATATTTTAGCCTGTGTCTTAATCCATTGATAAGATTCTTTTGTGATTTAGAGCTATCCTTTTCTTCTTGGTTACGGAGAGGAAAACATGCTTACAAGTGGAGAATTCTCTTATAATTGTGAATGTCTCTTACAGAGCAGTAATTTCTACTCTGTTATCAGAGCTTCCCCTGTGTCCGTTGTTTTTCAAAACAATCAGCTCAAAATAAACTTTATGCCAAAGAGGCGTATTTTGGTATCATATTCTGCCACCCTTCAATGTAAGCATCAAGCAGGAATTCTGGGAGTCACATTAAAGTCTGTATACCACACTGTACAAATCCTAAAGTATGTCACTCCCTGATTTAATACCAGTATCTGTGTTTCTGTATGTGTGTGTTTCAAGGGATGGTATGCTCCACAAGAAAAAAAATGATCTCTCTTGTCCATGGTTGTATCTTTTGCACCTGGAATAGTACCTAGAAAATAAGAGATGCTCAATAGATATTTGTAGAAAGATTGAATTAATGAACAAATGAATACTCACTATGTGCCTAGCACTGACAATTATTTTAAGCTGTGACAGTGCATGATATATTTAGTTTGCAGCATTTTGTTCACTAAAATAGCATAAAGCATCCTCTTACTGATAATAAACTCTAAATTGTTGAATGTAAAACATTTGGTAGGATTTATGGGATTATTTTTAACTTAGTAAAAAAATGTCGCTATTAATTTCTAAAGCCCAGTGATTTTTATGTAAAATTTATGACCAAGTCAACTTTCTAAAGCTAATAATGATAAAATAGATCTTTCAAGTCAAAGAATTCTAACATGATTTTAAAAAGCACTTGACCCTGCCTCATCTCCATAAAATCTCTCTCTCTCTCTCTCTCTCTCTCTCTCTCTCTCTCTCTCTCTCTCTCTCTCTTTTTTTTTGCACAGGACAAATTTTCAACCTAGCCACTGAAGAGTTGTGCCCTGCAGTAACTGCCATCTGTTAAGGAGAAATCCTTAACATTATAGATTATAGAATATTGTAACTTTAGGGTTTCTTGATCCAGAATACAGAAAACATTGCACCTCATGACTTCAACAGACATTTTTCTTGTTTACACTGAAATTCCAGTGTCAAGAAGCCAGTCCTTGCATCATACTCACAAGAAGAAAATATCTTATGCCCCATAGTGTAATGTGAAGAAAAAAAAGGAAATACCAGAAGATTTTGGATGGCACACAGCACATGGAGAGCTTTATACACTATAATATTTGGGAATATAAGTGACAGGATCCCTTCTCACAGCTTCTGGAGCACATATGATGAGAAGGCTTTATGGATAAAAAATAGGCAATCAACATTCTGCAAAAGATGATATTTTCTATTAAATTGTCCCCACTTTTTATTTCACACAGCTGCAACAGCTTTATTTGGCTTTTCCTAATGATACCTCATCTTACAAGTGTGCAAAGTAGTAAAATAGTTTGTTGATGGCTCCATCTAGATTCACAAGATTTCAGAGAAATGACTTCCCAGTTTACCTGAAAATTCTCACCCCATCACCAGAAGTCTGAATTCCTGTATTTATTAGTTCCTGTAACAAAACAGAACTTCAAAATGGGTCACTAAATATGAAGGGCAGATTCTATTAATGGCATCTAAGTAATATTCTCCTAATGTAGACATTGTTCTTCAAAACAGCTGGGATGTGAGTTAATCATTGACCATTTATGCAAGCCATTTATACCCACTCCAAAAAAAAAAAAACCTCACTGTGTGAATAAATGAACAATCAATTAACTTACTTAGGTGATGTTTTAATTAGAAAGAAGGGTAGTTTTGTAGTTTTCATGTTTAGCAAGTTGCTGTTAAGTGCATGAATTGTAAATTAGTATGTCTTCTAAGTGCTCTCAGCTCATATTGATGCCCTTCCTCTACAAATTGTTATTGTTTTGCACATGTGAGCAATACACTGAATTATATATATGATTGATAAATAATAAGATTTCTTGAGGAAATTGTCCAGATTAATCTTGAATGGGCACTTCTGGCTTTGGAATTTGATGTCTCCAATTAAAGTGCTAGTTTTAAAGACTAAAGGTATACTTCAAACCTCTTAACTTTTATCATGCTTTAATGTTTAGAAGATATTCTGTAATTGTTTAGAAACATATTGGTTAGATCCTAAAATCAATTTCATAAACTTTAAAGCTCACTTTTGTAATATTTAAGCTAAAAAGAAGATCTTCTTTAGTTTTCTGGCATTATATTACTATTTGTTTCCACAGAGCATTTTAGGTAACATGGTAAAAAATATATGACAAATATAAAGTACTTTATAATTAAAATATATTTAAAAATACTTTATCATTAACATTATTATATCCTAAAAGTTACTTTAGGAAACCCTGCTATATTTTTCATATCAGGTAATCCTGTTATATTTTCTCAAATTAACATATATTGTTCTTCTGTGGTACTGATTTATTATAAATTTTGATTATATATTTATATAATTTATTGGCCAATGAAGAGGAAGTTGCATAAGAACAGGGACCATGTATTTTTTGCTCATCAGTGATTCCTAGCACCTAGCACATTTTTGGCACAAAATGAAACATCAGTAAATATTTCATGAATAAATTAATGAGTAGAGTATTGCTAGGAGAAGTTCAGCTAGAAGATTTATTTATAATATCTGCATAGAGTTTAGTGGCAAGAATAGATATAATTTCTTGATCTCATCCTGTTAGGTGTTTATTTTTGTCAATCTTTTTTGCCATTTTAAATAATCCAATTGTTTTTCATATTTTCTTATGAAGTATGTTATAGTATTTCAAACTAATTTAAAAAATTGTTATAAAACTTAATAAAATAGCCCAAAAGTATGCTGGAAAGCAACAGAAAGAATGTCAGTATTAAGTGAATTGATGCATTGGTCCCATGAATATGAGACTAGATATTTAAATTTCATGATTTAGCATTTTTTCAAAATAATTTGGTATCAAAATAAAAATATTAAAACATTCTTGATGTTTTCATGCCTTTAATGTTTTCACATTCTGACTCAAAATATTTAAGTCAAGCATATATTTATAAAATATATTATTTCCACTATAATCATAAAAAATAAAGACTTTTCTGTGCTGGTTTATTGAAATCTCACCTTTCTCTGCCTGCTGGGACATGCTAATATGGCAAAGCTATCCCGAGAAGTAGCATTTTTGGTTTCTGGTAGAAAATAAAAGCAGTGCCACAAGTGCAGCCTGAGTCAGAGCTCAAATGACAGAAGCCTCTACTTTCAAATATTATATTACCAGCCTATATCTGACAAAATTATTTACTGTGTTGGGGAGTCAATAATATGAGATAAAACTGACCACAAAACATTAATGTGTTCAAAATCAAATAGTATTTTAGAAACAAGTTTTATTTACTTTGTTTTTTTGGTGCAGACTGGTCTTTCCTCAAATGGCAAAGTACAATGACAGTAAAGAAAGATTCTTCTATTTAACACCAACTACAAGGTATAATGACAAGTAAATATCTTGGTTTTTTTTTTTTTTCACAGTATGCATTGTACAGAAAAGTACAAAAGCTTGTGCATACATGGAAGAAAATAGACCTGCATTATGAAGCATAAGGAAGGAACAGTATTGTTGGTAAAGCAGGTAACCAATATGGCCAAGCTTGATTTAAGCTCTGGAGGGCAGTACTAGTACATGATAAAAGGAAAAGTGGATAGAATCCAAAGATGGAAGTGAAGAAAAGAGGGGAGTTGTTACTGTGTAAACATGTAGACACTGGGATAATATAAGCCTATTTCAGTTTCCTCTTTATCCAGTCACTGATCACATATACAAATCAGTGCTGCTAAGTACATATTAGCTCACTTCTGCTACTTCCCCTCAACCATAAAATGGTGGGAAAGGCACTTCTTGGGCAGTGATGTAAATTGAACTGGGATGGTATTGATTTTATAGTACCTTATAACCCTAAATCAAGGGTATGACCATTTGATTAGAGAGTGTCCTGTATGGTGAAGGATGTGGACTAAAGACTTGAAAACAACCTGCACAATAGTATGTTCAGGTATAAAATGAAAAAATTGGGCTTAATCTGTAAAGTCTCTTCCAACTCACATACTGCATGCCTTATTTCTCTTATTTCATTACTCCATTACCTACTCAAGGTAACAGTAAAACCAGAGTACTCACTATACACTTAAAACACTCTGGGCTTTCCTGCCTCTTTGTCTTTGCTCCTACAGTACCTTAAATTATAAAATCCTTCCCATATAACCACTTCTCAGACTTATATTTGAAAACATCTCAAATTCATTATCTGTCATAATATCCATCATGGTGACATTCTCTCTCTCTCTCTCTCTCCTTTCTTCTCTCTCATATCTGGAAGATTTTTGTAACAAACATTGAACATGAACATAAACATGGAAATTAAATGTGAAAACTCAATTATTTTAACACAAACAGACTCAGCTATATGTAATTTGTAACTTCATTTGGTCTTTAAAATAGAAATTTAATCTTTTAAAATTGTTTTCTGTTTTAAAACTAAAGAATGAATCAAAAAAAGGAGTGATTATTATTATTATTATAAGACTTTTACTGAAAATGATTTTGTCAAATGAAAGAGGGGAGTAGAAAAAAATCCACTGCAGATTTCAAATACACTTAGGAATGCCACCGATCTAAGTCTTTTTCACAAGGAGATTGTGGAGATATAAATGAGGCAATACACACAAAGGCCTCATTCCAGTGCCTGGCAGTGAGTGAAGCAGCTGTTCTTATTTTGATGAAGATAACAATGTGGAACCTTACTGAGAATAGAAAATAAGGCAAATGAATAAAATATATGATATCTTAAAGGTGTATGCTATGAAGAAGTCAGTGTGAAGTGGCAGGGTAATGAGTTCAAATTTTAAAATGAAGACGATTGTTGAGTAAACTTTAAGAAATCAGGGTTTAGTGAAAGAGCTATATGGGGGGAAAGCATTATAGGCAGGGGGAAAGAGAGAAGAAAGTCTCTGAAAAATGCATGTTTTTGTGATATTTGGGGCATAGAAAGGGGTCAGAATGGCTGGATCAGTGAGTGTGGAGGAGATAACTAGAAGATAAGGTTAGCAGATAATAAATAACATGATGAGACAGATCTCATAGACTTCTACGAATCATAAAAAATGTTTTTACTTTTTCTCCAAGGGACATGGGAATAATTTAAAAGGTTTTGAGTAGGCGAATGATAGAAATTGACTTTAACAGTTCTGGCCCCTGAGCTGAAAATAGACTGATTGATTATGCCAGGAGACTAGTTAAAAACTATTTACAATGTCCAGTGACGTGAAATGACAGGATGAACCAAGGTGGTGGCAGTGGTAGCAATAAGAACTAACTTTCTTCTGCATATATTCCAAGACAGGCATACATAGTTGAAAATGTTGTAGTCATCTTCTCTTCTTACAGAGCTTATAGGTAGTACATCAAACCAGAAAATTGACATTGGTACATAACTTTTAGCAAGAATACAGACTTTTTATCAATTTTTATAATCTTTTAACCTACATTTTTGTGTGTGTGCATGTGTATTTTCATTTAATTTTATGCTATGTATAGATTGTTATAACCATTGCTACAATCAAGATATAGAACTGCTCTGTCACGACAAAAGAACTACATCATACTACCACTTTGAACTTATGCCCACACACTACCTTATTCCTTCCCCTGTTCCCTGGCAACCACTAATTCGTCCTTCATTTCTATATCATTGTTGTTTCAAGGATGTTCTATAACAGAATCATATATTTGTAACCTTTGAGACATTTTTCACTGAACAGAATACCCTTGAGATAGAATCAAGTCATTGCATGTATCATTAGTTCATTCTTCTTTATTGCTGAGCAGTTTTTCATTATATGTATGTACTAGAGTTTTTTCAACTTTTCACCTATTGAAGAAAATTTAGCTGTTTTCTACTATTTTGCTATTATTAAAAAAAGCCACCATGAGCATTCTGATTTTTAATGTGATTGTGAATATGTATTTTCATTTTTCTGAGATCATACCCAACATTACAATTGCTGAGTCACATAAGCACATGCTTAGTTTTGTAAGAAATGGCCAAATTATTTTCTAGAATGGTTTGTACCATTTGACATTCCCACCAGCAATGCGTGAGAGATCCATTTACTTCATATTCTTGCCAGCATTTGTCAGTATCACAAGTTTTTATTTTAGCTTTTTAAAAGGTATTTAATGATGTAATTGTGGTTTCAGTATCTAGTTATCTAATGTATAATGATTTTGAATATTTTCATGTCTTTCTTGCCATCTGCATCTTCTTTTTGTAAAAATAGCCTTTTATTTGTAAAAAAGAAAACTGTTGTTTTGAGTTATTTAAAAATTCTAGATAGAAGACCTTGTTCTGATATATGGTTTGCACATATTTTCTCCCAGTCTGTACTTTTCTTAATTATTATTGTTATAATAGGATATTTTGGAGTACAACACTTTTTATTTCTGATGAAGTGTAATTTATAGAAACTTTAAAAAATGACACATACTTTTGGAGTCATGTCTAAACACTAGGTTAATTCCTAGAACTAGATACCAAAGATGTTCTTTCATGTTTTATTCTAAAATTTTTATAGTTTCATATTTTACATTTCAATTCATGATTTATTTTAAATTAATATTTTGTATGTACTGTAAGAATAAGATCAAAGAGTTTTATTATTTTGCCTATGGATGTTCAATTTTTGAAAAAAACTTTTCTCCATTGATTTAATTTTGTATGTGTATCAAAAATCAACTGAGCATAATCATGTTGGTCTATTTTTGCACTGTATATTCAGTTTCATTGATCTATGTGTCTTTTCCTTCTACAATAAAACATTGTCTTGATTGTTGCAACTATATAATAAATCATAATCTCAGATTCCTTTTACTTTATTCTTTTTTGTCAAAATGGTTTTAAATGTTCTAGTTTATCTGCCTTTCTATATAAATTTTAAAATATGCTTATCTATATCTGTAAGAAACATTGCTAGGCCTTTGATAGGAACTGCATTGAACCTGCAGTTTGACTTGGGGAAAACTAACATTTTTACTAAAGTTAGTCTTCCTATCCATGACCACAATATGTCTGTCCATTCATTTAGATCTTTGCTTTCTTTCCTTGGGGATTTTTAATCCTTAGTATACAAATATTTAAGTGTTTTGTTAGATTTTTTTGACTCAATTGTAAATGATAATGTGTTTTTAATTTTGGTTTCCATGTGTTTGCTGCTTATATGTAGAATACAATTGATTTTTTGTGTGTTGATTCTATAACTTGTGATGTTGCTGAACTTATTTATTAGTTCTAGCATCTTTTTGACAGATTTTTTTTTGGTGTTTTCTATATAGAATTGGTAATCTGAAAATAAGGGTAGCTCTATTTCTTCATTTACAATCTGCATGCCCTTATTAACTTTTCTTGCCCAATTGCACTGGCTAAACATTTCTTTGCCACATTGAATACAAGTGGTAAGAGTAGAAACATCCTTTCCAATCTTAGCAGGGAAACATTATCTTTCACCTTTAAGTACAATATTAGCTGTAGCTTTTTTTTTTTTTCATAGATTTTCTTTATCAAACTGAGGAAGTTGTCCTGTTCTTAATTTACTGAGGGTTTTCATCATGGATAGGTGTCAAATTTACCAAATATTTTCCTGTATCAGTTGATGTAATCTTGTGATTTTGCTTCTTTATTCTGCTGATATGGTATATTATATTTATTTAGTTTCAAATAGTGAATTTTGGGGTGGAATCTTTAGGGTTATGTATGTATTTTATCATGTCATCTGCACATAATGAAATTTTTTCTTCTTCCTATCCATTTGGGAATCTCTTCTTTCTTTTTCTAGTCTCATGGCTGTGGCCTAGTCTTCCAAAACTATGTAATGAAAGTGGACATGCTTGTCTTGATCTGGATCATTTTTTAAGCACTTTTTTACCTATAATTTTTTTAATCTAAACATTATAATGATTTATTTATATTTTCCTCCCCCTATTCCTGACTTTGAGAAAAATGCTTTTAGCATTTCCCCATTGAGTATGATGTTAGGTGTAGGTTTGTCATATATGGCATTTATTATATTGAGGTATGCTCTCTCTATTCCAACTTTGCTGAGAGTTTATATTATATTAAATGGATGTTAAATTTTATCAAACATTTTTTTTCTGTATTTATTTATATGGTCATATAATTTTCATCTTTTATTTTGTTTACATGGTACATCATGTCAATTACTTTGTGGATATTGAACCAAAGTTTGCATTCCAGGAATAAATCCCACTTGACCAAGGTGTACGATCTTTTTATGTATTTCTGGAATCAGTTTGCTAATATTTTGTTAAGGATTTTTGCATCTATGTTCCTCTGAGATATATGCTTATAATTTTCTTTTTTTTGTAATGTCTTTGGTTCAGGGAATCAGGGTAATTATGGCCTCATTAAATGAAAATAGGAGCCTTCAATCATCTTAAGAATTTTGGAATAGTTTGAGAAGTATAGGTGTTACTTCTTTTATGAATATTTGATAAAGTTCACCTGTGAGACCATCTGGTCCAGGACTTTTATTGGTTGTGTTTTTTGATAATTGATTGAATGTTTTAAGTAGTAATCTGTTTGTTCACATTTTTTTCTTCTTGACACAGTCTTGGAAGATTGTATATTTCTAGGAATTAATAATTTTCTTCTAGATTGTCCAATTTGTTGGCATATAATTGTAGTATTTTCTTATAATCTTTTGTATTTCTGTTACGTCAGTTATTAGTTCCTTTACATTTCTGATTTTATTTTAGTCATCTCTTTTATTTTTGATGAGTTGGTTAAAAGTTTATCAATTTTTCCCCCCAAAGAACCAGCTCTTGGTTTCAATAATCTTATGTATATATTTCTAAGCTATCATTTATTTCTTCTCCAATTGTCATTATTTCCATTTGTCTACTCACTTTGAGCTTTTTTTGCTGTTCTTTTTCCAGCTCCATTATGTGTAAGCTTATCTATTTATTTATTTATTTATTTATTTATTTATTTATTTATTTATTTATTTACTTACTTACTTACTTACTTACTTACTCATTCATTCATTCATTCATTCATTCATTTCTTTGCTTGCTTATTTATTTATCTATCTATCTATTTATTTATTTGTTTGTTTGTTTGTTTGTTTGTTTATTTTTGAGATGCTTTTTGTTTCTTGAGGCAGGCCTGTATTGCTATGATTCCCTTAGGACTGCTTTTGCTGTGTCTCATAGATTTTGAGTCATTGTAATTTTATTTTTATTTATCTCAGGGTATCTTTTGATTTCCTTCTTGATCTCATTGTTAGCCCAATTATTGTTTAGTAGCATATTATTTAGTTGCCATATATTTGTGTATTTTTTATTTTTTCTTGAAATTGATTTCTAGTTTCCTATAATTGCAATTGGAGAAGATGCTTGATATGATTTCATTCTTTTTATATTTACTGAGACTTGTTTTCTGGCCTAACATGTGGTCTACCTTGTAAAATGTTCATGTGCATGGTGAAGAATGCATATTTTGCTGCTTCAGGGTTAAATGCTCTAAAAATATCAATTAAATCCATCTGGTGTAGTGTGTCATTTAAGGCCACTGTTTCCTTGTTCTAGAATATCTGTCCATTGGTGTCAATGGGTTGTTAAAGTCTCATGGTGTGAGTAGTATTACTGTCAATCTCACCTCTTATGTCAGTCAATATTTACTTTATTTATTTAGATTCTCCTATGTTTTGTATATAAATATTTAGTAGGGTTGTGTCCTCTCATTGGATTGATCACTTTATCATTAGGCAATGTCCTTCTTTGTATCTTATTATTATCTTTGTTTTAAAAGTCTATTTTGTGCCATATCAGTATTGCTAACCCAGCTTTTTTTTTTTTTTTCATTTCTATTTTCATGAAATATCTTTTTCTATCCTTTTACTTTCAGTCTGTATGTGTCTTTTGATCTGAAGTGGTTCTCTTGTGGACAGCATATGTGTAGGTCTTATTTTCTTATCCATTCAGCTATTCTATGTCTTTTGATTAGAGAATTTAATCCATTTGAATTTAAAGTGATTATTGATAGATGTATAGTTATTGCCATTTTATTATACATATCTATGTTCTTTTTTTTAACTTCTTTTTAAAGAAGTCCCTTTAACTTTTTTTTTTTTTATACTGACTTGGTGCTGGTAAATTCCTCTGACTTTTTTTATTTGTTTGTTTGGGAAGCTCTTTATTTCACTTTCAATTTGAATTGTTAGTTTTGTTGAGTAGAATAGTCATGGTTGTAGTTCCTTTCTTTTCCTCATGTTAAATATTTCATGCCAATTTCTGAAATTAGCTGATATTCTTATGGAAGCTCACTTGTAGGTAACTAACTGCTTTGTTCATGCTGTTTTTAAAATTATTTCTTTGTATTTAACCTTTGGCATCTTATGATGTGTCTTGGTGTGGGCCTCTTTGGGTTCCTCTTTCTTGGGACTCTCTGAGCTTCCTGGGGTTGTATGTCTATTTCCTTCACCAGGTTAGATAATTTTTCCTTTAACGTTTCCTCAAATAGGTTCTCAATCCCTTGCTTTCTCTCTTCTCCTGGTACTCCTATGATGCTGATTTTGATATACTTGATGTTGTTCCAGAGGTCCCTTAAACTGTCTTCACTTTTTAATTCTTTTGATGTTAATATAGGTGTTTTCTGTTACCTTGTATTCTAAATCACTGATTTGATCTTCTGCTTCATCTAATCAACTGTTGATTCCTTCTAGGCTATTCTTCATTTCAGTTATTGTGTCCTTTATTTCTGACTAGTTCTTTTTATGGGTTCTATGCACTTTTTTATGTTTACTGTCTCCTTGTTGAAGTTCTCACTGAGCTCATTCATTCTTTCACTAAGTTTATTGAGCATCCTTATAACCAGTGTTTTAAACTCTATATCTGGTAAGCTGCTTGCCTTCATTTCATTTAGTTCTTTTTCTGAAGTTTTCTCTTTTTCTTTTATTTAGGACATTGTTCTTTGTTTTCTCTTATTGGCTGCCACTTTCTGTTTGTTTCTATGTATTAGATTTTCTATACCTTCCATTCTTAGCCAGGTGTCTTTATGTAGTAGGTGTGCTGTGCGACCCAGTGGCACAGTCTCTCTGATCACCTATGCCCGGTGCTCTAGCAGTGTCCTTTGTGTGGTTGTGAGGGTCCTCATGTTTTAGCTGAGCCTTGATTGCTGTTGATATGCCAGTGGATGGGATTGACTCTTATGTTACTTGGCCATGCCACAGCATATGAAATACTGTGTAGGAGAACCACTGTAGCTAAGATAACCCTGTGAACGCTCATCTGCCACATATGGGTGTTGAACCAGCCTGTTTTACGTCTTAATCCTTCCTACCAGTCTCGATGTGGTTTCTTCTTAATATCCCAAGTTATTGGAGCTCTTTTCAGCAAGTTTTCAGATTTTTCTCCAGGTTTACTGTTCCATAATTTAGTTGCAATTTTAATACAGTCACTGGAAAAGGCACACACAGCCTTTATCTACTTTGCCATCTTGACTGAAACTCTTCACACAGCTGTCAATTTCTATCCCTTTAAACTATTTTGAATCATAAAATATACTATTACATATTACACAATATTTGTTAAGTTTCTGTCCCTTATGATTCTAAAATGTAAACTCTCTAAGAGTAGTAATTTGTGCATTACTTACTGCTATATCCCTAGCACCTAGAGCAGTACCTACAGCCTAGTCAATACCAAATAAATATTTGTTGAAAAGTTGATGAAAATAACTACAATATAATCCTGAAAGTTTTCTTTAAGTCTGAGTAAAGTGTGTGTCAGTTATTTAGGATAATCTCTCCAGCTTTACACCTGGAGGTGTAAAGTAAAGCATAGGGAAATAGTCAATAATATGGTAATAACTATAAATAGTGCTAGGAGGGAACTAGAGTAGTCAGGGGGATCACTTCATAAACTATATAAATGTCTAACCACGATTCTGTACACCTGAAACTCATATAAAATAATATTGAATGTCAACTGTAATTGAAAAAAAATACAAAAGGTGACACAGATATAAAAGGGTTGAAATCATACCAACCATATTCTTTGATCATAATGCTCTGAAACTAGAGATAAACTACAAAAAGAAATCATGAAGAACCACAAATACATGGAAATTAAACAACACACTGCTGAAGAATAACTAGTCAGAGAAAAAATGAGATCAAGAGATACATAGAAATGAATGATAATAATAATGCAACATATCAAAACTTTTGGGACACTGCAAAAGTCGTGGTAGTAAGAAGAAAGTTTATATCATTACAGACCTACCTCCAAAAACAAGAATGAGCCCAAATAAACAATCTTATGCTTCATCTCAAAGAAGATTTAATATCTACTCACCTCAAACTTCTACAAAAACTCAAAGAGGAAGCAATACTTACCAACTCATTTTATGAGGTCAGTATTACCCTGAAACCAAAACCTAGTAAAGATAACACAAAAAAAGAAAACTGATGACCACTATCTTACATGAACACAGATGCAAAAATTCTAAATAAGGTACTAGCAAACCAAATAGAGCAACATATTAAAAAAGATAATACACCACGATTAAGTGGGCTTTATCTAGGAGGCACAAGGATGTTTCAACATACGCAAATCAAATAATGCGATACACCACATAAACAAATAAAAAAAATAAGAATCATATGATCATATCAGTAGATGCAGAAAAAGCCCTTGACAAGGTACAGCATTCATTTATGATCACAACCCTTAACAAAATCAGTATAGAAGGAAAGAAACTTAACATAATAAAGGTCATCTATGACAAACCTTCATCTAACATTATATTTAATGATGAAAAACCAAAAACCTTCCCTCTAAAATCAGGAACAAGGCAAGGTTGTCCCCTATTACCACTGTTATTCAATATAACATTGGAGGCTCTACCAAAGGCAATCAAACTAGAAAAAGCTATAAAATGCATCCAAATAGAAAACAAAGGAGTCAAATTGTCACTATTTGTGGATGACATGATTATCTATATAGAAAACCCTAAAGGCTTCACCAGAAAACTACTAGAAACAATAAGAAAATACAGTAAAGTCTCTGGATATAGAATCAACATTCAAAAATCCATAGCATTCCTATACGCATAATGAAGTGTCAAAAAATAAGTGGAAAAATAATTCCTTTTGCAATTGCAGCAAAAAGAATAAACACTTAGGAATAAATTTAACGAAACATGTGAAGGACCTATATAATGAAAACTACAATACTCTATTAAAATAAATCAAAGAAGATACCAACTTAACTCAAAATGTATTAAGGACCTTAATGTAAGACCTGAAACAACAAAATACATAGAAGAAAATGTAGGAATGAAACTCAAGGACCTTGGACCTAAATAGAATTTTATGAATTTGACTTCAAAAGCAAGGGAAGTAAAAGCTAAAATAAATGAACGAGACTGCATCAAACTAAAAAAGTTCTGCTCAGCAAAAGAAATCAATAACAAGGTAAAGAGAACCATCTGAATATGAAAATATATTTGCAGACAAATATATGAAAATATATTTGCCTGTGATAAGGGCCTAATATCCAAAACATATGATGAATTGATTTATTTCAACAACAACAACAACAACAACAAAAACAAAACAAATTATCTAATAAAGAAAAAAATGGGTAGAGGATGTTAACATACATTTCTCCCTGGAGTACATACAAATGGCCAGCAAATATATGAAAAGATGCTAAACTTTACTAGTTATTAGAGAAATCCAAATCAAAACCATGATGAGATACCATCTGACAACTTTTAGAATAGCTATAATGAACAGTACTATTAATAACAAATGTTGGAGAGAATACAGAGAAAAGGGAACCCATATACACTGCTGGTAGGACTAAAAATCTGTATAGCCACTATGGAAAACAGTATGGAGGTTCCTCAAAAAACTAAGTATTGACCTACCATATAATCCAGCAATCTCTCTACTGGGCATTTACTCCAAAGATTTGAAAACTCATATTTGAAAAACTATTTTCACACTGATGTTCATAGCAGCATTATTCACAGTGGCCAGGACATGGAAGAAACCACAATGTCCTTGATAGATGATTGGCTAAAGAATCTGTGGTACATGTATACAATGTAATATTACCTAGCCATAAGAAGAGATGAAATACTACCATGTGCAACAACCTGGATGGACCTCGAGTTAATCATGCTTAGTGAAATAAGCCAGACAGGAAAAGTTGGAAATCACTTGATATTACTTGTATGTGAGATATGAACCTAAAGGCAACAAATGTACAGGACAAACAAACAGAGAATGATGGACATAAACTATAAATTAGTGGTTACCACACAGTAAGAGTTGGGGGAAGAGGAGGGAGGTAGACAGGAAAAAGGGGGTCAAATATAGGGAGTTAGTGAGAGGTTGAAGTGGGTAAAGGGGATCAAATATATGGTAGCTGGAGGAAACTGGTCTTTAGGTGGTAAACACACAATAGAATATACAGATGTCAAATTATAATGTACACCTGAAAATTATATAATTGTATTGACTAATATTACCCCAATAAACTTAATTTTTAAAAAGTTAGTGTGTGTGTGTGTGTGTGTGTGTGTGTGTGTATACTTGAAAGACTGCTAAATTAACAATAAAGCATGGCACATCTGGTTTTTGAGCTATACTAAAGAAAAGAATAAAGTGAAAGTCCATGTGCAGATTCTGACCTTCAAACCAATATTTCTTTAAAGTAAATATAAAATCACTTAAAAGAAATAAGAGATGGATAAATATATCTGATGTTTTCACGTTTCCTGCATATTTTACTCAATTTTATTATAATATTATACCTGTATCACCTTAATACACAATATTAGATTTGCTTATTTTGGGGGGAATTAAAAATATATTTGAACAAGGACCCAGCACAAGGCCTGATACATTGTATGTGCTCAGAACATTTTGGCTGGATTTAAATTTAAATCTTATTTTACCAGAGTTGCTGAGAAATGCTATAGAAAAGAACCTAAAATCCTTACTAAATAATTTCTGCTTTTTAAAGATATTCTTTCCTTCTGTGGCCCCAGTGAACAGATATTGTTCATTTTGTTGGGCATAGGTTTCATAGAATCACTTTTTGGGTGGAATTGTGGGAAGGGTCCTCTAAATTGGTATGTTGTTATTTCCATGAATGGAATTATTTTCCTTGTCATGAATTAAAAGTAGTATTTGTAGTGATTAAAAAATATTTTGACTTATCAAGTTTGTCTTTCTCAATAAGGTAAAATAATTGAATCAAAAATAATTAGACCATATCCTACCTCCCCTCCACAAGCCCTGCTTTGATAGGTTTGAAATGAGAAAAGTAGAAGTTCAAATGTAGGTGAAGTGTTGATGGCACTACACAAGGTCAGGAGCCTAGTCAGAGAGTGGCAGTGAAGTTATGTTTACACCATTGGGAAAGGATGGTCCTTATCTTTATTTTTTTAACATTCTTGTGAGATTTTTATGATTGCTACCTCTGATTTAGTGTGGTTCATGGAATTTGTTTGCACCCATCTGCTCTTTGGATATTATTGCTCCTCTCAGCTTTTCTCAATTCCTAAAACTGCCTTAGACTGTTTTATTTATTTATTTTTTTAAGTTCAAAATTTATGATGCAGAAAGCATAGCTCTTCTAATAATAACAACAATCAGCAGAATCAGCATTGCCTGAGAAATTGTTAGAAATGCAAATTATCAGGCCCCAGTTCACTGCTACTGACTCAAACACTTTAGGAGTAAAAACCAGCTTTCTGTGTTTTAAAAAATCTATGTGATTTTGATGCAGGCTAAAGAATGAGAACTCCTGCTCTTTGTTGACATAGGAAATACTATCATTGCTATTTTATATGTGAAGAAAAGAGAAATAGTTACACTGAATAGAAATTGGGCAAAGCCATAGAGTTGGTAGGCCATAAATCTAACCTGCAAATCATTAGTCTGGTTCCAGATGCAATCATCTTAGCAATGTTTTTAACTGGATCTTTAATGCCCAGTCCTTAAACTATCTTACCTTGGAGAATGGGATTTGTGATGGCTGCTACTTTGCTTTTGCCCCAAATACCAAAATTAGCATGCATCCATTTGGGTCAGTTCCTGAAAATAAACTCTAAGATGGAAATTAACATGCAGGAAGTTTACAGTAGACTGCCTGAGTATCGTTGAGATCAGCACGTATGGGGTATGAGGAAGTCACTTGATGCAGGCAACCCCAGGAAATGGGCCTTGCCCATGGGCCAGGTTGTTTTAGCAGAGAGCCTTCAACTGTCAATGCTACTGGAAGCTGGGGGAATGAGTGCTTCAGTCCTGAAGAATGACAGCTGCAGGACTCAGCACTTCATTATATCCACTACAGCAATGCCTTTTCCTAACATTTTTATAAAGCATCTGGTATAACAGTTAAATGTGATTCAAACATTTGATAGGTCAGACAGACTTGAAATTGGCTTTAACCAGCCTTTCTGCAGCATTGTCAGAAATTATGAATCAAAGTTTACAAAGTGGACACTTAGAGTTGAGAGATGGTGCAACAGAAGTGAACTGAAAAGGGTTGAAGACTTTGGGGGAAATGAAAAAAAAAAAGAAACAAATGAGTAGTAGGATTTAAAAGAAAACAAATATGGAGTGGAGAGCAGAGAGAACCCATGCAGAACCTTAGAGTTCCAGAAAGTAAGAAATCTCTTAAAGTCAAATATTCCTGAGAGCCCCCCAAACAGGCTATTCTTATTAGCAGGTGGAAAGTCATCTGGAATCTTGCAGGAAAGTACTGTCAGAGTTGCAGCAGTTGAACAGAAAAGGGAAAATAAACAAATTTAAGATTGCTCTTCAGCTCCAGAGAGAATCTACTATTTGCAAAGATTTGCTTTTTAGTTTTGTTATATGATGACATATATCATTTTGCTTAGAAACCTCCTATCAATAAGGTATAATAAGCCAGTTTGAAGAAAACATCTTGATGAATCATTTTGTTTCTCCATTTTTTTTGGTCATTAACCCACTACCCTAGTTTATTCCTCACCATAATATATAAGGGAGTAGGTTGGTTTGTTTGCTGCTGCTGTCTCCTCCTCCTCCTCCTCCTCCTCCTCCTCCTCCTCCTCCTCCTCCTCCTCCTCCTCCTCTTCCTCCTTCCTCTCCTCCTTCTTGACATTTGGGGCTGGGGCCCCACAACTATGTATATGAATATGAAGTACCAATTATTCTGAATATTTAGGACTCCTAAATCTGAATTCAGAGAGAACTTAGGTAACACATTTATTTATATAAATTTAAGACAAATAAGAAATATTTGTACAAGGAATTCTGGTAATGCTAGTAAAGTGAACACGTGCATTTATTGCCATTTTCTATACAAAGCCACTAAGCTGACAATGGAGATAAAAGAGTTGTTTGACAAAAAAAGATGAAGACAATAAGAGAGTAAACCATAGTAAAAAATGCAAACTGGAAAGCAAATTGAGCAAATGGAAACTGCTCTTATAGATCAGAGAAATCTGAGATCTTAGGCTATAGTGAAGGAAGCACAGAAGCAGATGAGGCTCATTAGAGAAGCTCAGAAAGGCTTGGGAATGGGAGCAGGAGTTGGCTCTGTTAGAAAGAGGAGATTTATTGATAGGCTGTATAAGTAGCACTTAAATGAATTTCACATCCACTCCTTAGTATGTAATGAAGACCAGAGATTTTACCCTGTGGAGAATATAAACCATAGAGACTCTTAATTCAGGGATAACAGGCATTATGGAGAGTTAGTCACTAGATCAAGATATGGGGGCAAAGGAAAAATGTGAACATCTGAACTGTGAGAAATTCCCCTTAACTCTCTTTCCAACTCAGTTCTGAGAACACTGGCACAGAGAAACTAAGGGGTAAAATGAATAAATATTACTTTGGAAGAAAAAATTTTAAAAAGTTTTAGAAGAAATGAAAAACAAGCATGGAAACTAAATGGCTCAATCTAGAACTATGTTACAATTTGTGTTTTAACAATAATGCAAAATGGAGTGTTGATCTTTCCCAAAAATAATAAGAAGAAAAAAGTACTGATTGGGAGATGTTTGTTTAAAAACTGAGGAAGAAAAGAAGTCTAAGAGTGCTGAATCCTCATATTTTATAATAGAAGGTGTTGGAGGAGGTCATCAGGAAAATGTAACCACCACTTGACTCTTGAGTTGGACCCAATCAGAGGCTCCTCACACACTCTCCTATCCTTAGAATATACACTCTGCTTACCATTCCCACAGTGAGAGCTGTTCCTTGAGAGAACAATGTGTTGTTGAGACCATCTGGATGATATGTGTGACTGAATCCAATTAAGGCCTCTATGTAAACCTATAAGAGTCTGGATGGTGAATGTGGAGGTCTACTACTAAGTTCCCTTTAAAACTGCCACCTATCAATCTAGAGTGATCTGCCTCTTTCTTTGGTCTCTAAAACCCTCTATGTATAGGGATCAATTTGTGAACTAACAGAAGTCAACAGGTAAAATTGAAAACAGAAAAAAAAACATCAAGAAGTAACAGGAGGAATATAAACTGAAATAGAAAGTGTCAAAGTAGTTGGAACTAATTTTCTTCTAAGAGGAGCATCCAAGTAGTGAGGGATAGAAAAATATGTGCTGTTTTCTTTATAAACCTTATGTTTGTCTTTTCAAACTCTGCACCTGTAAAACTAAATATGTTTTTAAAAATTTTATGTACACCCAAATAATTTTAAATATCTACCTATTACATTTTCTGTGAACATGTGGAAATTATCCTCTTTTATAGTTTTTCTTTCTAATTAATGAAGTAATCTTTGCATGTACCAAGGGTATGATACATTATTTACCCACTGTACTGTATGGTACCTGCTATAAAATTTTTTATGAAAATGAGGGCAGAAAATTAGACCATTAAATTACAAAGACTTCAGGTAACTGTGGTTAGAAAATAAGCCCACTTATGGAGATGGTAACAGGGAGGGCCATTTTTTATTTATAGTTGACTAGAAACTGACAGTATTGTCCGTGTGTGGTGGGTGACTGACTGATCACAGATATAATGGTGGAATTTCTTTGTGTCATAAATAAATGACTCAGGTAAAACAAATCATGACATATCAGTAAATTTTCCTTGACCATTGTGTACTCGATTATGCTATGTAGAGTTTGACTGCATGTCACCTGAATTTCTTATCTGTTCACTGCTGGTAATGAATTGTGAGTGAGCATTTTCAAAATAGAATAAATGCTTTTGATAGAATGGGCTTCAGAGTTTAACTATTTTTGAGTTTACAAAGTCAAAGATTTTACAAAACTTAGAGAAACATAACTATCATTTCATATCATTTTAACCATAAACTATACTCTATGAGCTAATTTTAGTGTATGTAAAACATTATCTAATTTTCATTATTAATAATATTTAATATATGAGAAAAGTGCTTTTAATTAAATCAAAATGTCTGTTAATTTAGCAACTTTAATGAAGATTATTTAAATCATTGAGGAAATTATATTTCAGAACATCTAATTTTCCCCCACTTTGCTATTTCCTTGAGCATTGCAAATATAAATTAACCTCATTCTTGCCCTAATGGGGCCTATAGTCTGAATGGAGAGATCCAATGTATAAGATACATATATGCCTAAATATGACAAAAATCGTCTGCTTCAGAGAGGTAAATATAAAACATTTTGGGAGTTATGTCACTTCCAAAGTGATATTTAAGTCAGACCTTGAAGGAAGTGTTAATTTATTGATTTGTCATTTATTAAAGCATGGATCTTAAAGAACAAGTCTGTTTGTTGTTCTTCAGAAAGGCTCTCTAACCTTGAACATTGGGACTAGGTCAGAAAAGCTGGGGCTTTGACCTGAGAAATGAGACATCCCCCACTGGAGGTCTGTCAGTTGTTTATAGTCTAGTCAGATATACATGAAGGGAAACTAAGCAGAAATGGAAACATGATGATAGGTCAGGTAATAGAAGGTTGTGGAGCCAGTTGCCTAGGACAGAGATGTAGAAATGGAATGCTCAGCAGACAAGCAGTCAATGGTGTCAGAAAATATGCAAAAACAGATTTAGGACAAAAGGTGAGCTGAGACTTAGAATTAGAATAGAGGTAACGGGGGTTGGGGTGGAAACCGGCCCTGAATCACATGGCTAGAGTCCCTAGGCAAGGTCACAATTACTAATACAACTATAGAAAGTAAGACTAAGCCTTGTTTGGGGGCCAAAAGAGTTCTACTCTACAGTAGGAAGGTCCCAGATTCTGGTTCAGATTGCCTTGAGTTTGAATTTTGGTACCATCACTTGGTTAGTTAAACACATAGAGAAAGGCACTTAATAGGGCCTCAATGAATTAAAGCTGAGACATCATTTTTATCAACATTTTTTTCAGACAGAGATTCAGGTTCAGAATTAAAGCAAATATCAGAATTATACTTAAAATAAGTCTTATTTAAACCAGTTTCTAAAAACTTAACTCAAATTTCTTAAATTTCCCCCAATTTATTACCTACATGACCACAGCTTTCTCTGCTGTAAAATGGGGCTCTTTTGATTTATCACACAGGCTGATTGTAAAGATTAGCTGTTGTCATGTATGCAAACATCTCAGTGCAGTGTCTGGCAAATTATATTTGATGAACAGTAGCTACTGCTATTACTGTTATTAGCTCTGCTGGAACAATGAATAGTTAAATGCCATTCAAATTCATACAACAGACATGAGGTTAGGTTCAAAAGCCTAGTATAAGGTAAGCCCACAGGTAAGGCTGAAGTCGATCTTTCTACTGGGAAAAAGATGCTTGTGGAAGCAGGAAGAGAGCAGGTAGGTTTCAATGTACAGGTAATGCCTTTAAAGGTTTCACATTTCAACTGAAAATCTACCAATTAGAAAATAATTTTTGACAATCATTTCTATTTAAAATGAAGAACCCTAGTGGATGGTTTGATGAGTTAGTGACCACTCAGGATCTTTGCCTTCCTGACAAGTTGCGGCAGCAAACTGCCAGTTGCTCATAAATGAATGGCATTCTTACTCATGAAAGCTACTTTGAAAATCTATAACTATAATAAGCTTGTTGGTTATTCTTGGGAATGGAGCCAGAAGGGTGATATGGAAGATGGCAACATGTGGAATATTTCCTTCTATTTATAAAAAAGTCCCAGACAATGTAGATACACAGAAGAAAAGTTTGACCTAAAAGATATGTATGGGAGATAATAGTCACTCCATGAAAATTATAAAACTTAAAATACAAATATATTCTAACTTCCCTCAGTTCAAAGCAAGCACATAATGATGTAATTCAAAGGGCTGATTGGGTTCATTCAATTCTTTTCAAATATCTGTTGACCATCTTGTCTCAGATACTGAATGAGAAGGTAGGCACTAAGAAATAACAGTCGTTGACCTGAAGCAGGAGACACATTATTGTAATACAGGTACTACCTTATAAGTACAAGACAGTTATGATAGAGCTGAGAGGTGAATCACCTACTCCAAACAATAGAGTGGGGTAGAGAGGCAAGGCTTCCCAAATGATGGGGCATCTGGACTCTTAAAGTGTAAATAGCACCAGCTCTTGTCTTAGAGTTCCAGCTTGCCCTTCCTGAAGGCCTGCCTTATGGATTTCAGACTTGCTAGGCCATTATATGTATATTTCCACATATACATATAATGTCATACTGGGTTTTATTCTTCTGATGGAATCCTAATACAATTTTCAAGGCAGTTTCCACTTCAACAACTAGAGCTTAATTCTCTGAGGAGTTCTGAAAGCAATGTAATACACATGCTTCAGAATTATTCTACCTAATGGTACTAGGGTATTTATATACTACTCTCATCCATCATTTCGTGGATCCCTGGCATTTTCACTCAGTCACGCTTGTGGGTAGACAGAGATTTGGAAGCCAGAGAGAGCTCTCAGGCAAAGAACACAGGTGCTAGCAGTAAGAAGTTGGACTGCATTTAGGGAAATAGTATATTCCAAGGAGATATTAGTGATTCAGCAACAGAATCTGCTGTAATTACACAGGGAGTAAACTTTCCAGAGAAAAAATTCGAAGTAGACAACTGTTAAGGTGAAAACAAAAAATGCTTCCATTTCAAAATATTAATATGCCATGACCTATGTCCCTAAACATTCCTGAGGTACCCTGAACTCTACCCCTCCACCATTCCCCCACACGCTCAATTGATCACTTCTTTAAATTTTCTCAGGGGATGTGCACTGTCATCTGCATAGATTACTAATGTCAAGAGACTGGTGATGAGGGGCTTCCCCATGCCTTCACATTTAACAAATGTCACAGTCTCTCTAACAAGAATGAACCTAGTGAACTGTTCCATAATAAATCAGGAAATACAATTTACATTCTATCTGCACAGAAGTGTCCTACCAAAATGACAAATTTTAGTTTTTACTATATTTTGAAAACATTTTTGAAATCTATCAGGCATAGTAATTAAGAGAATGGGTTCTAGATCCAGACTAGATTCAAATTTCAGTTGTTCCACTTACTTGTATTTTATCCTTGGCCAAACTACTTAACACTTAGGTCTTAGATTCTTCATCTATAAAATGGTTGTTGTGAAGGTTAAATGAATTAATATATTCAAAGTACTTAGAAGAGTAGTATTATATAAATGCATTGCTGTTAATAATTATTATTATTCTTTTAATTATTGTTATTACTGACTCATGTGTCTTTATGAAAGGTAGAGCTGAATTGAGGGATCATGATGGAAAGGAAATTGATAAGTAAGAAGTGAGATCTTATCATTATAGCAATTAAGAAGTCATGAATACTGCAATTCTTAACTAAGCATTGTTAGATGGAACGTACACCATCTTTTCTTGATATTTCAAAGCAAGAAATTAACCTTTCATTTATTACTGGCATTTTTTTTTTGCAGAGGATCAATATATATCAAGCTCTGTGTTTGTGATGATGGTGACTAAGGAAAGAAACATTAAGCTCATGTGCAATTTAGGTTCACAGCCAGGTCCCAACCTTTAAGTTTTCCACATAAAGTTAGTCTGTAACTTACAGACAGGTACCAGAAATGACTCATTCCTAAAGAATATGAGCTCCAGAATCAGATTGGTTAGGTTCAAATCCCAGCTCTCCTCTGTAGTATCTGTGATCTTGGGTGAACTGCTTTGCCTCTTTATGCTTCAGCTCCTTGTTTGTTAAATGAAGATGCAAATAGTATTAACCACATGGATTCAATAAATAGAGATCAGCAAATTATGGCTTGCGAGCCCAATTCAGCCTGTAATCTATTTCTGTAAATAAAGTTTTATCAGAACATAGCAAAATCCATTTGTTTACACTTTGGATTCCAAAGCTCAGTAGTGTGACAGAGATCTTATGGCTCACATAGCTAAACAAATTTACTATCTTGCCATTAAAGAAAAAACTGACCAACCCCCGTCCTAAAGGAATGAATATAATGAGGCATATAAATGTGTATTGTGGTTCTTGGCACATCACAAGTATTCAGTGAATATTAACGATTAACTTTCTCTGTGGCCCAAAGTGCAAGAACCATTTAGTAAAGCCTAAAATATAGAGCTCATGTTCACAAACAATGCATATCTGAATGAATTTCTGAAATGTTTGGAAAGTTAGCCACATATTACTGTACTTCATTTTCCTGGTACTGAGTTATCTCATTCATTCACTGATTTGTTGTGTCCCGGTTGTGTTCCCATATCTGATATATGTGATATGTTAATTGGTCAGTATCTTGAGGGCATCTGCCATGATTGATATTTATGTGGGGAAGAGGAAAAAGGATATTCAACACTTGGTAAGACAGAGATGTTGAAGCCATTGTTGTGGTCTGCCTTGTGTGTGGCTCTTGGACCTGTGTGTGAATCCTTTTTAAAAATCCTTTTTTTTCCCATGAGGCTGTGTGAGACAGGAGACCATGCTCTTCTCTGCTTTTCATACCAGAGACAAAGTAGGACATAAAATGAAAAAAAAGGGCAGAGGTGCATTCCTCCTCTGTCAGCATGGTGTATACCATGGCTACAGTTTGTTCGCAAAACTGTAGCCTTGGAGGCATAACAGATAGTGGCCTGTCACCACTATTCATGCTGTCTGTCACAGGGACTGCAGGTACAATGTGGAGGGTCAAGGGAAAAGGCATTCTCCAGTAGGCCCTAACTAGAAACCCTAGAGGTGCCCATAAATAGTTTGGTGAAATGTTGAGGAAGGTGGAGGCTCTCACCTTAAACATGTGGGCAGAAACTGGTGAAACTGAAGTTATCGATGTTATCACATTTGTTTTTATATGAAAAAGTTAGTGAGACCTAATGTAACTCCATTGTATACTCATAACACAAATGTGTATTGAGGACTCACTCTACTTTACCTACAGAAGCCTTGGTTTAAAAAGAATTTAAGCCCCAAATAGCTATCTATTCTTTTTCATTCTTACTGGTGGAAAAGCTGGAAAAACCTGTCCAATCTCCTTGCTTTATAAGTGAGAAAACTGAGACTCAGATGAAGTTACATGCCAAGGTTCTTCAGTTAATTAGTGGGAGAGGCAGAATCAGACTCCAGTTGAAAGCCTTGTTCTGAGATGAAAGAGTAATAGCATCAGAACTGGTCCAGGAATTAGTCATGTAAAGTATTTTCTTGCTTCAAAGGAGTAATGCCAACCAAGCCTGCTCTTACCATTTGTGTGACCCAGGTCAAGATTACAAATTAAAACCTACACACTATTTATATAAAAATATAAATGTTATAAAATCAGGCTAGGAAATAATGAAATAAAATAATTTATCCTCTTATCCTGAAAAATATACTTTCATAAAAATCTGCATATCTTTGTTTAGAGTAGAACTTTCAGACTCCTTGTCCCCAAGGACATTTGATCTTGTATAGCAAGGTACAATTTAGGGAGGGCCAAAATTGGACTCTAAAAGTGGAGTTCCACATCAAGGATCTCTCTTGCCAGATTCTAAGCAAAGTATTGGTGCCGAGTGTAGTGGCAGATATTTAGAATCAGGATGAGAGGGAACTACACAAAAACATTTTCTAAAACACAGGTCAATGAGATGTAGCTCTGTGTCTCTTAAATCCACCCTAGCTACCTGCTCCTAGTGCCTTCCTGAACCCATCTGTGCTAAAATGGAAGCAACAGCTATTACAAAACATTTCAACTAATAGAGGCTCAGTCTGGCAGGCAGGAGGTAATCTCGAGGAACATCTACTTTACAGGAAAGCAAAAAATGTTGGAACCATATTGAGATAAATAATATGTGATTCTGTAGACAGAAAACAATTAAGTTGAACTCCAGGTTGAGACTTCTCCAGTTGTTATCTCACATAATAATCTCAATCCCAAGGCTCTCAGGGCCACCTGAGCCTCTTCAGTATCATTTAAATTTATAAAGAAGAAAAAAAAAAAGAAAAGTAAAACCTCTATTTTATTTGTACTAGAAGAAGCGAAATAGATTCTTTCTGTTCAATCGTATAGAACTTTGACTCTTCCACAGAATGCTTGTTTATGACATTTGGTATTTTTCTTAATTTAACATTTAGTGATATTCTATATACTTTTAACAATAGTGGCAGTGAGTCGATTAATCTTGAAAACATACCTCGTACTAATTTCATCATTATTTCCTCACTCCTTTCTGACTTCATTTAGAGAGTCCTCACTCCTTATTTCCATATCCAAAGAGAGACAGTGTTTAATTTTCTTATGTTCTCAAAGTGCTTTTGTTTAAAATGGGAACCAATTACATTCACAGTAAAAGAAAATTATGGGCTTTATACTTTCAACAATAAATTTTCAAGAATGTTTTTATTGATCAACTAAGAAACTAGGACACTGAAGACCTTAGGGCAGGTTAACCATCTCCTAAGGTGGTTAATTATGAAACTGTTCAAAACCACTTTATACAGCCTTAGAAGTGATTTGGGAATCAAAAAGTTTTTATTAACTAAGTGGTATCAGTTAATAAAAAAAGAAAGATGCACAGTAAAAAAAATGTAAATAATAAAATATGTATAGACCAGTCTACCATGGTCTTGTTCATGTTGTAATTCATCAAAATTCATTTATTTCCTGAGAACTCTTTAAGTACTTGATGCAGATCAATAATATCTTGATTTTTAAGGACAAAATCTAATCAATACTAAATTGGCAAACAGCTTGAAGAAAAAAAAATCAATTTTTGGTTTTAATGTGGCCGTATTTCATAATTGTTTGTTCCAAGGTGTATGTTTTTATTTGGCTCACCCACTTCTCAATTATGAATTATGTTTATAATGTAGTAGTGATTTTAAGAAATAGCTATTGGAGTTAGAATACACTATCTTCATTATACAATTTGCCTTTAAGAAACTACTTAACATTTCTGCCTTTAAGGAGATTTTAGTGTAGATGAAAGGAAATAAATTTATTAAAAACTCAACCACCCAGAGTAAAGAATCTGGAAAGACAGATTTTTTTTTCTTTTGCTTCTGTTTACTTCAACTTTTTGCTGGAATGAATCAACCAGTAAATTAAAGCATATGCATGCTTATGTCTTTGGGGTAGCAGGAGTTTGGAAGGTATTGTAAAGATGACCATGTTTCTTTGTAGGAACTGTTGATGGGAATGTAAATTGGTACAGCCACTATGGAAAACTATATGGAGATTCCTCAAAAAAAAAAAAAACTAAGAATAAAATTACTATATGACCCAAGAATCCCTCTTCTGGTTATTTATCCTCAAAGCCTGAAAACATTAATCAACCATGATATATGCACCCCGATGTTCATAGTAGCAACTGAAATATCCTAAGGTAGATGATCGGACAAAGAAAATATGGAACATATATACTATGTAATATTAGTCATAAGAAAAGATGAATTACTGCCATTTGTGACAACATGGGTAGACTTGAGATAATCATGCTAAGCAAAGTAGGTCAAACAGAGATAGTTGAAAACCATATGATTTCACTCATATTTGAAATATAAAACTGAAAGTAACAAATAAATATAACAAACAAACAGAGACTCATGGACATGAATACTAGATTAGTGGTTACCAGAAAGAAGTGGGGGAAGGGGAGGAAGGTAAGCATAAAGTAGGTCAAATATTTGGTGACCGAAGGAAAATTAACTTTGGGTGGTGAACACACAATGCAATATACATATGACATATTTAATTATACCCGTGAAACCTATTTGACTTTATTAACCAATGTCACCCCAATAATTTTAATTAAAATATTTAATGAGAATTCTTACAAAAATAAATATGCAATGAAAAATTCTGAGCAAACAAAAGAGTTTTGGAAAATTTTTAAAAAGCTAAATCTTTAATGTGGTCTATGAAGATTTTGCATGGTATGACTCCATCTTACCTTCCTAGCTTTATTGTATATAGCTTCTGCTTTCATTCATATATGCTTTCCTACCATAGAGATTTTTTACACTCTGAACTTGTTCCTAGAACATCCTCCTTTTCCTTCTTCAGCTGACTGAATTAATTTATTAATTTTGAAGGTAGACCATTAAATAAGATTGCCTTCTGGAAGAAAAGTGATCAAGATTAAACTCAGAAAAAAAAAACAGAATTAATCAGCTATAGATATAATTAATTATATATATTTTTTGCTTTGTCTTATGGTTGAAGCAATGTTGCAAATTTCTTAATAGGTGAGAATATGGCCAACCAAAGGAGGAAGCAAAGATGACAAGACCAGATATTGTCTACAAATTAATGGCTGAGCTCAGGTTGGGATGAGAGAGAAGTGTGTTATTGAATTACCTCTTAGAGTTTTAGATACATGTATTCAATTTCTTTCATTTCTTGGGACTACTATATAAACTGAAACATGGGATAGTTGATCATGCATAGAAGAGGTTTTCTATAGAAACATTTACTTTAAGATATAGTGAGAATGTCATGACTTGGAGAAACTCAAACTACATTAAAAAAGGAAAGGTCTATTGATGTATTTATTTTCTCTGGTTATGAAACATTATCATAAACTTAGTGGCTTAAAATACCACACATTGATTTTCTCATATATTCTGTAGCTGAGTAGTCCAGAAGTGGGTTAGCTAACTTCTCTGCTCCAAAGTCTCACAATGCTGCAATCGAAATATCTTCTAGGGATGTAGTCTCATTTGAGGCTCAACTTGAGGAGAATCTTCTTCCAGGATCCATGGCTGCTGGCAGCATTCAGGTCTTTGCAACTGTTGGACTAGGGGCTTTGGTTTCTTAATACTGTTGGCCAGAGATCACCCTCAATTGCTTACCACATGACCCTCTCCTTAGGCTAGCTCATACCATGTCAGCTTGCTTTTCCAAAGACAACACAGCAAATTAGAGTTAAAATCTATGTAGTGTAATGGTGTACACATAATCACACACATCTCGATACCTTTAATGTGTTCTCTTGGTTACAAACAAATGACAGGTTCTAGTCAGACTTAAGAGGATGGACTGGTACAAAGGCATGAACACCAAGAAACAGGGATCATAAGGAATTACCCTAGGCTCTGTTTACCACAATTGAATGTACATGATTTTGTTCAGCTATAAGAAACTCATTATCATGTGTAATGCTGTAGGATCTTGACTATGACAACAAATAAATGTCTCCTTGATGGTGATTTAACATGTCTTTACTTTTTTATTATCAAATTTTTCCTAAGTTATTTAACTACCTAAAGGGATTAAGTAACTTCCAAATACCACAAGATTACTACAGAGGTATCACCATAATGTAATCTGTGTTAAAAGAAGTCAGTATTAAATGTCAAGGAAACTGAGAACAGTGAAATAAAAACTTGTCAAAGCAAAAGAGGTTTCCTTGAACAACTCCAGCAAGTATTTGGCAAATCGGAAGTTAGTCTTATAGAGGAGATACATGCTATTAGGTTTTATGGTAAGGAGATCAAAATGGCCAGTGTTATAAGGCTAGCCCCATGGCAATTAAGCAATCAGCTATTATAATTTGACTTACCAAGTATGTTTCCTGTGAGGAGTATGTGTTAACTAAGTTGGATAGGATCTTCCTGGTTATTGCATCATGCACAATAAATTTCCATTCTTGTTTATACATCAGATTTTGTACTACTGCTTAGTATTCTTGAAAGTGGTTCAATTATCAGGGTACTAACAAAAAATATTTTTCACATATTCTCATCATGTGATTTTAATACTCTGCCTCAGCTGGTGAGTCATTTGTAAAACGAAGAAACTGAGACCCAAATAAGTTAAATGATCCCTGAAGGAAATGAAAGAATTAGATTTCCATTTGGGAAATTAAATTTTATTTGAAAGTTTTCAGTACCAAACAAAACTATTGAAAACTTTCTTATTTTAATCTTAGGGACAGAGCCTTAAGCATAGGAAAATAAAGTAGGTACTAAAAGTGGGGGGACATAATAGGACTTAATCACAACTGTAGAACTTAAAATTGACCTAGACTGAAAGTTGGACTCAAGAAAAGGTCTCAAGTTACTGCATTCAGACTTCTCATAATCTATCCGTTTAGGCATGGGATTGGCCCTGCTGCCTAGAGGAGGGTTCAGATAGTTTATCAATTAACTCTATAACTTCAGGTAATGTGGAGTAGGGAGTAGTGGGATGGGCAGGGAATCAGGTCATTAGAGATTTGTCCCAGACTTCAATTTGAATTGGAATTTTGTAGTTTAGATGTTAGTGTTGTATGACTGTTGATATCTTGAGTTTGAGAAGTTTATACTGGTGATGTAGAAGAATGTCATTATTTCAGGGAAATATATATTGAGGATTTTGAGGTGAAGAGACATTATGTCAGTAAGGTGACTGTCCAAGAGTTCAGAAAAAAAACTAACGATAATGGGAGGGAGAGTGGGGAGCTCGAATGAAGCAACACACTAACCAATAGAAACCTAGATAGAAGAGATACAGGAGCTCTTTGTACTGTTCTGACAATTTTTTTTGTAATTTTAAATTAACTTAGAAACCAAATTTTAAAAATAAATCTGATGAGGTGAGCTCTGTTGTTATGCTTGTTTTACAGATGAGAAACAGAAGGCTTAGAGCAGTGAAGGAATTTGCCCTAAGTCATTTAGTAAGTGGTGGACTTCTACCAGATGGCTGAGTCGGTGGGGAGAGTGCGGCAGAAATTGGCCTGTTAATGATGACAGAATTTTCACAACAGTTGTGCCACTGTCTTGTTAAATTCTTGTACATCAGACTGCAGTATAATGAGCTCAACTCAAAGAACGTATCCACATAAATAGACATATCTCCAAATGCAGTGCTTTGTCATACTTCTAGCCACTCCCATCCAAATGCAGACTATGCTGGAATAGAGAAGGAGGTGTGCAAAAGCTCATATTGGGATCTGTACATCGAAGGAAATATACAAAAAGATACAAAGGAGATAGATGTTGAAGAAGAGGAAGTTTGCCTTGCTATCTAAATGTCTTATAACAATTAACAATTTAATCTGTTATAACAATAAGGATTATATGTACAGTAGCACTTATAGAGATGATTGAGCTCTTGAACTATTTAATGAGAACTTTGATTATTTCATGAGAAAAGTGTATGTGTAAAAGGTAGAAAAAGAGCATATGATGAGTAAAGGAGGTAATTGACTTTAAAATGAGGCAATTTATCATTGGGAGGTAAAGGTTAGCATTTGGGGAGTTAACATTATAATTCAACAAATATCTTCCACATCCTCTTTGTAGCAAATATAAAATGAGTGGTAAAAGAGAATATAAATAAATTATAGTTAGGTTCTATAAAAAGAACTTAGTTTCATTTTAATGTATACATAGTGAAATCATCAGCTTAAATTTCTCCTAAATGCCTTTAGTTAAAAGAAATAACATAAAAATTATACGAAAAAAAAAAAAAAAAACAACACTAGCTCATTAGGTAAATGATATATGCTGGCTTTTCATATTCTTAGATAGGAACTAATATACTGGTAGCTTTTAAAAGATCTAAGAGTCATATCAAACATAAAAATTCATAACATTGGTTCTTGTTTTGTCAAGACTGAATTGCCCTTCTGGTGATTGATTTGCGTTCTGCCACTATCACACTGACCTGGCCTTGAGTTGTTAGCCACAATGTCAAAATTGAATGATCAGACTTAATTATATATATGGGGAGTAGCAAGAAAAAACCCTAGATATCAAAGGGAGGAAATGTGAAACTGTTTTTCAATGACTTTATGGTTTGAGTGGCTATTTCACCCGTTTTCTTTAAAATATTATTTAAGCAATGTGAGAGGCGGGTATTAGAATCTTGTGGGCCAAATGCTTGGACTAAGTTATGTCTTACTTTCTAAGCACAATCAAGTTCATTAGTAGGACAATTTTTTATCTGTAATGGCTGCACAATTTCATGGTTAGAAATTTGTTTATCTACTAGTTCCAGAATTCTCTCTAATGATCACACAATATACAAGTCTCCTTTAATCATGCTTAACCTGTCTTTACTCTGCTGTGGAATCTAAAATAACTCATTTACAGACCACATTTCCAGGACTCAGGATACATACTTGTGGAAGTACCACCTTTTTCTACACTACTTGAGTGCTTTAAGGTCACTCTCATAGGGGTTTTTTGTTTTTTAATTTGTTTTTATTCTTTTTTTTCAGGGGAGGAAAGGTTTTAATTTTGATTTTTTATCTTGTAAGAAATATTTCCTTTACAGCAGTACCAAGCAATAATACACCATCTTTCTTTCTTACCAACACATATGAGGAAGTAATTTGAGCTGAAGTATACCTCAGAAGCTAGAATATTTTTCCTAAATTTTTTTTGTATTGAACTTGGTGTGATTTATTTTCAAGTTTTTCCAAGAGTGGCATACATATGTTTACTATTAATTATATTTGGAAAATATATTAAAGGTTTCAGTGATATTTTGCTGACTGACCTACAATAGCTGTTTTTGGTCTGTGACCTGATGTTCATCTGATTGGCATGTATAATAAAGTACTTTTCATAGAGAGGGTGTTTTTGTCCAGTTAGAGGAGAAAGAAAATCCCCAAATGCTAATGTGTGTCTAACTCTTTATCCTTCATTTTTAAAATTAAGTTGATAGGGTTAAAATTGGTTAATACAATGATATAATTTTCAGGTGTACATTATGATTTGACATCTGTATATTCTATTGTGCGTTTACTACTCAAAGTCCAGTTTCCTTCAACTACCATATATTTGATCCCCTTTACCCACTTCAGCCTTCCCCAAACCCCTATATTTGACCACTTATAACCGTCTACCTAGTCCCTCCTCCCCCAACCCTACCCTCAGGTAATCACTAGTCTAATTTTTAAATTTCCAGGTAAAAAGTCATTTTGTTTAGTTTGTGGTTGCTGTTTTGAATTCTACTATTGTTGTACTGTTATCATATATGTTATTTATAATATTTGCACTTTATGAAACCAACTGACCTTTTAAAAGTTACCCTATATGTCATCATTCTATTATCAGAGTATGATGCTCAGTTTACCTTATGTTTTTTTCTCTTTGGATCATTAATTAATTTATTTACTTATTGTCCACTTTTTCAGTTTTGTACTGAGAGTGGTGTGTTAAAGTCTTCTATTTTATGAGGAGTAATTTTGCAGTAACTATTAGTTTCTACTTATTTTGCCATGCATTTCCTATAGTTCTTGCTCTATATAGGTGATTATTATATTATTTGGTAAATAGACTTTTATAAGTATTTTATCTTCAACTTATATTGTGGCTATTAACATTATAAAATATCTTTTTCTGTTTATTTTATTGCCTTTGGACATAAATTCTAATTTGATAAAAAGATGAAAAATTTATTTTCTTTTTAATTTTTATAGTGACATTGTTTAACTAATTATACTTTAGTTCAGATGTACATTTTAACAGTAAAGCATATATATACTTACATTCTGTGTTCACCTCACACAGATTTCTTTCTGTCGACAAATATTTGTCCTCTTTTACTGCATTTACTTCACCATTCGCCACTACCCTCTGGTAACCACTATAGTCCACTGTCTATGTCCACAAGTCTCTGTCCTGTTTGTTGCTTTTAGGTTTATATCCCACACATATGTGATATCAAGTGATTTTCAAATTTTCCTTTCTGGTTATTTCACTTAGCATGATTAACTTGCGGTCCATCCAGGTTGTCTCAAATGGCAGTATTTCATCTCTTCTTATGGCTGAGTAATATTCTATTATATATATGTACCACAGTTTCTTTAGACAATCTCTATCTTGGGACACTTTGGTTACCTCCATGTCCTGGCCACTGTGAATAATACTGCTATGAACATCAGTGTGCAAATATCTTTTGGGATATGGGTTTTCAAGTCTTTGGGATTAATACCCAGTAGAGGGATTGCTGGATTATATGGTAGGTAAATTTTTAGTTTTCTGAGGGATCTCCATACTGTTTTCTACAGTAGCTGTATCAATTTGCAGTCCCACAAGCAGTGTAGAAGTGTTCCTTTTTCTTTGAATTCTCTCCAGTATTTGTTATTACTTGTCCTGTTGATTATAGCTATTCTAAAAGGTCTGAGATAGTATCTCATTGTATTTTTGATTTGCATTCCCCTAATGGCTAACCATGTTGAGCGTCTTTTTATATATTTGTTGACCATTGGTATATCTTCTTGGGAGAAATGTCTGTTCACATCCTCTGCCCATTTTTTGATTGGATCATTTGTTTTTAGGTTGTTATTGAGTCGTATGAGTTCTTTGCATATTTTGGATATTAGGCACTTAGCAGAAGTGTTGCTTGCAAATATATTTTCCCATTTGGATGGTTGTCTCTTTACTTTGTTGATGATTACTTTTTCTGTGCAGAAGCTTTTTAGTTTGTTGTAATCTCATTAATTTATTTTTGCTTTTACTTCCCTTGGCTTTGAGGTCAAATTCATGAAATGCTCTTAAAATCCAAGGTTTTGAGTTTAGAACCTATGTTTTCTTCTATGCATTTTATTGTTTCAGGTCTTACATTCCAGTCTTTAGTTTATTTTGAGTTAATTTTGGTGTGTGGCGATAGACAACAGTTTAGTTTCATTCTTTTGCTTTCTCCACTGTATGCTTTCGGCTTTTTTTTTTTGTTTTTTTTTTTTTGTATAAAATCATTTGCCCATATAAACATGGGTTTACTTCTGGACTCAATATTGTTCCATTGGTGTGTGTGTCCCTTTTACCATGTCATTTTGATTATTGTCTCTTTGTAATATAATTTGAAGTTGGACAGAGTGGTGTCTCCAGCCTTGTTTTCTTTTTCTTTCTTTCTTTCTTTCTTTCTTTCTTTCTTTCTTTCTTTCTTTCTTTCTTTCTTTCTTTCTTTCTTTCTTTCTTTCTTTCTTTCTTTCTTTCTTCCCTCCCTCCCTCCCTCCCTCCCTCCCTCCCTCCCTCCTTCCTTCCTTCCTTCCTTCCTTCCTTCCTTCCTTCCTTCCTTCCTTCCTTCCTCAGGATGACTTTGGCAATTTAGGGTCTTTTGTGTTTTCATACAAATATGATGATTTTTTTGTTATATTCCTTTAAAAATGCTGATGGCAGTTTGATGGGGATTGCATTAAACTTGTATAATTCTTTAGCTAACAAAGTCACTTTAACTATAATGATTCATCCAGTACAAGAACAAGAAATATCTTTCCATTTCTTTGTACCTTCTTCGATTTCTTTTAATAGAGACTCATAGTTTTCATTATATAGGTCATTCACATATTTTGTTAAATTTATTCCTAGGTATTTTATTCTTTTTGTTGCAATGGAAAAGGAATTATTTTTTTCACTTCTTTTTTCTGACAATTTATTATTATACTATAGGAATCTTATGGATTTTTGAACGTTGATTTTATATCCATAAAATTTACTGTATTTATTTATTGTTTCTAGTAGTGTTTTTGAGGAGTCTTTAAGGTTTTCTGTATAGAGAATCATGTCATCTGCAAATAGTGACAGTTTGATTTCCTTATTTCCTATGTGGATGCCTTTTTTTTAGCATTCTCTTGCATGATTACACAGCTCCAATGTTATATTGAATGAAAGTGCTGATAATAGACAGCCTTGTCTTGTTCATGATATCAAAAAGAAGATTATTAGTTTTTCAACATTAAGTGTTGTGTTGGCTGAGGGTTTGTCACATATGGCCTTTATGATATTAAGATTCTTATCTTCTATAATCATTTGAAGTTTTTTGATCATAAATGTTTGTTGTATCTTATCAGAGACATTTTCTGCATCTATTGATATGATCAAATTTTTCTTATTTTTAAATTTGTTTATGTGATGTGTCACATTAGTAGATTTGTGTATATCGAAATATCCTAGTGCCCCTGTAATGAACCACTTGATCATAATGTATAATCCTTTAATATGTTGCTATATTTGGTTCATTAGTATCTTATTTAGAATTTTTGCATTTGTGCTCATGAGAGAAATTGGTCTGTAGTTTTCTTTTCTTTATGTTATCTTTACCAAGTTTTGGCATCAGTGTAATGTTGGCCTCATAAAATGAGTTGGGAGCTATTTTCTTCACTTCAATTATTTAAAAGAGTTTGAAAAGAAGAGGTATTAAATCTTTTTTGACAGTTGAGTAGAATTTACTGGTGAAGCCATCTGGTCCTGGACTTTTACTTTTTGGTAGATTTTTGATTATTGTTTCCATTTCCATATTACTGATCAGTGTATTTAGATTTTCCAGTTCTTCTTGATTAGGTCTAGAAAGGTTTTTTTCTTTATAAATATTGGTCCATTTCTTCTACGTTATTAAATCTGGTGTTATATACTTTTTCATAGTATTCTTATAGAATTTTTTGTATTTCTGTGGTGTCTGTTATAATTTCCCTTCTTTCATCTCTGCTTTTGTTTATTTCTGTCCTTTCTTCTTTTTCTTTAGTGAGTCTAGCCTGGAGTTTGTCAATTTCACTAACCTTCTCAAAGAACCAGCTCTTTGTTTCATTTATTTTTTCTATTGGTTTTGTTTTCAGTTTCATTTATTTCTTCTCTAATTTTATTTTTTCTCCTTCTGCTGACTTTAGGCTTAATTTTCTCTTTTTTTTCTAGTATTTTAAAATGAACCATTAGGTTGTTTTCTGGGCTCATTCTTGTTTTTTGAGATAGGGGTATAATGATATGAACATTTCCCTTACAAACACCCTAGTTGTGTATCAAAAATATTGACTTTCTTTTTACTATTGTCATTTATTTCTATGTATCTCTTGATCTTTCCTTTTATTTTTTCAATTATCCTTCAGTGGCATGATGTTTAATCTCTATGTATTTGTGGTTCTTCCTGATTTATTTTTTTCAGTTGATCTCTAGTTTCAAAGCATTATCATCAGACAATATGGGTGGTATGATTTCAAGCTTCTTATATTTGTTGAGGCTATCTCTATATCCCAGTATGTGGTCAGTCCTTGAGAATGTTTTACGTTCACTAGAGAAGAATGTATAAGCAGCTGTTTTGGGATGAAAGGATCTGTCAATGTCAATTATGTTCAGTTGGTCTAATGTGTCATTTAAAGATGTTATTTCCTTATTGATTTTCTTTTTGGATGATTTTTCCCTATCTCACAGTGGGATATTTAGGTCCCCTACTATAATAGTGTTTTGGTCTGTTTCTCCCTTTAGTTCTGTTAGTAAATTTGGGGTTCCCTGATTGGGAGCATAGATATTACTAAGTGTTATGTGCTCTTGGTGCATGATTCTCTTTATCATTATGAAGTGTCCCTCAGTATCTTTCTTTACCTTCTTTATTTTGAAGTTTATTTCTTGCGATATTAGTACCTCTACTTCCTCTTTTTTGAATATAATTTGTTCGAAATATAATTTTTCACCTTTTCACTTTGAGTCTATATTTGTCTTAGGAACTGTGATGTGTCTCCCGGAGGCAGCATATGGTAGGGTTTCGTTTTTTGATACATTTTGCAACTGCATACCTTTTTACTGGTGAAATCAGTCCCTTTACATTGATGGTGATTATTGAAATATGAGGTTCTCCTATAGCCATTTTATCTTTTGCTTTCTGGTAACTTGGTGATTCCATTGCTTCCTTGTTCTTGTGTGTCTACTTTTTTTGTTGTGGGGGGCATTATGGGCTTACCCTCTTGTTCCTCTTGTTTTGTGTTCTGAATCTTTGGTGTGTGGTTACCATTACAAATATTTATAGATAGTTATACATACAGTCATCCATTTTCCTCTGTGCATGCCTTATCTTAATTCCCCTTTGCGAATTTGGATCTTTGAATCCTCTACTTTTTAGACATTATCTCAGTTTGTCCCTATGTATGCTGAACATTCATTACTATCTTGGCATGGCAAATCTCTTCTTACTGTTTAAGCTTATAAGGCCATGCTCTTAGTAAGGGTTGCACTCCTCTGTTTCTATGTGCCTGATAGTCACTTTATGTCAAGTTATGTTGTTGTTGTTGTTGTTGTTGTTGTTGTTGTTGTGTTTTTTGTTTTAGGTGCACTGACCCTCCTCAGTATTTCCTGTAGTGCAGGCCTCATAGTGAGGATTCCCTCAATTTTTATATGTCTGGAAATTTTTAATTTATCTTTCATATCTAAAGGAGAGCATGGTGGATACATTATCCTAGGATGGTAGTTCCTTTCACTTAATAGTTTAATATTTGATTCTATTCCTTTCTGGCTTGTAATGTTTGCACTGAGAAGTCTGAGGATAATCAAATGAGTTTTCTTTTATAAGTTACCATTTTCTTCTCCATGGCTGCCCTGAGAATTCTATCTTTGTTGTTGTTTTTGATAACATTAATACAATGTGTCTTGGTGAAGGCCTTTTTGGATTGAGATAATTGGGTATTTTATTGACTTTGTGAATTCCAGGTTCCAGCTCATTCCTTAGCTTTGAGATATTTTTTTCAACTATTTGTCTGAAAATGCTTTCTAGTCTCTGTTCCTTCTCTTTGCCTTTGATAGTGCCCATGATTCTTATTTTTCTTCTTCTGATGGTATCAGCCATTTCTTGTATTTCACTTTCATTTTTTTTTCATTCTTTGGCTTCTTTCTTCTTTCTGATTTATTTTTAGATTTCTGTCTTCAATATTACTGATCCTTTCGTCCATTAGGCTGACTCTATTTCCCAAACTTCCTATTTCATTTTTCTCCTCTTGCAGTGTCTTCTTCATCTCCAGAAGTTCTGTTTGGTTATTTTTTGAGGGTTTCAATCTCCTTGCTAAAAAAATAAAAAACTTATTAGGTTAACTTTTATTTTTCAATTTCTGAAATTGTTGGTATGAATTGTTTTTGATCTCATTGCATTTTTGTTTTGTTTTGTTTTGTTTTGTTTTGTTTTGTTTTGTTTTGCAAGTACCATCCTGAATTCTCTGTCATTTAAGGTTCATATTCCTATGGCTGTAAGCTTATTTTCTGAAGATTTTTCTCTTTCTTTCTGAGATGCCTTCTCACTGTGGTTGTTTATGTTTATTAATGCACTATTTCTTTGCTTGTGCATTAATGAAAGTGTATTCTGCTATTTTTCTAGAAAGAAAATTTATTATATAAAGATATCTCTTTAGCCTGTCACAAAGAAGACATTTTTATTATTATTATTTTTTTTTATTTTAATTACTTTAAGGTAATTAAAAATTCGAAATCTATATAGTTCATAAACCATCACCCCAATTGCTTCCTCCTTCCCTTGACCCTCCACCTAGCCCACATATTAATGCTAATAGCATTACCTATACCTTGCTCTCCATCCTTGTGACCAACTATCAGCTACTTCTTTAACCCCTCACTCCATTCTCCCAGCTCCCCAGTTCTCTGTGTGTCACCAAATAGTCCACTATTGCTATGAGTCTGTTTTACATTAGTTTGTTCTTTTTATTCCTTAGATTCCACATATAAATGAAATCTGATAGTGTTTATATTTCTCTGTCTGACTTAAATACCTTCTAAATCCATCAAAGCAATACATTTTTTTCTTCTCCTTCCTTTTTTAATGTAAGGGTCTTGTTTTCTTATCCTCGCAGCCACTGTATCTTTTGATTGCAGCACTTAATTATTTTCCATTTAAAGTACTTATTGATAGAAATGTAGGCAGAAGGTAGGTAGCCCTGCATTCTTGCCCTGTCCTACCTTCTGCCTTTCCAGGATGATTTCTTAGATTTCTTCCTAATTGTATGGCTTGTTCATCTAATTCCCAGGCAATTTTTCCTTGATGCTGCTCCTTGTTTCCATCACAACTTTAATTTGGTCACCAGAGGGATGAACAGAGCCTCTATCATCTACTCCATGTTTTACCTCTCTCTCTTTTTTTTTAATTGTAATGTTAAGTAAATTTTTCATCTCTCTATTTAGACTTTTGGAATATCTGCATTTTTTGATCATTATACAAAATAGAGTTAGGCTTGGTCTTAGTAAGAATTTAAACATCTTTTTCTTTTAACAGGTAAATTTAGTCTATTCCCATTTACTAATATAACCTGCATCTTTCAACTATATTAATTTATACTCTAATTTAATTGATTTTCATTTGCTATATTTACATTTTTATTCTTTTTTTTGTTGATTGCGCCTGCTTTTTATTACTTTTTATTTTTAGAATATTTATATTTTTCTATGAGTGTTTACATTACATTTATGTTTCATAGTCACCCTGTTTTATAATAAATACTGTTATTTTCTTCTTTTCCCAGATCAATCTACCCAGAAGTATATCTATTTTACTAATCTTTTCCAAAAACAGCTTTTTCTTTGATTATTCTATCTTTTTAATTTTTTTTCAATTATTAATTTTTATTCTTGGATGTATTCTTTAATTTCTTGTGCTCTTTGCATATCCTACTGCTTCCATTTTCATGAGTCAAAGAAAACATATATTTATGAATTTTATATTTTTATCATCATTGATTTAAGTCTATAAAAGCAAATTTAATCTCAGTTATTGTATGGATATGGGTATACCTAAAACTGAGATCTTGTTTGCCATTGTTGACAATCATTTTTAACTATAATTTCAAGTAAAATAACTGTGTCAGCATGAAAATAGGTGAAGCCAGGTTACCTTTAACCAATATCAGAATTAAAATTATGATTTAATCAGGAATACAATTTTAAGATGATGTAAAACAAAGTTATTGAATGCTTTTAAAAAATCTTCTAAAATGAATTATTTTATTTCCTCATTGGAGATAATTGTTTATGCATTAATTATATTTGTATGTGATACAGGAGTCATTGTTGAAATATTCTTTTTTCATGTCATTATGGGAAAATAAAAGAGTAAAAATAAAATTAGCTAATTTAGGCAAAAGAAAGTCTATGATTCACTCTTCTTAGTGAAATACTTGGCTGTGTTTCTGTGATGTGTTTTGGTTGCATGCCATAACTGAATCATTTCAGCAATTGCCTCAAATCTCTACTTGGCATGACCAGTGGACATTTTAAACCTCAAATGAAAAATAAAAGAGACTGTGTAAAAGACAGCTGCTTTAATGCCTAAGAGCTACTATTTCAAGTTCTAGGGTCAGGAATCCTTCATAACTAACAAGGTAATTCTACTTCTAGATACTCTTCTATCTTTCGTTTTGCTAGGGTAGAGCCAAAGTAATTTTGCTCCTGTTGTGTAAAGATTGTCACTTCTCTAGGCCTAAATTTCTGAAGGTGGAGGTAAGAATGGTGGTATTCTTATTAAACTTTGACACTGAAGTGAATGTAATAGGTTACCTGGAACTTGGTCAACATGGTGACAGGCTCCTCTCTATAAATAGGACAATCCAGTCATTCTTATGAAGGAATAAAGAGAAATGTAACATTACTAAAAATTATGTAAGAAGTCTTGGGTTGAGGTTTTATGTAATTTTTTGAAAATATCAGTAACCCAATTTTAAAACAATCTTGCTATGTTTCCTTTATGCAGATTACTCTATACAACATCCCTGTAAGTTATTTCAATATTGCTATCTTATTACTGCTGACCAAAAATGAAGTTGTAGGCTGAGCATTTAATTAACCTATCAGAATCCTAGACATCTTTAAAATTGGAATTCCTCGCTTTTATGTTATATGTCTGTCTTAGTCTGCTTGGGCTGCTGTAACAAAGTGTCATAAATATGATGATAATTTAAACAACAAATATTTATTTTTCACAGTTCTGGACACTGGTAAATCCAAGATTAAAGTGCTGGGAGATTCAATGTCTGGTGAAAGCCTGCTTCTTCTGTTGTAGACAGCTGACTTCTTGCCATGTTATCACATGGCTTTTCTTTGGTGTATGCTCTCTTTCTCCCTCTTCTTATAAGTGCATTATTCCCATCATGAGGATATCCTCTCGTGATTTAATCTAAACCTAACTACCTCCCAAATTTCCTACTTCCAAATACCATTACATTGCAGAGTTAGGACTTCAATATATGAATTTTGGGTATATACAAACATTCAGCCAATAACAATGGATATAGATGCTTGTTTTGAGCAAAATATTTTCTATAGGTCTTGGGTTTCTATGAAAGGAGGAGAGGTCCTAAAACTGATTATTTTGTTTTTGAGAAAATTGGGCTAAGAAAGAAACCCTTTATATTTTCTTTTGTTTGAAAGTTTGAAATGTAAATTATATCAATACAGAGAATTGGTACTTTCCATAGAGCAGAAGAGAGCAAACAGGTGTCAGTATCGCTACTCAGGAAAATTTATCATTCTTGTAAGTACACACTAATCTCAGCCGAATAGAGACATATGATTTCATTCAACTCAAGCGAATGGTCCATCTGAATAAATAATTTTATTCTATAAATCTGAAGCTATAGAAGATGACCAAATTTTTGCAAGTGCTTTTAAAAATTTTCTTTTCAATATTATAGAAATGATTATCAGCATGTTAAATCATTTAATTTTATTTAGATGTTTCTTCTCACTATAGGACATACAGAAAACTCAAAACTATATTTAAAACCAAAGATTTACGTCAGAAGGAAGAATTTCTTCTTTCAGTCAAGATGAAATTACAGGGACTGTATTTATTCTATCACCTGAAACAATCCCAAAACCAGACAAAAATGAAGCAATGCTTTTCAATACATTGGACATCAGACAATGAAGGATAGTGATATTTGAGAGATGAGAAACAAAGTGAGCCCCAAGGTTCCCTCAGTTTTGTGCCTTGAGAAAGTTTCCAAGATGGTAAAGAGAGGGGAAACTGAGATAGAGTCTTCAGATTCTCTGAGTTTTAGAGATGAACCCAACTGTCTAGTCACATGGAGACAGACAAAGCTCACAAGACAAAATACCAAAGAAGGGAGAAATGGACAGAAAGAGAACTTTCTATATCTTCAGAGGGCAAAACACAATTATTCAGAAGAGTAGTAATGAGCAAATGTATCTGAGGAAACTATGCAAAACTGGTGAAGGATGCTCCAAAAAAAATTAGACAGAACAGTGTCTGGTGTTCACACAGGGCTGAGAATAGTGCCTGTTATCATCAGTCAGGAACATTAGGTAAAGTACTCAGGGAGATATTGACTTAATGTTGGGGAATAATTAACCTTAGACTGATTACTGCTCTAGAGTTACACTATAAATCATAAAACAGGACCCAAAAGATCAAATTCTTTTCAAGTAATATTCTTTTCAAGTGCACATAGAATATTTATCAGGATAAACTATTTTCTGGGCCATAAACAGACTCAATAAATTTTAAGAGTTTCAATTCATATAAAGCATATTCTCTGACCAGAGAATTAAATTAGAAATTAATATCAGATAGAACTCTGTAATAACCCTAATTATTTAGAAACAAAGTAGTATACCTCTAAAAAACCCATTGTTCAAATAAGACATCGAAATAAAAAAAAAAAAACTAAAGTATATTAAATCAAATGAAAATGAATACAACATATAAAATTTTTTGGATGCCCCTAAAACATCACTGAAGAGGAAATTTATAATACTATATGCTTATAATAGAAGAATAAGACCTTTTTGAATCTGTGAACTTCAGCTTCCACTTTAAAATATTAGAAAAAAATAAAAATATCAACATAAATAGAAGAAATATATAAAGATTAGAGCAGAAATCAATGAACTAGAAAAAAGAGAAACAATATAGAAAATCAGTGAAACCAAAAGATGTTTTATTGAGATCAATAAAAATGATAAACCTCTAGCTAGCCTATTCAGAAAAACAATGTGGAGATACAGATTACCATTACCAGAAATGAGAGAGGCTAGATCACTATATAATTTACAAAATTTTAAAAGAATGGCAAGAGAATATATTAAAAACTTTATGGCTATCATTTTGACAATTAAGATAAATGGAAAAATTCTTGAAAGACACAAGTTTCTAAAGCCAATTCAAAAAGAAAACTATAGCCTCAATAGCTCTATATTTATTTAAAATTTTAATTTGTTCTAAATCTTACCTCAAAGAAAACTTAAGACCCAGGTAGCTTCATTGGTTAATTCTATCAAATATATAATAAATAAATAAAACCAATTATACATAAACACTTTTAGAATATTTAAGAGGAGGATGTACTTCCTCACTCATTTCATGTTTCTAGTGTTATCACACCAAAACTAAAAAATTGCAGGAAAAACAAAAAGAAATAAATAAAAAAACATTATCCTAATACTCTCCATAAACATAAATGTAAAAATTCTAAATAAAATTTTAGCAAGCAGAATTTAACAATATATAAAAATGAGAATACTACTTTATGACCAAGTAAAGCATATCCTAAGAATATAAGTTTAGTTTAATATTTGAAAATTAATCAATACAATTTATATTAACAAGCTAAAAAAAGCATATAGATAGACACAGTAAAAGCATTTAATAAAACTTAATATTAACTGCTGTGGAAACTCTCAGAAAATTAGGAATAGAAAGGACCTTCAACTTGATAAAAGCCATCCTTGAAAATCTACACCTAAGATCATACCTAAAGGTGAAAAACTAAATACTTTTCCCTTACAATTAGGAAAAAGAATGTGTTCTCTCATCATTTTATTTAAAACTGCATTGAAGCTTTTAGAATATGCAATCAGATAAGAAAAAGGAATATAAGGCAAAAATGTTGAAAAAGAAAGAACTAAAACTGTAGTCACAGAAAATGTGGCTATCTATGTAAAAAACGCAGTGTAATCCACCAAAAAAGCTTCTAAAACAAATAAGTCAATTAGCAAATTTGTAGAATACAAAACCAAAACAACAAAATGTTGCTGAGAAAAATTAAAGGCCTAAATAAATGAAGGAATATAATTTGTTTATATATTGAAAGACTCAGTATTATTATTTTTACCATTCCTAAATTAATCTTGTAGATTCAATGTGATGCCTATCAAAATTCCAGTGGTCTATTTTATAGACATTTAAAATTTAATCCTAAAATTTATATAAAAATACAAAGGATTTGGTTTGGAAGTGGGAAACATGACAAAGTGAGAGACATCCTCAGATATTTCCCCTTAAAACAACAATAAGCTAAACACCTAAAACTCAACAAAAACACCCAAACTGCACACTAACACGTATGAAAGTGGTATCTGCACATAAGAGCTACCACAGGTCAGAACCCTGGGTGTCGGGCAGTGAATTTGGAGAAATAATGAGCTGCCTCTCACAGCTGCAAGAACTTCTTGCAGGAGGAGGGGTAGAGGTGAAGGTGCAGCATAATCCTTGATCAGCCTGCCTAGAGTGCCAAAATTTTTAGCAGGAGGCAGCAGGGCCCAGTCATCAGGGCAGAAAACAGAGAAGTGGGAGGAGACCACAAAGAAATAACAGATGATTTTTACCAGCCCCAAGTTCAAATCTGAGGCTAAGCTGCAGACCCCAACTCCCAACCCAGATAGCCAGTCACCCCATATGCTCTAAGACTGATCACTTCAGGGCCCCAGGGGAATATGAGCAAATGCTATTGAAATTGTTGCTAGCACTGACAGGGACTAAAACTGAGAGAAGTGTGACTAAATATCTACAAGAAAATAGAAAAGACATTTAGGCTTTATATAAGGCAGGAATCTAAGAGGCTTAGATGGTACCTATTGGAAACCAAAAAAAGCCCCTTCTTTGCAGCAGGCTGAAGAGAGACCTTTATATAATAAATTTTCTTTCTGGAAAAACAACAGTTGTTCATACAACTAAGGTGACAAGCTATCGCTGAAAGAAAGAGAAGCCTCCAGAAAATAAGGTTACAGGTATAGAAATGTGTGACTTAAATGACAGAGAATTTAGGATGGTACTTCTGAAAAAACTCAATGACATCCAAAACAGCTCAAATAAACAATTTTAGAAATTGAAATAGAAAAAAAGAAACAACTAGATGAGCAGAGCAAGGTAACTGAAAACCCTCAAAAAGAAACAAATAGAACTTTTGAATATGAAAAACACACTGCAAGGGTTGAATAATGTAATAGCAAGCTGGGAAAATAGAGTTGACCGAAGAGAAGAAAGGATCAGTGGTAGCAAAGACAGAAATCTAGAAATAACACAGAAGGAAGAAGAGAGAAACTGAAGAATGAAAAATAATGAAATAAATACAAGAACTAGCTCGTACCATCTGAAGAGGAAACATAAGAATAATGGGCATTACCAAAGGTGGGGTAAAGGAGAAGGGACTAGAAAGCATTTTCAGACAAATAGTTGACAAAAATTTCCCAAATCTAAAGAATGAGCTAGAGCTTGGAATTCAAGAAGTCAACCAAACACTGAATTATCTCAATCCAAAAGGCCTTCACCAATACACATTAAACTTATCAAAAATAAACAACAAAGACAGAAGTCTCAAGGCAGCCAGGGAAAAGAACACAGTAACTTGTAAAGGAAAACCCATTAGATTATCATTAGACTTCTTAGATCAAACCTTACAAGCCAGAAAAAAAATGGAATCAAATACTTAAACTATTAAGTGAAAGGAACTACCAGCCTAGAATAATGTATCCAGCTAAGCTCTCCTTTAGATATGAAGGAAAAATTAAGACCTTTCCAGACATACGAAAACTGAAGGAATTCTCCACTATGAGACCTACACTACAAAAAACACTGAAAGAGGTCAGCTCACCTAAAACAATATAACAAAACAAAACAAAAAATACATAATTTAAAATAAAGTGACTATCAGGCAAAATAGAAGCAGAGGACTGCAACTAAGAACAGGGCGTTATAAGCTTAAATAAAAGAAGAGAATTGCTATAATAAGATAGCAATGAATGCTCAGCATACATAGGGAAAAACAGATAATAATGACTGAAAAGGGAAGGATTCAAAGATATAAATTCACAAAAGGGAAAGAAGATAAGGCATAAACAGAAAAAAATGGACGAGTATATGGACATATATGTATATGTGTATGTATATATATATATATATATATATAGAGATGTGTGTGTGAGTGTATGTGTGTGTGTATGCACATACATACATATATAATTATAATGATAACCACACACCAAGGATTCAGAATTTAAGTATATAACATGAAACAAGATGAACCAGAGGCAAAACCCACAAAAGCCAACCAAAATAAAGAAAACAGAAACACAAGGACAAGGAAGCAATAGAAACACTGACTACTAAAAAGCAAAAGATAAAATGATTATAAGAAGACCTTATATTTCAATAATTACTCTAAATGTAAATGGACAATCCACCAACAAAATGGCACAGAGTTGCAGAATGAATCAAAAAACAAAACCCAACCATATGCTGCCTCCAGGAGATGCATCTCAGCTACAAAGACAAATATAGACTCAAAGTGAAAGGGTGGAAAATGATATTGCTAGCAAATGGCATTCAGAGAAAAGCTGGAGTAGTGGTAAAAATATCAGATGAAATAGACTTCAAATTAAAAAGGTAAAGAAAGATACTGAGGGACACTTCATAATGATAAAGAGAGTTATGCACCAAGAAGACATAACACTTAGTAATATCTATACTCCCAAATAGGGATCCCTGAAATATATAAAGGAATTACTAACAGAACAAAAAGGAGAAAAAGACCAAAACACTATTGTAGTAGGGGACCTAAATATCACACTGTTGAATATGGACAGATCATCCAAACAGAGAAGCAATTAAAAATATCATACTCAAATGATACATTAGACCAACTGCAAATTGTCATTTTCAGAGCCGTCAATCCCAAAACAGCTGCTTATACATCCTTCTCTAGTGCACATAGAACATTCTCAAGAATTGACCACATACCAGGACACAGAGATAGCCTCAACAAGTACCAGAGGAAAGGGAGTAGGGAAGAGAGAAGTGGTAGACAGGGTGAAGGGGGTCAAATATAGGTGCGTTGGGGAAAGTGAAGTGAGTAAAGGGAATCAAATATATGGTAGCTGAAGGAAACTGGACTCTGGGTGATAATCACACAATAGAATATAGAGATGTCAAATTATAATGCACTCCTTAAAATTATATAATTGTATTAACCAATGTTACCCAATAAACTTTAAAATAATAATAATAATAATAAAAGTATCAGGATTTTAACAATTAAAAATGTGCAAAGGAAGTAGAATAGACAAAAGCACTTTGAAAAAGAAAAGAAATTATAGGGCTAACATTACTTTATTTTAAGATTTATTATAAAGCTACAGTATTCAAAAGGTATGGTAATGGTGTCTAGAAAACTAGATCAGTCGAGAATCTGTAATAGGTTTAAAGTTTAGGTTTTGGAGAGCAGAAACACCTAAATTTGAATTCTGGATATTTTGTTTACTAATTGTACAACCTCATTAAATTCTTGTATGGTTATAAGCAACAGATTAATTTAAAATGAGAATGATGATATTTGTTCCACAGGAACATTGAAAAAATAAAATGATTAAAGTGATTAGCATAATAATTCTTGGCATGTAATAAGCTAATAAAACAACTGGTTCAGAGTTTTTTGTGGGTGTTTTTGTTTTTGTAAGTTTGGATTTATTTCTCTGTTGATAGAGTGGTGAAGAAAGTAGTTAAATAGTGGTGATCTTAAAATAGTTAGAATTTCTTCCAGATAACAATGATTTTTGCCCCAAGTGTTACTTGGTTTCTTATTTTGAAATACAATACATTGAGAGGAGAAAGAGAGGCACAGAGGTATAGAGTTGAACTCACATTTCCCATAGAACAAATGCTTAGATACAATCCACAAAATAAAATTAGTTGTTTGCCATTGTCAGGAATCTACATAAAAATACTGGGCACAGTAATAAACAACTATTAAACGGTAAATATTATTATTGTGACTTATTAGAGACCACCCAACATTGAAAAGCACTGCAATCAGCATCTTGGAAAGAGGTGTATTTACTTTTCAGAAGTGTTGTATTGGCAAAGATGCCTGTTGTATTAATAATTATTTGGCTATAGGTATCCCCCCACTTTCCAAAAGTTTACATTACTCCATTTTTGTGAAAGACCTACATTAGTACAGTATTTGTTTTTATTAACTAAAATAATCCAAAGATGGTTTATGCTTTTACAAACAAGAAAAATCATTATCATAGTAATATAGGTGTTTTGTAAAAGCAAAGTGGCATAAAGTGAACTTTTGGAAAGTGGGGGATACTCTTTGCTTTATGTAATTTTGGCTTCAGAATGTTTAATAGGAGCTGTACTTTCTGATATCTGGGGAAACTTATATAGGTAGAGGTGAGGTCCCTGTATTTATCTTTCACCATCCTTCTCTAGGGAGATGGTTCAGCATGCACTGAAGAACCATCTGTTTTATTAGCCATCTCTTCCCTTCTTCAGGCCTCCTGAGGTAGAAATAGAGATCACTATATTTGGTGCACAGTCCTCTTGGTCAGGATCACCTCCTATGCATTTGTATGTCACAGAAAATAGAGGGAGTAGAACAAAATACAGAGAACACTCTTGAAGTGTGCTTTTAAGACCATAGAGAGACCAGTATTGGGACCTCTACTTAACTAACTAGATTTTCATGTTTTGATTGGTGAGATTTGCTTTCAGCCTTAGCAAGAAGCCTTGATTATGATAACATGTTACATGTTTCTTATTTAGATTTCTTTGACTTGTCAGTAGTTTCCCTGATTCTTAGAAGAAGGTCATATTAAAATCTCTAGTTCAAAAATGAAGGGACTCAGGCCAAAGACTGATGGTTGAAGGGTGGAAAGAGGAAATAAATTTCTTTTAGAGAAAATGACAAAAGTAGCCTGTATATCTTTAATATCCAACACTAATGTTCTGATTTTTAGAATTGACATGAACATTGTGAATATTTATAAAATCAAAGAATCATTTTTGACATTTTAGGTTGCATCTAAATAGCTTAAGACCTTTTAAAATATTCTCTCTTGAAAATGCAACCACAAATTTGAGCTTGAGTTTTGAAAATATGTAAAGTGCAATTATTTTTAAGGTGATTTAGGGATGATGAAAAACATTTTGCAGAGAATATTTTGGAAAATGTGGTTTGTGGGAGCAAATACATATACCCAACTCTAGAATTTGCTCATGCTTAGGCAGAATAACAGTAGTCCTTTTAAGTAAGGTTAAAATGAGCTGCTGGAACAGATGCAAGAAACTTTAGACTGATGGCCTCATCCTTGGACCTTGGAATTAAGGTTTAAAAGTGAACAATAGTAAAGGTTGTTTCTATCCTCAGGGTATCTGAGGGTCCTGAGAAAGACAGTTGACACATTTTGAAGTAGGGAATAATGGATAAACTAAAAAGAGAACTGTAATAACAGTGATAGAAAGCCCTTCCAATTGAGAATGGTGTGTGTGTGTGTGTGTGTGTGTGTGTGAGAGAGAGAGAGAGAGAGAGAGAGAGAGAGAGAGAGAGAGAGAGAGTGCTGAGGACATGGGCACAGCAGCCAAGGGCCAAGTGCTACTGGGTTCAAATTGGCAGTGAATATGATGACAAGCCGTAGTGCAATGCCTGATAATTCAAATCCCACAAAGACAGAAAGATGTGGCACCAACATATGCAATAGGGAAATCGTAATGGCTGACAAGAAGTAATAGTAATAAGCCTATACTGATTCAGCCAGGGGGAAAAGCAGGGACCTGGGGAGATGATAACTTGAGATCCGAGCAACTCTTCTGGTGTGGTGCTCTGACCCAGTAAGTATTATCATTATTAATGCTTCTCTAATGCATGTGACTATAAGTCCTCCCAAGATTCATGTGCTGTGACCTGGAGAAACAAGGGTTACTCAAGAATCACATTGCCAAAATGGCTAAGGATTAGCATTAGAGAGTGAATCAAGCCTGGAAAATGTGTATGGGCAGCCACAGTACATAACATAATTTTTCTGTGGGAGTAAACATAAATTTTTGTTTTAAAAAAGCAGAAAAGTTAAAAGCATAAGAATTATCAATTTAATGAGCAATAACTTAGCACTTATAATATATTGGGTTCTATGTAAGATAGAAATATCAGGGCAAGTAAAGAATATCTTTGTCATATGTAAATAACTATACTTCTGTGTGTGTCTGACTAGAGTTATAACAGAGGGAAATATGAAGTGTTTTGGATGAAAGAGCAAGAAGTTTAGTTATAAAATAGTGATAGGTTGGCATATTGGAAAGAGAAGTGGATTTGGGGTTAGTAATTATTATTTTTGGGTTTTAGTCCTAATTATACCCTTTCAAAATTAGAAAACCGTATTTAGAAAAGTAATTTACCCAAATTACAATGTTAGGGTATTGCTATAATAATGATTAGCTCTATTACTCCTATACCATACTCCCTCCATTCCACGTTATTTCTGGGCAGAGTATGATGAAACACTTTTACAGAAATATTTAACAAAGAAAAAGAAAGAGACCAGCAGGCATCAATGTGATTTTTGATTTCCTGGGCTATAAGGCTTGTGTTTTTAGAGAGGGTGACAGCATCTCCTTAAAAACTACAGTCTACCTTTTACCACATATTAAATACATTTTTTTCCTTTAGCAGTCTTGTGGTTCTTAACACAGTAAGTCATCTCAGCTAAGGTGGTTTCAAGGGGGGATGAAATTGTGTAAATGCTTTATTGTAAAATTCAAACTAAAATTATCTTTGTCATAAAGAACACAATAATATTCTTAATGGACATACCCTGAAATCCTAACAGCAGTACACCATGGTCATTTGGAATAAATCAGACAATTATTAACAAATCACCTCCCATCTTCTTTCCACCCTTCCCCCACAACACTGCAATGTAGTAATGACTCTGCTTTCAGACTGTGAAAATTTTTTCCTTAGGGATATTGTATTAGGCAAATGAAAGCAATAAACTTATTTTGGGAATCTATTCTACTTATAAAGGGGAATAAAAAAAAAGTCACCAAGTCAAAACCCAGAATTTTAAGTCAGATTTCTGATAATTTTGGAAATGTTGTGACCACACTATGGAATGTGAATTTTCTGAGGAGCATCGTCCTTAGTCGTCCACTTCTTCCACCTAAAAGGGACTACATTAATGGACAAAAATCAGGGGGTTGGGGATTCATTTCACTTATGCTGAAGTCTCCTATCTTGGTGCTCAGGATTAACAGTACCTACTATGATGCTCTGGTGTACCTATAGGCCAGTGGAACCAATGGCCTCCCTTCATTCACGGAAATATAATAAACATATATTAGTGTTTATTTTATTTTATGTATTTTGCTGCTGGACTTTTAGGGATTTTATTTTATTTTTAATCTTTATAGAGGTAGATATTATTGTTCCTACATTTCCATAAGTAAAGAAATATGTCTAGAGAAAGCAAATAACTTGTCCAGGGTTATACAAGCAGTAAAAGGGTGAAGCTGACTGATAAGCCCCCTGTTCACATATTTGATAAAGACAAATGAATGTATTTTCAAACAAAGAAATGTCTTCTTGCCCTTTTCCACCCAGTTTGAGACTCTTAAGTCTAACCTATAAAAATCAGGTGCTTCCATTGAAACACTAGAATTTAAGAATAGAAAGATCACTTTATCACCCTATAGAAAGTTCGGTATTTATCTTAAGCTGAAGGAAATGTATTTTAAGTTTTTTTTTCAAATACTGCACAGCCAATAACATATTAGTAAAATTAGTCAATCAATCACTGAATAAAGCACTTGCATGTCACTTCCCAGATATCCATTTTTTCTCTTCTCCTCAATCATTATTCAACTTCTCAAATTTTTGTTTTGCTATACTAAAAATTAAAACTTTCCATAAAATTCTCAATTTTTTTTAACTCCTTAGATCCAAAGAGTTATTTTCCAACTTCTAAGCAATGTAAATTGTACTAGTAACACCAACCTGAAAAGATACCTTTAAAATTTTCTTTGAGGCAAATTTAGAAATCCATATTTTTGTTTTTTCAATAAAAGGAATCAGGGCTCCTTGGATAAATGACTAATTCAGGAAACATACAAGAAGAACCTGTAATATCTTGTAGTTCCAGAGAGTAAGAAAGTGCTCAAACAAAACTAACCACAGTGATATGGAATGTCAAAGTGGCACAGGAATCTGCTTAAAGAGCTCCCAAGGGCCAAAGCTGGGACAATTTGAGCAATGGAATTAAAAAGTGTTATACTATAATCAAGAGTATAAAATAAATATTCATGAGTTCATACTGATATAAATGATTGGCTGAATGATAAATAAGCAAATAAACAAACAAATAGAGAGAATAGACTAATCTCTGTGCAGAAGAATTCCAAATGATTTATGCAGTTACTTCGCCTTAAGGAGGCAGAAAATAAGCTGTTACTCCATAAGTACAGGCTACACCTATTGACTTGATTCCAAAGAGTACAGCATGTAGAGGAGAACAAAAATTAAAAATAGAGTAGCTTTGCAGTGGAGAAAACTAACAAACCTCAGCCAGATGATCAAGGTCAGCATCAACAGTCGTCAGTCATGTTGATAATATGTATACATGGTATGGCATGATGAGAATGGCACTTTACATCTGTGGCTTTCCTCCCCAAAGTCTGTAACCTCAATTTAATAATAAGGAAATCATCAGACAAATCCCAATTGAAAGATATTCTACAAAACACTTGGTCAGTACTCCTTACAACTCTCAACATCATCAAAAACATGGTTTGAGAAACTGTTACAGCCAAGAGAAGTCTGAGGAAGTACGATGACTACATGTCGTGAGGTATCCTGAATGGGATCCTGGAACAGAAAAAAAGAGTTTAGGTAAAAAACAAAGAAATTTGAATAAATAATGGACTTTAGTAAATACCGTATCAATATTGGTTCATTAATTGTGGCAAATGTGCCATAGTAACATATTATTAGCAATAAAGAAAGCAGTGTGTAGTATATAGGAATATTCTGTACTATTTTTGCAATTTTTCTGTAAATCTAAAAGTATTTCAAAATTAAATGTTTATTTGACAAAATGAACTAAAGCCAATTAAAATCATGTTTTACTGGTTCCTTGTGAAAAGGGGTGGAGACTAGATATGGACACCAGACCTTTACCGATATGTAAATATCTTTTGAAGTACTTTATCTAAATCCGTTTTGCTGAATTATAAAGCAATTCACACCATTTTCCATTACTGGAATTGGCATATATGTGATAATGGAGGTGGCTAGTGCAACTTCTACAGTAAGCTCCAAAATACCTTCCTTCGGTCTCCTTCCTTTTACTTCCAACTCACCATCTCTACACCATCAGAATCACGCAGCAAAATTAACTGAAAGGAATACTACTTTAGAGAACCTCTTTAAGAAAGTGATATCACAGCAGTTTAATTCACTAATTTTTCATCTCTGACTATATGAATTTATTTTAATTATTATTGTTATTTTTTAATGTTTCATCTTTTCTAGCTCTGTTCATTCAGTGAAAGTAAACTATCAAATTCAACAAACCTCAAATGCTTTTTTCCTATGTTTTCCATTTTAACCCTCTTTTGTCTGTATCAGCACTGAACATGGGGTGGATAAATCTTAATATAAGAAAGATTGTCTAGGATAGCTCAATAAAATTTGTGTACTCTAAATAGAGTTTTCCCGCTGTACATCTCATATCCCTTTTTGGAATCTCTGATTGGAGTTAGAAACCTAGTTCTTTTGTGATTTCCCAAAAAGGGTACCCTACCATTCTAGTCCTCCTAAAACAGAGCCTAGTGATGTCATTCCACATGTCTTTCTTCCTTTTTAAAATGTTTTCTTTGTTCAGTGCTTTTGTTTTTGTCACTGTCCAAAAAGAAGAAATTTATATTCTTATTTACTTTAAAACATGACTGGTAAAAACAAGTGCTATTCTCCTTGAAGTTATTGTGACATTAAAAGGATTACCTGAATTTATTTAATGGCATACTTGGTGAGCAATGTGATTAGATGTTGTGGGGATATTTTTTAGTACAGAGGTATTTCTTATATTCTCCAAGTTTAGGAAGACCATGTACCCAGGTTTTCCCAGGACAGTCCCATTTTATGCCTGTTGTTATGGAGTTAATTATTACTGGAAGGAATTTTGCTCTCAAAATTATCCCTACTTATATGAGAATCATAAGAATTCCCTACCAAAATCACCCAAGGCAAAATTCTGCTTTACCACATCAATTTTTGTATATGAAGTGCAGAAGTGGTGAGAAAGGCAGCTAATGCTAGTTACAGGGTATTGTTAATCCACAATGTAAAGCACACTTTATTGACAACAAATGAAGTTTTATTGCTGATGGAATGTAATATCAATTTGTTCCTAAGTCTATGTTGTTTGGATTTGCCTATGAAGTTAACTCAGGATCCCAGATGGTCTTCACATTCAGTTCTATATTTTGAGAAGTTCTTTTGAATATTTTAAGTTCCTCATGAACAAGCAATAATAGTCCAAATGTCACCTAACCATGCTCACTGAAGTTTCCTTGTGAACATTTAAACGTTTTTTTCAGATCCCTATGAGGTTGTAAATAGAGACACTGCTGCTATTCCTGAGTTGATGTTATCTGAGAGATTACATTACTTAAAACTATTGATATTTTACAGACCAGCTTATCAGAAAATAAAAATCAAGATATAAAGCCATCTCAGCAGAAGAGTAAGTCATATAAGTGGCCTCTGTGGGAAATATATTCCTTTGCTTGTTCAAGTTAGGTTGCCTCAGGATCCATGGCACTGTGTGCAGTTCCCTAAGAAATACTGATTTCCCTACAAAAATTTGGCTTTGTTTAGTTCTCTGAGGGTTTTGGGGAACTGAACTTTAGGGTTTTGGTTTTCAGACATTTTATTTCTTGAGGAGCTCTAACATATCAAATAGAAAAAAGTATGAACTCCTTTGCCTTTCCATCCCTTTTTCTTTCCAAATACACACATGATTGTGGCCAAGTGTACTTTGACAAACTCATCTAGGGTGAAGTAACAACAAATACACTGGCAATGTGAGCACTAGGTCTGCTTGCCACATTTAGAGTAATTAGGAATCCATCCTCACAGGCCACCACAGATAGGGGGATAGTGGTGAAAAGGAAGACAGAGGGAAGGTCAGAAGGATCACTTGCTGAAGACTAACAGTGACCCATAGCCTTGAATCTTCTCTTTATATTACAAGAAAAGAGGAATCTAAGAAATAGCCATCTGGTAAATATTCACCTGTGTGCTGGCTAATGACTGTGGTAATTAATTGCAGCAGGGCCAATCTTCTTCCTGCTGTGTCCTTATTAGTAAGAAATTGCATCTACTTGTCATATTTTCATTTTTATGCAACGTGTAACATAGGTGAGGAGGGATAGATAAGATGAAATTAAGATAGGGAGGTAGGTTCTTGCTAGAAAATAAGCCTAAAAAATGTACTAGGCAGCTCTCCATTTTTTAGACATAATATTTACTATGTAATGAACAACTTCAAAGCTTAATGACTAATAATAATAATTTATGCTCAGAGTTTAGCTGGATCTGGAATATTCAGGATGTCTGTAATCATCCCATAACCTAGCATCTTTTCAAAATGGTTCTGGCTTCAAAAAGGAAACATTCTAAGGGGGAAAATCCTCAATATTGATACCTATGATAAGAAATAATCAGAAAAGCTGGGATATAATTCTGGCTTTGCCTCCAGTGTTGCTGACTTGAATAATTTGCTTTAACTTCTCAGGACCTCAGATTCTTCTACAAAATTGATAAGTTGACTAAGTGATTTCTAAGCTTATTTATAGCTTATTTACAAAAAAAAAAAGTTATTCTTGCCAATTTATCAGGAACCTTAGGCAGAATATAGAAGCGCAGTGGAAAATGTCATGTTGATTGTTACCACCTCTTATTCCAAACCAACCCAGTCTCAACTCTTATTGTCCCTCAGCAGATCCACTTCTATATTCCACCAAACGTCTCTTCAACTATCTCAGCTCAGCTATTTCATTCATGCCCAGCAAAGAATGTTAGTTTATTAGCCAGATCTCTCAACTTCAAGTCTAATATACTTTTCAATATAACTATCTCACTCCTGGGCATGAATCACTCACTCCTATTCCTCCAAACTTCCACCCCTGAAAACCTTCCAAATCATTTAAAGCCTAACCCACAGCATAGCTTCTGCATATAGTTTGCTTCAGTTACTCCAATAGAAAGTGACTTCTCCCTCCTTTGAACTACTTTTTCTGGAGCTGATTGTCGATTCTACTCATGATACTCATATGTATGGCTTATATTCCCAATTAAAAAAAAAAAAACACTCCAAAAACTTTATCAAAAGCCCGGATGAAAAAATTTATCTTTATAGTGGATTGTTAAAAAGACATTCAGTCCATCTATCCTGCTAGACAGACTAAGACTTATGTTCAAATTAGGCCATTAAAGCTATGTAGTTGTACTAAACTGTCTTTTCCTCCATTACGGAGCTGTCTATGTTGAGTCGCGCCTTAGCTTTATGCCCTCAGATTTCAATGAATGATGTTATGAGAGCCTATTCCTCCATGTGAGGGACATCTTGTCAACATCTTTCAGTATTTCTTTTCTCAGAAATATATTTTAAAGTAAATGTTTCACATTTCCGGAAGTGATTTTGGCTTTAATTTTTACTTATGAAGAATGGGAACTTTAAGACCAATTCCATTGTTTTGTTCTTGTTTTTCTGTTTTTAACTGTTTATTTTGCTCACCAGGATGACCAGAACCAAAGTTGTGATATAATTACAATTGTCTTGTTCTTTTCATTGTAAGTGAGCAAATATGTTTACTTCTCTTAAATTAACCTCTTATTTTGAAGGCTATTTTTTTTGTTAAATTCTGTTTTTTATATGCACAATTATTTTTGTACTGTTTTAAAACAATTTTTTTGCATGATTCCATTTTACTTAGAGTTAACTCTAATCCATCTTGAATTTAATTTGATATATTTTGTGATGGGAAGATCTGTAATTATTTCTAAATATTAAAAAGTATTATTAACATTAGCTATTAAATAATCAAGCCTTTTCACATTATGAAGAAAATTTTTTTATACTTTTAATTATATAAGTAATGCATGAATATATTAACGTTTGAAAAATTTCAATAATGTAGATAAAGCAAACTGTCCCACTCAGTCACCTATGGTCTGCCAATTTTGTTTTTCCTCCAGAGGATATTTCATCAGTGCAGTGTTATTCTTCCATTCTTTTTCTAAGCATTTAGATACACATATTAATATGTCAAATATATAGCTTTGTTTACAGGGGTTTATACACAAGTGTATTTATATGGTATACATTGTACTATAACTGTTGTTTATTTTTCACTGACATTATTGAGATCAGTTTACAGCAATGTATTTCAACATACTTGTTTTTATTTTAGTAATTTTGCAGTACCCTATGGTATCAATAATAATTTAATTCACCACTTTCATTCTGATAAGTTTTATTTCTAGTTTTTCACTTACATAAAAGTTTTTCAATAAATTTTACATGTATCTTTACAGTCCAAAGTATTTTACATAGAAAATGCCATATAACTGGAAATGATTACACACACACACACACACACACACACACACACACGCGCACACACACACAGAAAGGGTTTTTCTCTGACAGTGCATTATAATAAATACACCTCATTGTCATCAACAAAACTGATGTTTTTCTAGTTCTATTGTGATATAATTGACATACATTGCTATATACATTTAAAGTATACAGCATAATTGTTTGACTTCCATAAATTGTGAAATGATTACTGCTATAAGTTTAATTAGTATCCATCACCTCATATAGATACACTAAAATGAGAAAGAAAAAAAAAAGAAAATATGTTTTTCCTTGTGATGAGAACTCTTAGGATTCACTATTAACAATTTATATATAAATATATAAATAGTTTATACATAAATAGTTTATATATAAATTGTTTGTATATATAAATTGTATATATATAAATATATATGTGTGTGTGTGTGTGTGTGTGTGTGTGTGTATAATCGTACAGCAGCATTAACTGTCATCATCAAGCTGTAAATGACATCCCTAGTACTAATTTATCTTGTAACTGGAAGTTTACACCTCTTGAACACCTTTCTCCTATTTCACCTTCCCCCCAAGTCTCTTTCTACCTCTGATAACCACACATCTGATCCTCTTTTCTATCAGTGTGTTTGTATGTCTGCCTTAATTACATATATAAGTGAGGTCACGAGGTAATTGTCTTTCTCTTTCTGACTTATTTCACTTAACATAATGCCTTCAAGGTCTGTACATGTTGTTGCAAATGACAAGATTTCCTCCTTTATTGGTTATTGCAAATAGTGCTACAATGAACATTGGGGTGTATATATCTTTTCAAGTCAGTTTTTTCATTTCCTTTGGCTATATTCCCAGAGGTGAAATAACTGGCTCATATAGTAGTTCTATTTCTATTTTTTTGAGGAGCCTCCATACTGTTTTCTATAGTGGTTGTACCAGTTTACAACAAAACTGGATATTTCACTTTTTTCAACTTTTGTGCTTCTAGGTATGATATTACCGTGTTTGCGTTTATAGTTATCATGTCGTTATCTACCTATTTAATCCAGGTAATATATCATCATTTGATTCCTTCAACCTCAATTGCTATTTAAAATAAGAAACGTAGAACTCTTTTTTTCCTCAGCTCTTCCTTTTGAACTTTCTATCCTTAGAACGTATAACCCAGAATTTCGGAGCCATGCATTACTAAACATGTATTTAACTCATATCTAATCTCTTTCAAAAATTATTTTTAATATTTCCATTCCCTTTAATAAGTCCACTTTTAATAATAACTGTATGCTTAACTATTTTCAGTGCTTAAATTCAGAATATTATACCACTACTTTTCTTTCTTATACTATTTATTTTCATTTTTCAATTGGCACCACCATAAGTATTTTCTTTTTGTTAAATAAATATTGTCTTAGGGCAGATGCCCCAGAAATAAACTCTGAGACAGAGATGTACATGCTGAAAGATGGCTGGAAAGTGATCTCGAGAACAGTTTTAGCTGGGAGAAAAGCAGGATGGGAGAGGAAGAATAATTGGCACTTAGTTGTAACAAAACTTTCAACTAATTCAACAAAAAACTCTGGGGATGGGTAATTCTTCAGAGTTGCACCCAAATTTTGAAACAAGGGGGCAGACCTTTGTACTTTAATATAGACCCCAGTGATTACATGTGGTCTTCCCTTTGGAGGAGTTTAATCTTAGGATACCATCTATTAAGTCTATTCACAGAGAGGAACTCAGCTGTGACTGCTCAACAGCCAGCACTCCCAGGAGTGGGGGAAACAAGAATCTCAGTCCCAAAATGGGAGATCTTCAAATCTACTGCAAATCGCAAATTCAACTTAAATAGAATTTTTAACTTGTAAACTATTTTTCCTCAGAATGGCACAGATGCTGTTCTGGAATGTAATGGTTCAGGTAGAAATATTTGGCTGGTCAGATTCTTATTCTTTTCTGGGTAACCTTCTTCATTTAGCCAGATAAATTTATCTATCTTTTTTTCTTAAAATTCAAAATGTGTATCAGAATATGTCAGACATAGTGTCTATTCATTAATCATCTTTTTTTTTGCTTTTTAGCAATTTCATTCATTTATTTATTTATTCATTCATTCATTCATTTCTTTCTTTATTTTAATTATTTATCTTATTTTTTTATGGTAACATTAGCTAATATAAAAATCTGATGATTTTTTGTTCTATTTCTTTAATAAAGGTCAATGGCATTTTAATGGGGATTGTATTAAACCTATATAATGCTTTAGATAATAAGGTCATTATAACTGTATTGATTCTTCCAATACAAGAACATGGAATATTATTCCATTTCTTTGTGTCTTCTTTGATTTCTTTTAATAGGATCTTTTAGTTTTCATTATATAGGTCCTTTACATGTTCGGTTAGATTTATTTCCAGGTATTTTAATCTTTTGGTTGCAGTTGCAGATGGAATTATTTTTTTCCATTTCATTTTCTGACACTTCATTATTAACGTGTAGAAATGCAATGGATTTTTGAATGTTGATTTTGTATCTATACTCTTTACTGTATTTGCTCATTGTTTCTAGTAGTGTTCTTGTGGAGTCTCTAGGGTTTTCTATATAGAGAATCATGTAACTGCAAATAGTGACAGTTTGACTTCCTCATTTCCTATTTGGATACCTTTTATAGACTTCTCTTGCATGATTGCATTTACTAGGAGCTCCAATGTTATACTGAATAACAGTGGTGATGTTGGACAGCCGCACCTCATTCCTGACCTAAGAGAGATTTTTAGTTTTTCACCAATAAGTATAATGTTGGCTGAGGGTTTTTCATGTGTGGCCATTATGTTGTTAAGGTATGCTCCTTCTATACTGATTTTGTGAAGTGTTTTTATTATAAATGGATGCTGTATCTTGTTGAAGGCTTTTTCTCCAACTGTTGATATGATCATATGATCCTTTTTTTTACTTTGTTTATATGATGTATCACATTAATTAATTTGCATATGTTGTACCATCCCTAGGCCCTTGGGATGAATCTCACTTGTTCGTAGAATATAATCTTTTTAATATGTTGCTGTGTTTGGTTTGCTAGTATCTTATTTAGGATTTTTGCATCTGTGTTCATGAGAGATATTGGTGCAGATTTCATTTTTTGTGTGTTGTTTTTACAAAAGTTTGGTGTCAGGGTAATACTGGACTCATAAAATGAGTTAAGAAGTAAAGCCTCCTCCTCAATTATTTCAAAGAGTTTGAGGAGCATAGGCATTAAAACTTTGAATACTTGGTAGAGTTCACTGGTAAGCCATCTGGTCCAGCACTTTTATTTATTTATTTATTTTTTTGTAGAATTTTGATGACTGTTTCAATTTTCATACTGCTCATCATTCTATTTAGATTTTCCAGATCTTCTTGATTCAGTCTAGGAAGATTGTATCTTTTTATGTACTTGTCCATTTCTTTTAGGTTATTAAATTTGGTGTTATATACTTTTTCATAGTATTCTTGTATGATCCTTTGTATTTCTATAGTGTCTGCCATTGTTTCTCCACTTTCATCTCTGATTTTGTTTGTGTCCTTTGTATTTTTATTTTTTTTGTAAGTCCAGCCAGGGTTTTCTCAATTTTATTAAACTTCTCAAAGACCAACTCTTTGTTTCATTTATTATTATTATTTTTTTCAATTTAATTTAATTCTGTTCTAGTTTTGCTTCTTTTCTTCTGCTGATTTTAGGGATTATAAATATTTTTTATAGCTTTTTAAGATGAAGTCTTAGGTTGTTTATTTAGGCTCATTATTATTTTTTTGAGATAGGCCTGTTATGATATAAATTAATCTCGCATTGGTGCTTTTGCGATGTCTGAAAAGTTTTGGTATGTTGGACTATCATTATTATTCATTTGTATGTATCTCTTGATCTCTCTTTTTATTTCATTTCTGACACAGTTTTCTTCAGTAGCATGTTTTTTAATTTCCATGATCAGAGAATATAGTTGGTACGACTTCGACCCTTTTATATTTGTTGAAGCTATCACTGTGTCTCAGCATGTGATCAATCTTTGAGAATGTTCCATGTACACTAGAGAAGATTGTATAAGCAACTGTTTTGGGATGAAAGTCTCTGTAAATTTCAATTGTGTCCAGTTGATCAAATGTGTCATTTAAGGATGTTATTTTTTTTTTATTGGTTTTCTGTTTGGACCATCTGTCTATATTTGACTATGGGCTATTTTGGTCCCTACTATGATAGTGTTTTGTCTATTTCTTCCTTTAATTTTGTTAGTAATTGCTTTATATATTTGGGTATCTTGATTGGGAGCATAGCTATTAATAAATGCTCTGACATCTTTGTGCATGATTCCCTTTATTATTATGAAGTTTCTCTCAGTATCTTTTTTATCTTTTTTATTTTGAAGTCTATTTTGTCTGGTATTGGTACCACTAATCCCTCTCGTTCTGAATGCCATTTACATGAAAGATCATTTTTTTTTTTAGAAATGAGATCTGTTTCCTGGAGGCAGCATATAGTTGGGTTTTGTGTTTTGATCTATTCTGTAACTCTGTGACTTTTTATTGGTAAGTTCAGTCCATTTATATTTAGGATGGTTATTAAAATATGAAGTTTTGCTATAACCATTTCATGTTTTGCTTTCTGGTAGCTTGGTGTTTTTATTGCTTCCTTGTCCTTGTGTATCTTTTTTTTTTTTTTTTTTCATTTGTTAGTTTGTCTGTTTGGCTTTTGTGGGTTTTCCTTCTGGTTCTTCTTGTTTTAGGTTATACACTTCAGTTCTGAATCTTTGGCATTAGTTATCATTACAAATGTGTAAAGGTAGTGTGTATATATATATTATGTGTATATGTATATTATGTATGTATATATATGTATATATACATATATATGTGTGTGTGTGTGTGTGTGTGTGTGTGTGTGTGTGCGCGTGTATAGTTGTCCATTTTCTTCTGCGTGTGCCTTACCTCCATTCCCCTTTGTGAGAATTTGGATCTTTGAATCCTCTCCTTTCTTGCCAATGTTGTCTTAATTTGTCCCTATGTATGCTGAATGTTCATTACTGTATTGCTTTGGCAAATCTCTTCTTATTGTTCAAGTTTATAATGCCCTGTTCTTAGTAAGGGTTGCACCCCTCTGCTTCTATCTGCTTGCTAGTCACCTTATTTTTAGTTATGTGGCTTTTTTTTTTTTTTGGTCCTTTTCTTTTTGGTGAGCTGACCCCTTTCAATATTTCCCATAATGCAAGCCTCATAGTAGAGAATTCCCTCGATTTTTGTTGGTCTAGAAAGGTCTTAATTCTCCTTCATATCTAAAGAAGAGCTTTCTTGGATACATTATTTTTGGCTGGTAGTTCCTTTCATTTAATTGTTTGACTGTTTGATTCCACTCCTTTCTGGCTTGTAAGTTGTGTGCTGAGAAGTCAGGTGATAATCTAATGGGCTTTAATTTATCATTACCATATTCTTATCCTTGGCTGCCCTGAGAATTCTTTCTTTGTCATTAATTTTTGATAATTTTAATGCAATGTGTCTTGGAGAAGGCCTTTCTGGGTTGAGATAATTGGGTGTTCTATTGACTTCTTGAATACTTAGCTCCAGCTCCTTCTTTAGATTTGGAAAATTCTCGTCAACTATTTGTCTAAAAATGCTTTCCAATTCCTGCTCCTTTTCCTCCCCTTCAAGAATGCCATTTTTCTTATTTTTGCTTTCCCAATGGTATCAACTCATTTTTGTATTTCTCTTTCATTATTTTTCATTCTTCAGTTCCTCTCTTCTTTCTTCAGATTTACTTCTAGATTTCTGTCTTTGATATAACTGGTCCTTTCCTCCATTTGGTCAACTCTATTTGGTCTCTTACTGATTCATTGTCATCTTTTGAAGTGCGTTCTTCATCTCCAGAAATTCTATTTGGTTCTTTTTGAGGGTTTCAATTTCTTTGATGGAGAACTCATTCTGCTGATCTATTTTTTTTTTCTTTTTTCAATTCTTGAAACTGTTGATATGAATTGTTTTGGATCTCATTGAGTTTTTTTCAGAAGGACCATCCTGAATTCTCTGTCTTTTAAGTTGCATACTTCTATATCTGTAAGCGTATTTCCCGGAGATTTTTCTCTTTCTTTCTTAGATGCCTTGTCACCTTGGTTGTTCATTGTTTTTAATGGACTATTTATCCCCTGGGCATTAATGGTAATATATTCCTCTTTATTTTCTAGAAAGATTTATTATAAAAAGGTCTCTCTTTAGCCTGTTGCAAAAAAGGCATTTTTCTTTTGGTTTCCAGTAGGTGGCATTTAAGCCTCTTGGATCCCTGCTTTATATAAAGTCTTAATAATGTCTCTTTTAATAGATATTCAATCATGCTCACTACCCTCAGTCTCAGTCCTTGTCAGTGTTAGTGACAATTTTGGTAGAGTTTGCTCGGATTTCCCTATGGCTCCATGGTGTTCATTCTTGGAGAATATGGTGGGAGGGGCCCTCTGGGTTGGAGATTTGGGGCTGCAGCTCAGCCTTGTGTTTTGCAATCACAGCTGTTACTGATCAGCCATTGCTTCTCTGCCATCCCTACTTCTCTGCCATCCTCACTTCTCTGCTGCCCCCACTTCTTTGTGCTCTAACTTGATCCCTGGGAACTGCCATTGCATGAAGCACACAGATCTCTCAGAGAAGGCTGTTCAGGCAACCCCTCAACGTTTTTTCTTCCCCCTCCTCTTCCAGGAAGTTCTGGCTGGGAGAAACAGCTCTTTGTTTCTTCCAGTCAACCTCCCAACTCCTGGGGTTCTGACCTGTGTTAGTTCTTATGCACAGATCCCACACTCAGATGTTCTGGTGTGCAGGTTGCATTTGTTGTTGTTGTTGTTGTTCAGTTTAGATATTCAGCTTATTGTAATTTCAAGGGGAGAGATCTGGCATCATCTTTCACTCTGCCATGTTTCTGATGTCACTCCTATTAATCATGTTTTGTACTCAGCAATTGAAGACCATTTTCTTCTGTTGTACCATAAATTACTGCACTACAACTTTTATTTCTTCTTCAGGAACATAGATGTTCTTTGAGAGCGTAAGCTCCATATTCTCATCTTCATAACTACCATCTCTTTCTTTCATATTATATTTTGTCTATTTTTTTCTATATTTAATGAATGCTTCTCAAATCTGTTCTCCTGATTATGAATCAAGTTCCTACAGTGCTATATCTGTTTTGTTTTCTTACTGGGCTGTGAAATTTAATTTTATTATTGTATTGTTAAATCCTTTGATGTCTCTCTCTCAGATACTTTCCTGTTCATCTGAGCCTGTATCTCATCCAGTCCTTTTTCAGCTTAACTGGTTTTTTTCTTATCTCATTTTTTTCTTCTTGTTGCAATTATACTTTTTTATTTTCCTTGAAAACAATCAGTAATTTCTTTCAAAATTGTCTTTATAACATGTATCACAGGCTTAAGAAAGTACAAATATCTTCTGCACCTTCAAGTTAATATTCCCCTTTTGTGATATAATCTATTTTTTTTTTGTTAACACACTTTTTAGACTGATTTATTTTCACTTATCACTAAATGATAAGAATCAATCCAACTCAAAGAAGGTTTCCCTTATCCTCTCTCATTGTCCACTTGAGAGCTAAGAGCATTCCTGCTTTGTGATTGCTTAGGTAAGTGACAGTTGACATACATAGCTCCCACCAAAATAACTGGACTCCAACAACCATTAATCCATTGAACCTCTCCTAATCTAGAAGGGATTTTTCTTCTGATCCTGTGTATTTACATTATAAAGTTTCATTTATTTCTGTAATTGTAGAAACATTCTAGGGTTTTGCAGTTATTTTATTTTATGTATGCATGTATTATTTATTTAATTCACAAAAATATTGCATAAACCCCATAAATTCTAGCATTTATTATTCTGCTGCATCTCTTCCAGCTTGAGATTTTAGAAGGCAATTTACCAGCATTGTGGTATTTGAGCACTGGTTATGTTGTATTTCTAGGGACTTATAGTCTTTGGCAATTTGTTTTTAAAGAGACACTATATTGGGGTAGAAAAATAGGCCTAGCCAACTTGTATGCCTGTCCATATTGGCTACTACCTTGTTTTCTGGGTGGAGTTGGTTCCATGTCTCTAAGATAGGGTAGTGAATACCTAGTGGCAATTAGTAGACAGTTTTTTTCTTTCTTCTTTATATTTGTAGTGTTTAGGTCCACAAGGTAGCATGTATCTGAGCCTCCTTTGCCTCCACTGTCTATAAGTATTTATCTCACCTTCCCTTATTTTGCTCTATATTGCAGAGGCAAACCCATATAGGCTGGGTTTTCTGCACTTACATATCAGCTGTCTTAGGGCTGGGTTCTGTGAAAGAGAGGTGCTAATGGAAGAAAATGAGAAGCCAAGGTCTCTTTGTCTCTCTGTTTTTCTCTGTGTCTCTCTGTCTCTCTGTCTCTGTCTCTTTGTCTCTGTCTCTCTGTCTCTGTCTCTCTCTCTCTCTCTCTCTCTCTCTCTCTTTCTCTCTCTCTCTCTCTCTCTCTACCTCAGGCACGGCCGCTGGAAGGAGCTGTGACTGCTTAATGAATCCAGCCCCTTCAAAGCCCCAACTTTCAACAGACAGCTCTATTCACTTTCACCTTGCACATCTCATCTTTATTCCAGACCTCACCTGATGGCCCCTTTCCTAGGAATAAAAACAGCTTCTTGCTATTACTAACCTCTGAGTTGCCTCACTCTCTGGTATTTCACTTCTCTGTTTTTCCATCAACTGTGCTACTAAGTTCCTTAATTAAATCTCTCCTTTTGGAAAACCTGGAAATGTTTCTGTTTTCTTGACTTAGACCTTACTAACATATTTAATTTCTTGAACTAGTTATTTTTCTTAGTAGAAATGCATCCTGAAGTTTGAGAGTTATTTATTTCCAGTGTTATTGCAATCTTACATGCCTCTCTATGTTTTTTCCTTATAAGTATTTCAATTGAGAAGTTACAGGAGGGCAAATAAAATGCCTTTAGCTAACAGCTGTTATAATATATTTGTCACTGGCTGCACAATTAAGTATAACTTAATTATATCTTGAGGCCATTGTTCTTTGCAGAAATCCATGCCCAATTACAAGGTGAAAATTATTGAGAAATAAAACTTTAAGAGTCATTATTTTATTTGAAAACTGGTTTTATGATTTGTTTCTGTGAAACTGTAGATATTTTATATGAAGAGTTAGTGGTAGAGAGAGCTGGGGATTTTTAGGAGTGCAATACCTTAGGAGGTGATACTGTAGTTAATCAAAATTTGCTAGTAATTGTTCCCATATATGGCACAATATGCTTGATTACACATGTTAATTCTGGAGACATTTTGTGTGGTATTCACAGAGTTTAGGAGCTCTCTCACTTCTGGTACCAACTACAAGTTTGGGGTCCCTAATAACTCCTTCAGGTTTAATAACTTGCTAGAAAGATTCAAAGAACTCACTAAAAGCTATTATAAACCGCATCAAGAAATAGTTAAGGAAAAAAGGAAACAAATATCAGATACTCTGAGCCCCATTAAGCATGAGCATAATAAGGCTAAACTTTCAATTGCACCTTGTGTCCTTTCCAATTCTAAGATTTCAGGGAGTAGGCTAGGATAGCAGGACTTGTGCCAGCTCCGGTGGATATCCAGATAGCACAGCTGTGTATGAGATGTCTACCAGAAAAAGGACTTATATATCAATAGGAGAAAGACAGTGGTTAGGTAAAGGGCACTCTCCAGTGAAGATGGTAACATTGGCCAGCTGATGGCTTTGGTAGCTGGGATTAAAGACAGAGGGAAAACAGTTGTTCTTATACAGAAGTTAGGAGAACAATCTTGGTTATACAGTAAACCACCTTTGTATACTTGAATAAAACAATCATTGCACAACTCTCTTTAAATTCCCTAGAATCCTGTTGTTCATATTGGCTCAAGTTTACTTTATAATTTTCTGTCTTAATCAGTGAGAGTGGTGGTTTTACATCATAATTGAAAATTCTTTCACACTCTTTCCAGTAAGAGATGGAGGCTAATTTCTTTCTCCTTGGATATGAGCTGGCCTGGGTGACTTGTTTCTAATAAATAGAATGGAAAAAAAATGATGCTAAGTGACTTCTCAGACTAAATCATAAAAGACTTTCACCTGATTCTCTGCTTCTCTTGGGACTTTTGCTCTTAGAATCCAGATGGCATTCTATGATAAAGCTCACGTCATACAGTTTCCACATGTAGGTATTTGACTGACAACACCAACTGAGGCCTCAGATGACAGCAAGTGTCAATGGGTAGAAACCTGAGTTACAAAGCTTTCTAAGTAACTTCAGATCCAGTCACCATCTGACTGTAAGAAATACCCAGAGGGAGAGCCATCTTGCTGAGTTCAGCCAATTCCCTGATATGTGAAAGGTGATGATGATGATGATGATGATAATTATAATAATAATAATATTTTTAATACAACTAAGCTTAGTGTGATTTATTATGCAGTTATAGATAAGCAAAATAAAAAGTAATAGCATGGAGAGAACATTCTCATTTTCCTCAAATTCCTCTATGTAACAAAGGCACTTTAAGCTATTGTATTTGCAAGACTAGAGTACTTGGAAACTGGCAGAAAAAAGACAGTGATTCAGACTGACTAGGGCTTTAAACACAGATCTATGACCAGTGGCAGTGCCAAAGAGTGAGGGAAAGTTTCTTTCTTTTGCAATCTCAAAAAGTGACACCACAAAGTAAAGAAAATAATTTTGGAACTACAGAATGTATATTCTATCAGTCTTATGCAAAATGTGAATAAATAAAACTACCTTTGGAAAATTTTGACATTTTTTCTTCTGTAATAAATAATCAAAGTAAAAACGTGTTAACAATGAAAATGCAGGTTTGAGACAAATTGTAATCCCCCTTAGTCCCCTTTGAAAGTAGTTGGCTGCCCTTAAGCCATTTATTCTCTCTGAACACTTTTTCATTATCTGCACAATATTGATAAATTATCTACCTTACAGTATCCTTCTAAGAATCAATTGAGATAATATATATAATTCACTGATTCTAAGATTTGACAATATCCAGTAAATGTACAGTAAAAATAAGACAATTTTATTACATAATGTGTAACTGCTATTAGCAGTAACTTACTCTATGGAACTACCACTGTTAATAATCAATTTCTAGGACCAAATCTGGTGATAATTCAGCCATATTTGTGGACTTATTTTTCTCTCTTCTTGAGACTAGGGGCAGACGCCTGTTTGCAGCCCAATTAAGTGTTAGCTGCATGATCTTGAGGAAGTTCCTCAATCTTCTGCATTTTCTCAACTGTAAAATAGTATGATAATAGCTACTGCACAGGATGGCCATAAGAGTTTAATGAGGCTATATGGAGATAAAAGCTGCCCCAAAGTCAGCAAGAAGGGCATTTGTGTCTTTTCCACCAGTGTCATTTGTATTTTCTTAGTTTATAACTTTTAAGGAAAGTTATGGGAAACAAAGTAATTAGAAAAACAAAACACTCTCAGTAAATGTTTTTCTGTAAGAACAACTCTTGTCTTTTTTTTTTCCAAGTGGTTTGGATAGGACACTACAAAGGCTCATTACAACAGCACAAAGTTATGTTCAATCAACAACAGAGCTAGTACGTGGTAAACTCGCTACATGGACACAGCAAAGTTCCAGAGCTGGTGCTGCTTCCTCTCTCTTCTAAGCAGCCTGGGAGGCCCTTAAAAAGGATATTAGATCTGGAGTCATTTCAATGAGACTAATTCAGAATTCTTTCATTCTTCCATGATTTTTTAAAAATAGTATTTTTCTTTCTTCCCTTTCCTTGTTAAACAGTGTGGGTGATTATATATCTACTCACTAGATATTTCTGACAATGGTCTCAGTTGTTGCAGCTCTACAACACAATTAAATCTATAGCTAAATTTGTAGTCTCCCAATTTACAATAAATTTCTCTTCAGATGGAGCATTTTGCCTGTATTTCCTATCTGTAAACACTACCCTCACCTCACGCCCCACCCCTTATAAGAAAATCATCATGTAGAAGAATAATATTTAAGCTTTGTTTTTATTTATGTTAATTATTCTTTATTTCCTGAGTATAAGTAAATATATTAGATACTTAATTTTTTAAATATTTATTTAGAATTCATTAAGAGTAATATGTCATACTTCAATATGTACTTTGAGAATATATTTATATAAATGTATATATTTTCCAGCTTTATTGAAATGTGATAGACAATTAGTTGCTCATATTTGATTACCCCACTAAATTTAGTAACCCTCTTCCCCTTTACATATTTATTACAACATAGTTTACCATTTCGTCACACTACACCTTATCTCCTCATGACTATTTTGTAACTATCCATTTGGATTTCTTAATCTCTTTGCTCTTTTTCACCATCCCTACAAACCCCTTCTATCTAGTAGCCCCTAAAATATTCTGTTTCTATGAGTTTTCCATTTTTGTTGTTGTTTACTTTGTTCTTTAAATTCCACATGTATGTGAAATCTTGTGATATTTGTCTTTGTCTATCTGAACTACTTCATTCAGCATAATACCCTCTATACCCATCAAGACAAATTCTTTATCCATCCCCCCCTTTGTTTTTTAGTCTGTGTATGTCTTTCACTCTGAAGTGAGTCCATTCTAGGCAGCACATGTAAGGGTTTTGTTTTCTTATCCACTCAGCCACTCTATCCTTTGGTTGGAGCACTTAATTCTTTTCCATTTGAGGTGCTCATTGATAGACATGTAGTTATTACCATTTTTTATTCATTATTTTGATACATGATATTTTTTCTTAAAGAACTCCCATCAATATTGTTTTTTTGTAATAATGCCTTGGTGGTGATGAATTTCTTTAGCTTATTTTGTCTGGGAAGATCTTTATCTGTCCTTTGACTCTAAATGATAGTTTTGCTGGAAAAAGTATTCTTGGTTATAAATTCTTGGTTCTTATCTCTGAATTATTTTGTGTCAAACTCTTCTGTCCTGAAAAGTTTCTTTTCAGAAATTAGCTATCAGTCTTATGGGTGCTCCCTTGTAGGTAACTAACTGCTTTTCTCTTGCTGCTTTTAAGAATCTCTCCTTGTATTAAACCTATGGCATTTTGATTATGATGTGGCTTGGTTTGGGCTTCTTTGGGTTCCTTTTTCTTAGGACTCTCTGAACTTCCTGAGTTTATATGTCTATTTCCTTCACCAGATGAGGAAAGTTTTCCATCATTATTTCCTCATATAGATTTTCCACTTTTTGATCTCCTTCTCCTTTTTTAGTTACCCCTATTACACAAATGTTTTTTACATTTAATTTTGTCCCAGAGATTCCTTAGATTATTATTTTATTCTTGGCTTCTTTTTTCTTCTTGTTCTGATTGGGTGTCCTTGGCTTCTCCATCCTCTATATTGGTGGTACAATCTTCTTCTTCATCCACTCTATTAATTCCCTCTAATATACTCTTCATCTTGGATAATATAGTCTTCATTTCTGACTGGTTACCTTTTATAATTTCCATTTCCATTATTATGTTACTTTTTATCTCTTTGTTAAAGTTCTCACTGAGTTCATCTATTCTTTCCCTAAGTTCATTGAGCATCTTTATAACCAGTGTTTTAAACTCTGCATCTGTTAGATTGCTTGACTCTACTATTCCTGGATCTCTGTTCTGTTATTTCTTATGGTTTCTGCTTCTTTGTCTTCCCTTTTTGGCTGCCTTTTTGAGTCTATTTCTATGTATTAAGCAAAGCTCCTAAGTCTCCCAGTTTTATTAGTCAGTTTTATGTGGTAGCTGTCCAGTGTCACAGTCCTGAGTAAGGTTTAGCTGCATGACAAGTTTAGCCCCAGCCTGTGCTCCTCCAGGACCACCTGTTAAGATTCAGCAAGAAATCCATAGATGCTGTGCTTATAGTTGCCTCAAGAGGCCACACCCAATATTTAGGCCAGATGCCACCAGTGTGAGTCTTGGCACTGCTCAGGAAGGAGCACCAGACTCACCAAGGGCACAGCTTGATGTGGCTTGGGTGGGGCCATGAGTTAAGAGAGGCAGAGTTTTAAGTAATCCACTGATATGAGCGATCTCTGTTATCCATTTTGATGATGTCTCTGCCATGGCAGCACTGTGTCCACACCCTGGGAGTGGTCAGGGCTCATGAGAAGAACAATAGATATCACCAGTACTTCTATGCTGGAGAAAGTCTTGCCTCCAGCTCTGACTCCAACAACTCAGTATCTCCCTGTAAATCTCTGGTGACCCCTGCACAGCCAATCCTGTGCTATTGCTCAGAACGAGCAAGTCTGTTACTACAAAAGTGCAGTCACAGACACAGCTCTATTAAGAGGCATCTGCAGCTGCCAGCTGCAGCTGCTGAAGCCTCTGTCCCACTCAGCTGCTTGGGACCACCTGGCATCTTCACCTACTTCTATCTTTTCCTGTTTCAGGATGATTTCTTGTTTTTCTCCCTAGTTGTAGGTCTTCTGTTTGTCTAGATCTCAGTGACCTTGCTTGCTGTTTGCTCCTTGTTTCTGTCACAACTTTGATTTGATCACAAGAGGAATGAGCAAAGCCTCTATCTAAGATATTTTTAGGTGCCTCAAAAAGGTATTAATTTTTAAGAACGCAAATCTTCAGATTACATCTCAATTTGGCAGAAGTAATGTTACTCTGTCTCAATATTTGGATTTAGCTCTTACATTTTTTTCTTCCCCTATAGCTAGTTTTTGCAGTAAAGAATTAAATGTCATTTCAAGACAGTAGAAAAATAGAGAAAAGAATCTGTAAATACTAATTATTCTAATTTAATATATTGGTTTTGAATATATGGATTTGAATACTGTCAACATTCAGGAAAATTGTTTTTTTTAATTTATTTTAATATTGTCACCATTCAGGAAAATTGATTTCTTTCTCAACAGTTTTAACAGCACATTAACTTGTGTTAGATTACAAGAGAAATGAGAAATCCAGTAACAATAAGAACTACCGTAATGAAAGACAAATAGTTGTTTGAGGAATGGAAGCATTTCAATAGTTCATATAAGTTTTCAATAAAAAAAATCTGTTCTTAGCAGAACAAACAGAGACTCATGGAAATGGAATATAGATTAGGGGTTACCGGAGGACTATAGACTAATGGTTACTAGTGAGGTGGGGGAGGAGGGGAGAGGTAGAAGGGGGAAAGGGAGTCAATGTAGGGTTTAGGGGGAGGGTGAAGTTGGTAAAAGAGATCAAATATATGGTAGTTGAAGGAAACTGGACTTTGGGTGGTAAGCACACAATAGAATATACAGATGTTAAATGGTAATGTACACCTGAAAATTATATAATTGTATTAACCAATGTTACCCCAATAAACTTAATTAAAAATTTTTTTAAATGCTGTTTTTTTTTTAACAGACCTTTAGCATTTTCTCCTTCAAAGCTTCGGAGCCTTAGGAACATACCAATTTCTAGTTACTTTCTATTGACCTATGATGCAGGAAACAAAAATTATGATTGACTCTATGTCGATTGATTAAATTAATTTCAAAACTGAGAATAAGAGTTCAGAAATTACCAACCCTTTAGCCTTTCATAATTTGTAAGGTAACTATGGAGAAAGTAATGCTTGAGCAAAGATATTACTGTTAAGTTTTAAATCTAAAGCACAGTTCACTGGGAACTTATTGGAATATACTCAAATCATACTCCATACTTTAGCAATCTGCCTATGTAAATACAGAAATGCACACATACTCATGCACCTCTGTTTTTATAAAATTGTTCGTCTTAAATATTGAGTGAATATAGAAGAATGTTTATAAAATATATGTAAAATAAAAACAATACAAGGAACATCCATGAACCCCTGCAACCAGTTTAAGAACAACAATCATATTTATGAATACTATTCAGCTATTAGAAAAATTAAATATTGCCATTTGCAACAACATGGATGAATCTTGAGAGTATCATGTTAAATGGAATAAGTTAGGTGGAAGAGGTTAAGAACCATATGGTTTCACTCTTATGTGGATATAAAATTGAAAGCAACAAATAAACAAATCAAACAAATGGTGGTTACCAGAGGGGAAAGGGGGTGAGGAGAGACAGAAGAAGGGAAAGAGGGTCAGATATATGATGATGGAAGAAAGCTAGATTTTGGGTGGTGAACAAACATTACAATAAACAGATAATGTATTATAAAATTGTATACTTGAAACTTACATAATGTTGTTAATCAATGTTAACTAATACATTTTTTTCTTTTTAAAAAAATATTGGGGTGATATTAGTTAATAAAATCAAATAAGTTTGTACAATTCAACAATATGTCATATATATATTGCATATGTGTTCACATCCAAAGTTAAATTTTTTTCCAGAACCATATATTTGATCCCTTTTACTCCTGTCTACCTTCCTCCTCCCCCACTTCTCTCCAGTAACCACTAATCTAATGTCAATGTCCATGACTTTCTGTTTGTCATGTTTATTTGTCGCTTTCAGTTTTATATCCCATGTATGAATGAAATCATGTGGTTTTCAGCTTTCTCTGTCTGACTTATTTTGCTTAGCATGATTATCTCAAGATCCATTCATGTTGTCACAAATGGCAGTATTTCATCTTTTCTTATGGTCATTGTATATATGTACCACATCTTTAATCATCTATCATAGGAATACTTGAATTGTTTCTGTCTTGGCCACCATGAATAATACTTCAATGAAATTGGGCTGCATATATCTTTGTGGATACATGAATCAAAATTTTAGGGTAAAGGCCCTGTAGAGGGATTACTAGGTCATACGGTAGATCAAAACTTGGTTTTTGAGGAACCTCCATACTGTTTTCCATAGTGGCTGGATGAATTTGCAGTCTCACCAGCAGTGTATGAGGGTTCCTTTGTCTCCACATCCTCTCCAACATTTGTTATTACATGTTCTGTTGATAATAGCCATTTTAACAGGTATGACAAGGTATTTCATTGCATTTCTTTAATAACTAGCGATGTTGAGCATCCTTTCATATATTTGTTGTCCATTTTTATGTCTTCTTGGAAGAAGACTCTGTTCAGATCCTCTGTCCATTCTTGAGATTGCTTTTTATGTTATTATTGAGTTGTATGAGTTTTTTGTGTATTTTAGGCACTAAGTTCTTATTGGAGGCATCGTATGCAAATTTATTTCCCCATTCAGATGGTTGTCTCTGTCTTGTTAACAGTTTTTGTTGTTGTCGTCATGCAGAAACTTTTTAGTTTGATATAGTCCCATTCATTTATTTTTGCTTTTACTTCCCTTGCCTTTGAGGTCAGATTCATGAAATGCTCTTTAAGTCCAAGGGTCTTGAGTTTAGAATCTATGTTTTCTTCTACGCAATTTACTGTTTCAAATCTTACATGCTAGTCTTTAGTTCATTTTGAGTTAATTTTGGTGTGTGGTGATAGACAACAGTCTAGTTTCATTCTTTTGCAGGCGGATTTCCAGTTATCCCAGCACCATTTATTAAAGAGGCTTTCCTTTCCTCATTGTATGCTTTTGGCTAATTAGGTGAAAATCATTTGGCCATAGAAACATAGGCTCATTTATGGACTTTCAATTCTATTCCACTAGTCTGTGTGTCTATTTTTCTGCCAATACCATTTTATTTTGATTATTGTCACTTTAACGTATAATTTGAAGTTGAGTAGAGTGAAACCTCCAGCTTCATTATTTTTTTCAGGACAGCTTTGGCAACTTGGGGTCTTTCATGCTTTCATACAAATGTAATGATTTTTTGTTCTATTTCTTTAAAAAATGCCAATGGGATTTTGATGGGGTGTGCATTAAATCTGTATAATGCTTTAGGTAGTATGGTCATTTTAACTACGTTGATTCTTCTAATCCAAGAAAATTTTTCCATTTCTTTGCATCTTCTTCAATTTCTATTAATGCCATCTTATGGTTTTCATTATGTAGGTCCTTTGCATGCTTTGTTAGGTTTATTCCTAGGCATTTTATTATTATTGTTTCAATTGCAAAAGAAATTATTTTTCCACTTCTTTCCCTGACAATTTGTTATTAGAGTACAGGAACACTATGGATTCTTGAGCATTGATTTTATATTCAGAAACTTTACTGTATTTGCTTATTGTTTCTAGTAGTGTTCTTGTGGAGTCTTTAGGGTTTTCTATGTAGAGAATCATGCTATCTGCAGACAGTGAGAGGTTGACTTTTTCTTTTTCTATTCAGATGCCTTTTATATCTTTCTCTTGCTTATTGCACTCACTAGGACCTCCAATGTTTTCTTGATAACAGTGTTAATAATGGATAGCCTTGCCTTGTTTCTGATCTTGGAAGGTTTCTAGTTTTTCACCATTAAGTATAATGTTGGCTGAGGGTTGTCATGCGTGGTCTTTATTATGTTTAGTTACTTTCCCTCTATACAGATTTTATTAAGTGTCTTAGTCCTGAATGGATGCTGCATCTTTTTGAAGGCTTTTCTGCATCTATTGATATAATCATATAATTCTTATTTTTTAATTTATTTATGTGGTGTATCACAGTGATCAATTTGCAATCTCAAACTATCCCTGTGCTTCTGGGATGAAGCTCACTTGATCATGGTGTATAATCTTTTTAATATGGTGCTTTATTCAGTTTGCTAGTGTCTTATTTAAGATTGTTGCATCTGTGTTCATGAGAAATATTCATCTGTAGTTTTCTTTTTTCGTGTTATCTTTACCAGGTTGTGGTATCAGGGTAATACTGACCTCATAAAATGAGTTGAGAAGTATTGCTTCTTCTTGATTTTTTGGAAGAATTTGAGGTGTATAGGTATTTAATCATTTAATGTTTGGTAGAATTCACTGGTGAAGGAATCTCATCCTGGATTTTTACTTTTTGATAGGTTTTAGATGATTATTTCAATTTGTATACTTCTGATCAGTCTTCTTGATTCAGTCTAGTAAGGTTGTATATTTCTAAGAACTTGTCCATTTATTTTAGGTTATTAAATATGGTGTTGTGTATTTTTAATAGTATTCTTGTATGATTCTTTGTATTTCTGTGGTGTCTGTCATAATTTCCCTTCTTTCATCCCTGATTTTGTTTATGTGTCCTTTCTCCTTTTTCTTTAGCGAGTCTAGCCAGTGCTTTGTCAATTTTATTAAACTTCTGAAAGACCAGCTCTTTATTTATTTGTTTCTTTTATTTCTTTTGTTTATAATTGTATTTAATTCTGTTCTAATTTTGATTATTTCTTTCCTTCTACTGATTTTAAGCTTTATCTACTATTCCTTTTCTAATTTTTTAAAGATGAAGCACTGGATTGTTTATTTGAGCTTGTTTTTGATTTTTGAGATAGACCTGGAATGATATGAACTATTCTCTTATCGCTGCTTTTGCCATGTCTCAAAAGTTCTGATCTGTTGTACTATCATTATCATTCATTTCTATACATCTCTTGATTTATTTTTTTATTCCTTCTCTGACCCAGTTATTCTTCAGTAGTATGCTATTTAATTTCCATGTGTTTGTGGTTCTTTCTGCTTGCTTTTTGCAGTTGATCTGTAGTTTCAAAGCATTATGATCAGAGAATATGGTTAGTATGATTTTAACCCTCTTTTATTTGTCAAGAATACCTCCATGTCCCAGGATTAGGTAAATTCTTTAGAATATCCTGTGTGCACTAGAGAAGAATGTATAAGCAGTTGTTTTGAAATGAAAGACTCTGTAAATTTCGATTATGCCCATTTGGTATAATGTGTCACTTAAAGATGTTATCTTCTTATGGATTTTCTGTTTGGATGATTTGTTCATGTCTGACAGTGTGGTATTTAAGTCCCTGACTACAATAGTGTTTTGGTATGTTTCTCCCTTTAGATATATTAGTAATTGTTTTATATATTTGAGGGCCCCCTGATTGGGATCATAGTTATTAATAAGTGTTATGTCTTATTGGTTTATGATTCCCTTCATTATGAAGTGTCCCTCAGTATCTTTCTTTACCTTTTTTATTTTGAAGACTATTTTATCTGATATTATTACCACTAACCCCTCTTTCCCTGAATGCCATTTGCTTGAAATATAATTTTCCACCCTTTCACTTTAAGTCTATATTTGTCTTTGGAACTGAGATGTGTCTGCTGGATGCAGCATATGATTGGGTTTTGTTTTTTGATCCAATATGCAACTCTGTGCCATTTTATTGATGAGTTTAGTCCATTTACATTTAGGATGATTATTGAAATATGAGGTTTTCCTATAGCCTTTTTACTTTTTGCTTTCTGGTAGCTCGGTATTTCCATTACTTCCTTTTCCTTGTGTGTCTGTTTATTTTTTTGGGGAGGGGGAGTAGGGTGGGGTGGGGTTTGTGGGTTTTCCCTCTTGTCCTTCTTGTTTTATGTTATATACTTCAGTTATGAATCTTTGTCATCTGGTTAACAATAGGTATATGTAAAGGATGGTGACATGTACGCAAAATTCCATTTTCTTCTCTGAGTGCCTTATCTCCATTTCATTTTGTGAATTTAGATCTTTCATTCCTCTTCTTTTCTTTTATTGTCCCAAATTGTCCTTATGTATGTTGAACTATCATTTCTATCTTTTGAAAGTAATTCTCTTGTTATTGCTTAAGTTTATAATACCCTATTTTTAGTAAGGATTTCACTACACTGCTTCCGTTTGCCTGCTAATATCCTTACCCATAGTTATGTATTTTTGTCATATTTTTTTCAGGTGCATTGAACTCATTCTTCATTTCCTATAATGCAGGCCCTCAATTTTTGCATGTCTGGAAAGGTCTTCATTTCTTCATACATAAAGGAGAGCTTTGCTGGATACAGTATTCTTGGCTGGTAGTTCTTTTTATTTAAATGTTTGAATCTTGGATTCCACTCCTTCTCACTTGTAAGCTTTGTGTTGAAGAGTACAACAATAATCTAATGGCTTTTCCTTTACAGTTTACCATCTTCTTATCCCTGGCTCTCCTCAAAATTCTGTCTTTGTCATTCATCTTTGATAATTTTAATACAGAGTGTCTTGATGAAGCTCTTTTTGAGTTAAAGTAATTGAGTGTTCTGTTGACTTCTTGAATTTCAAGCTCAGGTCATTCCTTAGATTTGCAAATTCTTGTCCATTATTTGTCTGAAAATTTTTTCTAATCCCTGATCTTTTTCTTCCCCTTTGAGAATGGTCATTATTCGTATGTATCCTCTCTTGATGGTATCAGCTAGTTCTCGTATTTCTCTTTTATTCTTTTTCATTTTTTGGTTTCTCTCTTTTTTCTTCTGATTTATTTCTAGATTTCTGTCTTCTATGTCACTTCTCCTTTCTTCCATTTGGTCTGCTCTACTTCTTATGCTTGCTAGTTAATTATTCACCTCTTTTAGTGTGTTCATCTCTAGAAGTTTTATTTTAGGGTTTTAATCTACTTGTGAAAAAACTCATTTTTTTAATCTACTTTTTTTCTCAACTCCTTTAATTGTTATATGAATTACTATGGATCTCATTGAGTTTTTTCAGAAGTACTATCTTGAATTCTCTGTTATTTAAGTCACATATTTCTATTTTCTGGAGAGTGTTCTCTTTTTTTTTTCTCAGCTGCTTTATCACCTTGGTTGTTCATGGTGTTTATTGGACTCTTTCTCCACTTGGGCGTTGATGGTAGTGTATTCTGTTTGGCCTTCTTTTTCATAAAGATTTATTTTATAGAGATCTCTCTCTAGCCTCTTAAAGAAGGTATTTTTCTTTGGATTCTAGTAGGTGGCATCTAAGCCTCTTGAATTCATTCTTTGAGATTTAATAATATTTTCTTTTCTTATAAATACTCAATCACAATCATTACCCTCAGTCTCAAATTCTGTCACTGTTAGCAACACTTTCAGTATCCTTTGCTCAAATTTCCTCAGGGTTCTGTGATGTTCCAGTTTAGAGAATATGGGGAAGGAGGGTGCCCTCTGGTTTGTGGGTGAGGAATACTGCTATTTCTGTGTCTTCCCTTTGTGCTTTGCAATCACAGCTGCTAAGAATGAGCTGTTACCACTTTATAGTTAGTCCCCACACAGCTTTCTGCCCTAATTTCAGGCTCCACTGTATGGAGATCACAGATTCCTTCAGCAGGGCTGCTAGGGGAACTGGCCACAACTTTTTCTCTTCTTCTCCCCTTGCAGTGAGCTGCAGCTGCAAGAGGCAGCTTTTCTGTTCCTCCCAATCTACCATCTGATTCCCATGGTTTTGACCTCTGGATGCTCAGATATGCTTTGATGCAGGTTAAGTGTTTGTTGTGTTTTTGATGTTCAGTTTATTGTTATTTGAAGGGGACCGATCTGCGGTCACTTCTCACTCTGCCATGCTTCTGACGTCATTCTTCTGTAGTATAATTTGAAGTCAGGCAGAGTGATACCTCTGGCCTTGCTATTTATTTATTTATTTATTTATTTATTTATTTCCCCATCATGATTACTTTGACTATTTTGGAGTCTTTTGTGCTTCAATACAAATTTAATGATATATTTTTTTGTATTTTTAAAAAATGTTCCATTGGGATTTTAATGGGAATTGCATTAAATCTGTATAATGCTTTAGGTAATAAGGCCATTTTAACTACATTGATTCTTCCAATCCATAAACACAGAATATCTTCCGTTTGTGTCTTCTTCAATTTTTTTGATAATATCTCATAGTTTTCAGTGTATACATTTGTCATATGTTTCTAAATACATTTAATTAATTAAAGAATATCTCTGAGAACCTCTGTGAGAACCACTCTGATATCAACCTCATTGCCCCCCATTCAAATGTAATTCCTTGATTTTCTAATAATTTAACACAAATACTAAATTATAAATGTAATTCTTAAATTTCACTTGAGTTTTAAATTTCATGATTTGAATATATTATATTTATTCTTCTGAATTTTGGGGGAGGGCAAAGTATTGTTTCACGGATTCATGAATGTTGTTATATGCAACTACTTTTCATCCATTTTTGTTGCTAAGCACTATTTCATTGTATAAATATGCCACAATGTTGTTTTTTCACAGTACTGATGATCTCTGTGTGTGTGTAGGGGGGGCAAGTTTCATTTTGATAACATTACAAAAAATGTTCAGTACAAACATGGTTATTTTTTGTAAATGCATCCTAAGATTTATGTGCACAATTTCTCTAAGACATATGAAGCAATCCATTTCTGACTCACAAGGTACGCACATTTTATTTTGTCAGATATTGATAAATTTGTTTTCAAAATAGTTGTAAAAATTTATTATATTTTCTCTTCTCCCCATCAGTCAGTGTATGATATTGTCAACATTATAATTTTTGCCAGCTGACCAGTATATAATTGTATCTATGTCTCTCTAGTTTGAATTTACTTTTTTCCAGTCACTAATCCAATTTATTGTTATTTCATGTTATTCACAGTCACTTATATTTTCTCTTAGGTGAAGTTCCTCTTTAAGATTCCTATTTCTCTTTTTAAATTGAGATTCTTGTCTTTCATTATTGATTTGTAAGTGTTCTTTTTATAATCTAGATACTAATTCTGTGTCACTAATATTGGTTTCAAACATATTCTCTGAATTTGTGGCTTTTCATTCTTTTTGTCTCTAGAAGTCTCAAACTTAACATAATCAAATTTAACAATATTTACTTTAATTATTTACTTTTTATGTCTTTAAGAAATTCTCCCTTTAATAAAGCTAAAAAAATCTTAAATTTTCTTCTAAAAGTATGATTAGTCACTCTTCACAGTTAAGTCTAACTTTATTGATTATTGTGCTGACTGTGAGATAATATATATATATATATATATATATATATATATATATATATATATAATGTTGTATCACCATTTATTAAACTGTCTCTCCCTTTTACACTGATTTTCAATATAAATTATCACACATCAAATTTCCATGTATAAATTAGATGACTTCTGGAGCCTTTATTTTGGTCCATTGGTCAATTTGTCTATATTTAGGCCAAAACTTTATTGCCTTATTACCATAGCTTCATAATAACTTTTGATTTCAGATAAAGCAAAGCTCTCAACTTTTCTTTAGAAGCCTTGGATATTCTTGGCAAAATAAAACTTCATGTATGTTTTAGAATCAGTTTGCAGAGTGTCTAAAAATGTCATTTTGGCTTTTGATTAAAATTTTTTGCATCTATAGATCAATTTAAGTATTTATACCCTAAAATCTCCCTGTATGTTCTGCTGTAACTGCATCCAACATAATTTTATATAAAATTCTGTCATTATAGTTCAGTTATAAACATCTAATTTTTACTATTATTTTCTTGATCTCTGTTATATTTGATAGTGTATTTCTTAATTTAACAACACTTGGATTTTAAAAATTATCTCTATATAATTGATTTCTAGCTTAATTGTTTGTGATCAAGAAAGATAACCTATGGGATCTTTAAAATTTACTGAGGATTGTTTGATGTGCCAGTACGTAATAAATTTTTTAAAATACATATATACATGATAATTTTAAAATATACATATATATAAATTTTAAAAAATACACATATCATAAAAAATTAGCTACTGGTTTAAAATATTTAATAATGAGGAATAATGTCAAAAACACAACTAAGTGAGAGATGTCTCCAGATCACTCCCACTTGAAACACCAATGGGTTGAACATCCAAAACTCAACAAAAATCAATCAACCTACATACCATCATGTCTGAGCTTGGAATCTGAGCATTAGAACTACCACAGGTCAGAACCCTTGATGTTAGGTGGTAGACTTGGAGAAAAAAAAAAGTTGCTTTTCACAATATTTCCCAAACTTTCTATAGGAGGAGGGAGAATAGGAAAAAGTGTGTCCAGATTCCTGAACAGGCCTGACTAGGAGAGCAGTGAGCTCCATGTGACTGGCAGAAATGCCCAGTCATCAGGGCAGAAAGCAGAGAAGTGGGGCTGGCAGAGAAGTCGAACAGCAGAGAAACAACAGTTGAATATTACCTATCATGGTTGCAAAACACAGTACTGAGCTGTAGTTCCCATCCCTCACTCCAAGGAGCCTCTTCCCTAGATAGCCTCCAAGACTGAATACCTGAGAGACTCAGAGGAATCTGAGCAAACGCTACTGAAACTGTCATTAATACTGAAAGGAACTGAGACTGAGGGTAGCAATCATGACAGAATATCTATTAGAAAAATAAAGGCATTATTAAGACTTTATATAAAGCGAGGATCTGAGAGGCTTAGATGCCACCTACTGGAAACCAAAAAAGAAAGTGCCTTTTTTTGCAACAAGCTGAAGAGAGACCTTTATATAATAAAACTTCTTTCTGAAAACAAACAAAAAACAAAAAACAAAAAAACAGAATACATTTCCATTAATACCAAGCTGGAGAAATAATCCAATAAACACCATGAACAACCAAGGTGACAGGTATCTCAGAAATAAAGAGAAAATCCCTAGAAAATAAGCTTACAGACATAGAAATATGCAACTTAAATGTCAGAGAATTCAGAATGGTATTTCTGAAAAAACTCAAGGAGATCCGAAAAAATTCAAATCAACAATTTCAGAAATTGAAAAAAAAAAACAAAACAAAACAACTAGATGAGCAGATAGAGGAGATTGAAACCCTCAAAAATAACTGAATAGGTCTTCTGGAGATAAAAACACACACTGCAAGAGTTAAAAAATGAAATAGCAAGCTTGGGAAATAGAGTTGATCAAGTGGAGGAAAGGATCAGTGATGTTGAAGACAGAAATCTAGAAATAAATCAGAAGGAAGAAGAGAGAAACCAAAGAATGAAAAATAATGAAGAGAAATTCAAGAACTAGCTGGAACCATTAGAATAAAATAAGTATAATTGGCATTAATGAAGATGAGGAAAAGGAACAATGACTAGAAAGCATTTTCAGATAAATAATTGATGAGAATATGCCAAATCTAAAGAATGAGCTGGAGCTTCGAATTCTAGAAGTCAACAGAACACCCAATCATCTCAACCCAAAAGGGCCTTTACCAAGACACACTATATCAAAGTTATCAATAACTAAGGACAAAGACAGAATTCTCAGGGCAGCCAGGGAGAACAAAAAGGTAACCTATAAAAGAAAATCATTAGATTATCATCAGACTTCTAAGTGCAAACCTTAAAGCCAGAAAGGAATGGAATCAAATATTTAAACTATTAAGTGAAAGGAACTGCCAGCCCAGAATAAGGTATCCTGCTAAGCTCTTCTTTAGAAATGAAGGAGAATTTTTTTAAAGGAGAAATTAAGACCTTTTGAGACATATAAAAATTGAGAGAATTTTCAACTACCAGGCCTGCACTACAGGAAATACTGAAAGGGCTCACCTAAAAGAAAATGACAAAAAAGAAAATATAATTAGGAGTGAAGTGACTATCAGGCAAATAAAAGCAAAGGAGTGCAACCTTTACTAAGAACAAGGCATTATAAGCTTAAATAATAAGAAGAGGATTGCTATAGCAAGATAGTAATGAATGTTCAGCAAACGTAGGGACAAACTGAGATAACAATGTCTGAAAAGGGGAGGATTCAAAGATCTAAACTTGCAAAGAGGAATAGAGATAACGCACACATAGAAGAAAATGGAAGACTATATGTATGTATGTATGTATGTATGTATGTATATATATATATATATATATATATATATATATATATATATATATACACACACACACACACACATATATATAGCTATCCTTTTCATATTTGTAATAGTAACCAAACACCAAAGATTTAAAACTGAAGTATATAATATAAAACAAGAAGAACCAGAGGCAAAATTCACAAAAAACAACCAAAATAAAGAAAACAGAAACAGAAGGACAAAGAAGCAATGGAAACACTGAGCTATCAGAAAGGAAAAGATAAAATGGCTATAAAAAGACATCATTTTTCAACAATAACACTAAATGTAAATGAATCAAATGCACCAACAAAAAGGCACAGAGTTGCCGAATGGATTAAAAAAAAAAAAACCCAACCATATGCTGCCTTCAGGAGACACATCTCAGCTCCGAAGACAAATATAGACTCAAAGTGGAAGGGTAGAAAATGATATTTCAAGTACATGACATTCAGAGAAATGTGGCAGTAGCTATAATAATATCAGATGAAATAGGCTTCAAAATAAAAAAGGTAAAAAAGATAATGAGGGATACTTCATAATAATAAAGGGAATCAGCACCAAAACCACATAACATGTATTAATATCTACGCTCTCAATCAGGAAGACCCGAAATATGTAAAGCGATTACTAACAGAACTAAATGGAGAAACAGACCAAAACGCTATCATAGTAGGAGACCTATCTACTCCAGTATAAGATATGGACAGACCATACAAACAGAACATCAGTAAGAAAATAGCATCCTTAAATGACACATTAGACTAACTGATTATAATTGATGTTTACAGAGCCTTTCATCCCCCCAAAACTGCTTATATATTCTTCTCTAGTGCACATGGAACATTTTCAAGGATTGACCACATACTGGGACACAGAGATAGCCTTATCAAATATAGGAGCGTTGAAATCTTACCAACCATATTCTCTGATCATAGTGCTTTAAAACTAGAGATCAACTCCAAAAAAATTCAGAAAGAACCTCAAATACATGGAGATTAAACAACATGCTATTGAAGAATAACTGGATCATGGAAGAAATAAAAACGAGATCAAGAGATACATAGAAATGAACGATAATGATATTACAACATATCAAAACTTTTAGGACATGGCAAAAGTGGGTATAAGAAGAAAGTTCATATCATTACAGACCTACCTACTAAAACAAAAATGAGCCCAATTAAACAACATAATGCTACATCTTTAAAAACTAGAAAAAGAAGAACAAATGAAGCCTAAAGTCAACAAAAGATATAGTCAAAATTACAGCAAAAATAAATGAAATTGAAAACAAACAAACAAACGAAAAACAATTAAAAAATAGATGCAATGAAGAGCTAGTTTGGGGGGAAGGTTAATAAAATTGACAAACCCCTGGCTAGACTCACTATAGAAAAAAGAGAAAGGACACAAATAAAAAAAAATTAGAAATGAAAGAGAGGAAATTATGACTGACATTGCAGAAATACAAAAGATCATACAAGAATGCTATGAAAAAGTACATAATACCACATTTAATAACCTAGAAGAAACAGACCTGTATTTAGAAAAATAGAACCTTCTTAGACTGAATCAAGCAGAACAGGAAAATCTAAATAGACTCTCCTGCAGTATGGAAATTGAAACGATAATCAAAAACCTACCAAAATGTAAGAGTCCAGGATCAGATGGCTTCACTGGTGAATTCTACCAAACATTCAAAGAAGATTTAATACCTATTCTCCTCAAACTTATCCCAAAAATTTAAGAGGAGGCAATACTTCCAAACTTATTATATAAGGTCAATATTACTCTGATATAAAAACCTGGCAAAGATAACACACACACACACACACACACACACACACACACAAAAAAAAACTACAGACCAATATTTCTCATGAACATAGGTGCAAAAATCCTAAATAAGATACAAGTGAACCAAATACACTGACATATTAAGAAAATTATACATCACAATCAAGTGGGCTTCATCCCAGGGGCAAAGGAATGGTTCAACATACCCAAATCAACTAACATGATACACCACATAAACAAATTAAAAATAGGAATCATATGGTCATATCAAGAATACAGAAAAAAAGCGTTCAACAAGATACAACATCCATTTATGATCAAAACACTTAAAATTGGTATAAAAGGAAAGTACCTTAATATAATAAAGGCCATATGTGACAAACCCTCAGTCAACATTATACTTAATTGTGAAAACTATAACCTTCCCTCTAAGATCAGGAACAAGGCAAGGCTGTCCATTATTGCCACTATTATTCAATATAACTTTGGAGGTCCTAGCAATTGCAATTAGTCAAGAGAAAGATATAAAGGGAATACAAATAGTAAATGAAGAAGTCAAACTGTCACTATTTCAAATGACTTGATTCTCTATATAGAAAACTCTAAAGATTCTACAAGAACACTACTAGAAACAATAAGCAAATACAGTAAAGTCTCTGGATACAAAATCAATGTTCAACAATCCATAGTGTTCCTATACTCTAATAATGAAATATCAGAAAAAGAAGTAAAAAAAAAAATAATTCCTTTTGCAATTGCAACAAAAAGAATAAAATCCCTAGCATCAAATTTAACAAAAGTGAAGGATAAATATAATGAAAACTAGAAAACCTATTAAAAGAAATCAGAGAAGATACAAGAAAATGTAAAGCTATTCTGTGTTCTTGGATTGGAAGAATCACCATAGTTATAATGACCATATTACCTAAAGCATTTTACAAATTTTATGCAATACCAATCGATATTCTATCAGCATTTTTTAAGGAAATAAAACAAAAAATGATCAGATTTGTATGGAATCACAAAGATCCCACATTGCCAAAGCCATCCTGAGAAGAAAGAATGAGGCTGGAGGCATCACTCTGCCCGACTTCAAATTATACTACAAAGCAACAATATTTAAAATTTCATGTAATTGACAGCAAAATAAACACACAGACCAGTGGAAGAGAATCCAGAGTTTAGAAGTAAATCCATGTTTACATGAGCAAATAATTTTCAACAAAAAAGCTAAAAACATACTGTGGAGAAAGGAAAGCCTCTTAAGTAAATGGTGCTGGGAAAACTGGAAAGTCACCTGAAAAAGAATGAAACTAGACTGTTGTCTATCACCACACACAGAAATTAACTCAAATGGATTAAGAACCTGAATATAAGATCTGAAACAATAGAAAGTATGGAAGAAAACAGGAACTAAACTCGTGGACCTTGAACTTAGAGAGGATCTTAAGAATTTGACCTAAAAGGTAAGGGAAATAAAAGCAAAAATAAATGAATGGGACTACATCAAACTATAGCTCTGCACAGCAAAATAAATCATCAACAAGGTAAAGAGTCAAGCATTTGAATGGGAAAATATATTTGCAAGCAACACCTCCGATAAGGTCCTAATATCCAAAATATATAAAGAACTCATACAACTGAATAAAATCAATAAAACAAATTTTTCAAATAAAAAAAATGGGCAGAGGACCTGAACAGACACTTCACCTCAGAGGACATACAAATGGCCAACGAATATTTGAAAAGTAGCTGGTCATCACTAGCTATTAGGGAAATGCAAATCAAAACCACAATGAGATACCATCTCACACCTGTTAGAATAGCTATAATCAATAAGACAAGCAATAGAAATGCTGGAGAGGATGCGGAGAAAAAAGAACCCTCATACACTGCTGGTCGGACTGCAAATTGGTACAGCCACTATTGAAAACAATATGGAAGTTCCTTAAAAACTAAGTTGGTCTACCATATGATGTAGCCATCTCTCTACTTGGTTTTTACCCCCAAACACTTGAAAATTTATATCCAAAAAGATGTTTGCACACTGATGTTCATAGCAGCATTATTCATTGTGGCCAGGACTTGGAAGCAAGTGAAATGTCCTAAGATAGATGATTGGCTAAAGAAGCTGTGGTACATATATACAATGGAATATTACTCAGCCATGAGAAGAGATGAAATAATGCCATTTGTGATATCGATAGTCCTCGAGATAATCATTCTAAGTGAAATAAATCCGATAGAAAAGTTGAAAATCATGTGATATCACTTGTATGTCACTTGTATATAAACCTAAAATCAAGCAAGAAAAAGGACAAATCAACAGATAGACATGGACAATAGACTAATAGTTACAAGAGTGTCAGGGGAGAGATGGGAAAGTGGAAGGAGATGGGGTAAAAGGGGTCAAATATGTGGTGAGAGAAAGAAATCTAGCTATGAAAGAGGAACAAAATGCATTATAAATTATCTATATCTATATATCTATACATACATACATACATACATACATACATACATACATACATACATACATATGCCTACTGTTAAATTATACACCTCAAACTCATTAGATTTTGTTAACCAATGTTACCAAAAAACAAAGTAATAATTACAAATAAATTTTAAAAATAATTAATGTAGTACTTTTTAATTTTTCAATTTCTCTTTGGATTAGTTTTAATGGGATGTTAAAAATTTCATTAGTTCTATGTTCTGGTTCATATTTTTTATTAGTTATTTCTAATCTGAGGTTTTACCCATTCACTATTTTTTTATGTTAAATTATTTTTATGCAACTTGAAAGTACTTTTATTTTTTCAAATCTGCATATTTGTTTGCATAGTTTATTTCTTTATTCATATTTTAATACTTTTAATATCTTTTATATTTTTTAGATATTAGATCTCTTTCTAAAGCCTATGATCTTTCTAATAATTCTATATCAGTATCATTTGAGTCTGATTCTGTGCTCTATTGCTTTTACTGTTTTGCACTGATAATATTGGATGTTTTACTCATTTTAACTGTGAGCTCATATTTCTGGAGATTTGATCTAAGAGAATTCTTTGACGTAAGAATTGAAACTCAGTTTGTTCAAAGGCCATTTGTATTCATTTGTGTCAAGTATCTGGGACATGTTTAGCTCAGGATCTCTTTCACTAAGTCTCCTTAGGTTCTGTTGGGTCATCTGTATTGTGTGAATTCCAACAACAATCTACATAAGGAATAACCTGTTGTTACATATATTGTCAAGGGAGATTCCCCTCACTCCATCTGCTATAAAATATTAATATAAACGTTTTCTTTTAGTCTCCTTGTGAGAAGAGATGCTTTACTCCACTCTTATTTTGGTGATATAGCCTGTTGGGTTCCAGCACTGTACATGTATGCAGGCACATGGGTGATCTCCTAGCAAACACTCTGTTCTGGGTGGGTTCAGAGCTTTGTATGTTATACCCAATGTCTATGCATCCAAGACATCTTAGGCTCAAGTTTACCTGGTCTGGGAAATGCTCTCAAGATCAAAGCTAGATTAATGGTTCCTTCATCTCTCTGATTCCGCTTTAATTTAATTTTCAGTTCTTAGTGATGGTTACTAATTTGAAAGCTCATCAATTCATTACAAATAATTAAAAGTTTCATGTTCCAGGTATTTTTTTTAGTTATATTTAGTAGGAACTTTTTTTAGGTTATGTATACTGTTATACTGCTGTGTAGAAAAGTGATTCCCACGTGTTTTTATTCTCAAATTGCCTCAATTATAACTATTTTGTTTTAGACTTTTTAAAAAGCTCTATTTTTAGACAACTTTGTAAATGGTTAACAATTTTTGTTGTTTCAACTGTAAAGCATTAAAATATTTCAAACTCCATATTTGATATAGACAAGTAAAAAAGTACATTTTATAAGAATAAAATAAAATATTCCCCTGATAGATGAAATTTAATAATTTAATAAATTCTCTCAGTAAAAGCTAGGAATAGTATATTTATTAATGTTTAACAAGTGACCATCTGAGGATGAAAGCACTATTTGTACCATTTGTCAATCCCTGGTATAAATATTTTCACCATAGTCAATTTTAAGCTACCAATGTAGTATCAACAGTCTGAATAATTTTTGAAAATTTAAAAATTGTCTTTTGCTAGCTGATACAAGGAGGCTCCAGAATACCACTCTATTAGGACAGATTCTTTGAGTAGAACTGAGGTTTGTCTTAAAGAAAAGATATATGTGTATATCTGGTATATGTGTAAGGAAGAGCATAAGGGAAAATAACTCTCAGAAATCAAATTTCCAGACATAGCAATCCTGGAAAAGGCAGAAATATAAGAAAATCTAAGATATATTTGAATAACAACTGGTATGCTAGTATGAGTGGCTACAGTATCCATAGTAGAAACAAAGAATAGAAATGGCCACAGTAAAAGATGGCTGGGAGCAGCTTTGTTTGGTCTTTATCTCAAAAAAGATTCACTGAAATGGCAAAAGATACACGTAAACTTCAAGGTCTTGGCCTTTGTTATAATTTTTTTAAATGTAGAAAAAGTAATACAACCAATAACAATGCACCCACCTTTTAGCCTAAGAAATTAAACATTATTAACACATTTGAATAGATACACACACACACACACACACACACACACACACACACACACAAACGGGGGCGGGGTGCGGGGAGAGAGAGACACCATATAGAAAAAGAGATTTTAAATACAGCAAACCTCCCCATGTGAGGTTTTGATTTCTGTAGTTTCAGATCCCTGCAGTGAATCATAGTCAGAAAATATTAAATTAAAAACTTCACAAACAATCAATTCATAAGTTTTAAATTGTGCACTGTTTTGATTTGCACGCTAAAATACTGTCCCACTCCATCCAGACTGGGATGTGAATTATTCTTTTGTCCAGCATATCCACCTCACATTCTCTTATCATGTAAGCATTGTATCATCTCACATCCTCACAGGAAGCAGGAGTGCAGTACAAGATATTTTGAGAGAGAGACCACATTCACATGACTTTTATCACAATATATTGTTATTATTGCTCTATTTTATTATTGTTATTGTTAATCTCTTACTGTGCCTAATTTATAAATTAAACTAGATCATAGGTATGCATGTGTAGGAAAAAAAACATAGCATAGTGTGTGTGTATACGGACACACACACACACACACACACACAATGTTTTCACATTATAGGCAGTATCAGGCATTCACTGCAGTTCTTAGAAAATATCCTCATGGATAAGGGGGTACTACTGTCCTATTTTTCAGAAAATGGCATTAAGGTTTAGAGAGGTTTTGTCAAAATTTTCCAGCTAGTATAGTTGGCAAGTGGCTTTGCTAAAATGAGAATCTTAGCCCCTTAGTACAGGGCCCTGGGTTCTAACCACATTCATATTTTACCTCCCTGGAAGTTTTTAGATTTTTAATGAGGCAGTAAATGTGAAAGGTCTTTAAAAAGATTGAAAAGCTATGGAAGAGCAAGCTCTTTTGAAAGTTTCTAGCAGTATATAAAATTTAAACGTTCCTGCTCTCCTGTACTTTTTCTTCACTGTCTCTATCACCAGGCTCCAGACTTTTCCCCCTCTCCCCAACTGAGTCCCCGTCACAAAATATAGGCTGTAGGACCCAAACTACCATACTTGGATGGATGAATAGAATATGGAAAGATCTTTTTTTCTGCTCTTACCATTTCGACACCCACCCCCTCACTTTTTCTAAAAGCAAAGCATTCTAGTCACAAATAAAAAGTCACTTTTAGAACTTAAATATTCTTTCAGTCTTGGGTTTCTATGACTATACTACTTCTTATACATATTTAAACAAAAATGATATAAAATTTCCTTCTAGAACTCTTTGAAGTGACAATACAGGTTAGATGACAGATAGTAATTTTTTAAAAAATATGTTAGTAGATTAGAAAAAAGAAGTTTACACATGCATACATACTTTTGCCTTTTAAAAAAGTAAGTTTGACATTTAGGTATATTTAAAGTTCTAAAAATAACTTTCACAAATCAAATTTTCTTTACCCCATCACAGCTTTCCATTGTTGACCAGTTTATATTCCTAATATTCAAGTCTGTTCTTCATCTCAATTGCCTGTCTGCTTATCCAAGATGAGAATCCAGGGACAGAAATAACTCAGGAAAATAGCAGGGGAAAAGCATTTATCTGCAACAAGCGAAGGAAAGCGCATTCATAGATTAATTTCCTTTAGGTCAGCAAAACTGGAATGCCTCTCCTCAATGCCACAGACCAAATGGAGAAGGAAATTGAGAGGACGGGGGAAAATACTAAATTTTTTAAAAGACATAAAAATGATGTTTTTATAACAGCCTCTATGTTAACTGTGCTGATCATATTCTCAGACACAATACAAATGTTAAAACTAACATTTTAGTTCTTTCAAGGGACAGTCTCAATTTAAAAGCTGAGAAAAATTATTATTACATCCAGGAACTGAAATTATTATAATCATCGACACCATGAAAATATGGTTTTTAGTAGTCCTTCAATATCATCAGCCTCTGTGGGTTCTAAAGTGCTCCTCAGGGGAAGGAGAAATGGAGGACACAAAAAAGAGGTTTCCCAGAGTTCAGGGAACTCTACTCAAGTTTTTCTTTGCTATATTCACCAACTAAAGGTCACCAGGAACACTTTCAGTCAATAAAGATAGGTTTATTATTTCTGCAGCAAGGGGTACTACTAGTAATGGAGAAACAATGGAGATTTTGTGAAAGAAGAAATGGGTGAGGGAAGAGGGTTGTTTATTATAGGAGTGAAGCTCATGTTAGGTTTTATTTGGTGGGAAGTTTCAGGAGGCAAGGGCCGTGTTTTTTTTTTTGTTGTTGTTGTTGTTTGTTTACAAAAGACTTTCATTGGTGTTATCATATAATTCTTAAACTATAATGAGTGGTAAATCAGGGGAGCATTATCATTGTTGTTCTTGTACACATAGGTAAACATATCATTAAGTGATTTACATGATATTACACACATATTAAATGGTAGAGCCAGAACAACAGTCTAGGACTTTTGGATGAAAGTTAACACTTTCTCCACTCTTTATTTTCCCCTGAACACAGGATTTTAAATACAACTGCAATCGCCATGTAATTTAATTTTGTATTCTATATTTTTATTCACATGCGAGCATAAATAAATTTCTATGCTATTATACATTCATAGAACATTCTGTACTTCAATTATTGGACATCAAGTGGCTTCTAATTTTTCATTATTATGAACAAGGATATAATGAAAACCTTTCATCATAAAGTTATTTTTTGTATCTAAACATATCCTTAGAATAAACTTCTAAAAATGAGCCCCTTGGTAAAAAGGTAAGGGTCTTGTTTTACATTGCCAAATTTCTTTCTAAAAATATTATATAAAATTTTACTGCAACTAACAAGGTTAGAGTATAATTTTCATTGTGCCCTTGTTGATATTTGAAATTATTTTTTTACTTTTGTTACTGGTTTAAGAAAAAAGAAAAGGCTGCTCAATTTATTATTTATGCTTCCTAATTACTATCAAGATAAAATTTTCTCCAAGTTGTTTTCTAGCTGTATTATTATTCAATACTTAAATTTTGCATTTTTTAATTTCTGATTCCAGAGATAATTTGTTATACCCTGAATTTCTCAGCACATCCTATACCACATTTATTAGATTTCAAGTGGATTCTAATTTTTCACTATTATGAACAAGGTTATAGTGAAAACCTTCCATAATAAGTTATTATTTTTTTATCTAAACATAATCAGACACTCTGAAAAGATTAGCAGTTATAGGGAACAGGTTATTGCTTTCAAAAAAATACATTCTCTATTTCCCATTAAAAGTGTCTCCAATTCTCTGTTCGGTTGTAGAAATTTCTATGAAGATACCTGAATGTACTAGGGGTATCTAATACATGTGTTTCTAGATTTTATGTGAACTTTTGCTACTATGCAATGACCTGCTGAAGTTTTATCTGTATCTAAACATAGATATGGCATTGGTGATGTTGGGGAGTGATTGAGATGAAGAACAGACTTGCTTGAGAAAACAACTTCAATTATTTTCCCCATTAGTTTTGGTTAAGTACAATTTTTCTCATGTTAAATTAGGGAGAAGTTTTGGAAAATGTTGCCTTTTCTCTCTAGTATTAGAAAATCTAAAGCCACACTAAACACACTTTAAAAAGTAGTCTTTATGAAAAAAATGTATGTTTTCTGCAATCATGGAATCTGTAACACTGATTAATAAGGCTTGTCACATGTGTCACACTTCTTCATACTTCAATAACTTGGTGTGCATTGTTCTTTCTCCTAACGCACTTTCCTACTAGTTTTCCAGGCAGCCTTCTGTTATTTATTGGAGACTACCTCAGTTAATGTCCAATTTCAATAATAGAAACCACACAAGCTAGTTTAAGTAGGAAGGTATTTGACATGTGTACACACCACAATAAAATTTTACATTTTTACTAATGCGAAAAAGTTATTGTGACCTCTCCCAATCACATCCACACAATCAGCTTTGGAGAAGTGATCTATTTTCTGTCACTATAAATTAGATGTGCCTTTTCTGAAGTTCCAATTATGTAAAAGTCATTTGGTACAAACTTTAAATCTTGTTCTGCTCAGCACAATGTTTTTGAGATTTGTCTATGTTGTGCAGTGCATCTGCAGTTAATTATATATATATGTATAAATGTGTATATATGTATGTAAATGTATGTATATGTATATACACACATATATACATATATACATATATGTGTGTATATATACATATATATACATATGTATATGTATATATATATACACACAGACATACACACAAACATAAATGTATATATACATACATATATGTATATATATAGTGGAGTAGCATTCCATTGTATGGTTAAATACAGTATGTTATTCATTCATCCTTTGATGGATATTTGGAATGCTTCCAGTTGTACTCCCAAATGAATGCCTTCTATTTCTTTTTCCTGCTTTATTGAACTTGCTAGTACCTCCAGTACAATGTTGTAAGAGTGGGCATTCTTATTTCTAATCTAGAAAGTGACAAAAGTTTTCAGACAACAACCATGACTTGTATTCCTTTGTAAAATGGACTTCAAATGTGCTTGCAATTATTTATGTATGTTACTTGAAATAACCAAGATCAAACACATGCAGGCAATAACAACTACATTATGATTGCACTTAGATTTGGACTCGAACTCTGGCAGAAGATTGGTGATTGTGTAGGTACCAGAGACATACAGATAAAGACTGAATTGTGTGGTTTCAGGTCAAGGGATAGAGGACAGCCACCATTATCACTGTGTTAAGCCCTCCTCCCTCAAGGATCGATTTGGAACTGCTGTAAGTTTTATTAAAAAAGAAAAGAAGATAAAAAAGAATTATGGTAAATCAGTAAATTCAGTAAGATCAGTGAATCAGGTATTGGCAAAATTGGTTAAAGACTTCTTAAATATGTTAAACTGTGGAAGAAACATATTAACTTCAAATATATTCAAAATTTATCCTTATAAACTCAATACCCATATACCCTTCACCAAGATTTACCAATTATTAAAGTTTTGCCACATTTGCTTTCTCTCTCTATATATAGATAGGTGTTGTATTATAAACTTGTATATTTGAAATTTATATAATGTTATTAATCAATGTTATCCCAATAAATTTAATTTAAAATGATCACAGATTTAAAATGTAAATATAATAAACTAAAGCAAGGGTCTCTTTTGAATTGACTGTTGTCAGGAATCTGGGGCAATTTGATGACTGACTACTTTAATTTTCATCTAAGAGGAAGAAGGAAAGAAATAGGGCTAGAATATTCACTGAAGAAGAAGAAGCAGTTTTCAGTCATGTTATCTGAGAAAGTGGTGTGGTGGCATTTGGTCATTCTGTGATTGCCTAATGTCTCAGTTGTTGTCTCTGTTCAGGAATCATTAGGTATGAAATGTTCTATTGTTTTTTTTTTCCATCTCAGTCATGGGAAATACTTGACTGAAGTTGATATCCTGAGATATTATTTTTGTCAATTAAAGAAACACCATGCCCTAACTGGAACATGGAAACTAGGCCAGCTGCCAGGTGTCAACTGCCCACATTGTTCTATTTTTTATTTTTTTTTGGAACAGCTTTATCGAGATGTAATTGAAACATGAACAATAAATATTTAAATTATAAAATTTGATAAATGTTGACATATATACATCCCAAAATTTTCCTGGTGCTCCTTTGTAATTCCTCCCTTTCCCATCTCCTCATCCTTCCTGAAGCAACTACTGATCTAATTTTTGTCACTATAGAATAGTTGGCATTTTTTGGAGTTTTATAAATTGAATCATTCAATATGTACTCTCTTTAGTTAGGCTTATTCAACTAAGCATAATTAGAGATTTATTCATGTTGTTTGTATCAACAGCAAATTCTTTTTTATTGCTGAGTATATCCCATTGCATGAATATACCAAAATTTACCTACTCATCTGTTTTTGGACATTTTGGCTGTCTCTAGTTTTTGGCTATTATAAAAAAAAACGGCTATAAACTTTTGTATATAAGTCTTTTTAGTAACATATGCTTTCATTTTTCTTGGGTAAATACCTAGGAGTAGAATGGCTGGATCTTATGGTAGATGTATGTTGAAATTTTTATGTAAATTCTGGGATGATTTTACCTTTCTCAACTTTTTGAGTTTAAATAAAATTTTAGATATCTTAGGATAAAATGCTTCAATAGTTAGGGGAGGAGGGAAGAACTGCTGTTTGAAAATCACCCTTGCAGTTAATCGATTTTGTTTATGGTTGAGATAACTGAGACCACAAAGATTATATGAATGCCAAAAAGTATCAGATTCAGTACTAACTCCTTGGTCTTTTAGTACTGAGGTCTTGTCTTTGCTTAAGTATGACTATCCTTTACTCTGTGAAAAAGAATGAATCTAAAGATAAAATCAGAATAATTATGTTTATATTTCAGGAAGCATCATGGTGAAACTACTGTGATACACTTTATTTTAATTCAAAATGTTTCACTAATTATTATTCTTGTTATTATCGTAAGTCGAATCTCTATCACCTTGTGTCCAATTTTTTTGTGACATTATTCTTCCTGTCTCTATGCTCTCCCCATTCCATTCTTCTCTGTACAATGCTGATGGATTTTCTGCCACTGTTTATTTACCTTGTTGAATTCGATCTCCTCTTTCTAGTTTTGAATGCTGTCTCTCACTTGAAATCACTGATCATGACACTCTTGGGCTTATCTACCCTCTATACTCTTTAATCTTCCCACTGTCTTAAAATGTCTTATACTCATTGTCAAATCCTTGATTTTATTTAATTATCAAAAATTCTTCTCAAATATGTGTAGCCATAAAATCGAATAGAATCCCTTTAACTTGTTAAACAATATTGAATTAAAAATACTAACAAAACTACAAAAAAATTAAATAAAACTAAAAATATTAATATGATCAAGCTGTTCCCCAAAACTAAATTGATAATGTTGGTTTTGATGATAATAGACAGAAATGTTTGAATAATTCATTATTTTTGTTTGATACTTTTTATATTGAGAATAATGGGCCATCATACACCCACTGCTATTTTTATTAATGCAATTTTTCAATTGTAACACTAATCTAATTTTAAATCACTAATCCTTTACTCTGATGGTATAATCAATTTAATACTATACTAAAAAATCCGATACTGAAAAAATAAAAATAAATTAGTGCAAGTTTACTACTTACTATTTTTGCCTTTTTCTTACATTAAAAAAATCATGCAATAAATTCATTGGCATTATGGAGTAATCCTGACTGCAATGGCTCTTATACCTTTTGTTTGATGAGACTTAAATTTTAAGAGCTACTTGATGACTCAGTTCTCCATCAGAACCTCTGTAAAAAGCCCTCCATGCAGCAGGTAATATTATACCTGGCCTTTACTTGTGAATATGATCATAAACAATCTTTATTTCCTAGAACTCTTTAGCAGTACTTAGTCATGAAGTAGTCAACCAAATGATCAAGATTAAGTTTCTTTATATATTTTTAGATTCTAATTAAATTGAAATTTTCAATTTGTTTAAAAAAATCTTACTCTTTGTCCCCTAAGAATGTGTTTAAGAAACAATAAATAGAAATCTGAATAACAAAGGATGGAACATGCTTACCAGGTGTTGCATTATATAGTACAGTTGGAAAAAAAGAGGCGCTTTGTTAAAAATCACCTCATTGCTTATTTCATAGGATAAAAAATAGAACCAAGGAGATCATATTCAGCAGAAAATAAGCAAGTAGGAAAAGATTTCTTCTACTTTCACGTCTTTCTATCTAGCCACTTTCCCAGATGGCTTGCAAGTTTTTTTTTTTTTCATTTTTCAAAGAGCAATTTGAATTCTTTGTAAGTGCCTGGAATGCAGAGAAATATGACTATGGGATTTGAAGCTTCTTTTCTCTTTTTCTGCAGATAATAACATTTCTTGTGCTTAACAGTTTTTGATAATGTGATTCTGGATTCACAGCAATTAATGAGAGGCTGAAAAATTATTTACAATCACACTATTTATATAACTCTAGAGGAAGTCACTATATAACACATAAAATAAGGTTATAAGGTAGAATGTCCAAAGGAACAAATACAATAAGAAAAAGAGAAAACAGGAAGTATATTTTAAAAAATGAAAAACATCCCCAGAGAAAGAAAAAATGAGAAATAGTGATAACATACCAAGCTCAGAGCAAGGTGAATATTCTCCTTTGAAACTGGCAAAAACATTCTATTTGGTGCAAACAATATTTATTGTAATATTTTTTGGTTAATAACTTTGATATATGAAGTTCTTTAAGATCTCTAATTATAGAGTTGTCATTGATAAATATTTAATTATAGAGTTCATAACATTAAAATAAAATTCATTGAGGCTAAGTTAATGGTAGTTCATATTGAAGATAACGGTCATATTTTACAACTTAGTACCTTCATAATCATTTTTTACTTCATAATCTTTTTAAATTGAACTCCAAATTTTACTCAGATCTTACCAGTTTTTCCATTAATGTCCTTTCACTATTATGTGATCCAACCTAGGATACTATATTTTATCTAATTGTCACATTTCCTTAGTCTCCACTGGTCTATGACAGTTTCAAAGTATTTTTTTAGACCTTCAAAGATTTAATAAATAGTCGTCATTCATTTTTTAAATTGTCTCTAAATTTTTTTTTAATGTTCTTCCTACAGCTAGGGGTTACGGATTTGGAGAAAATTTCAGATATGAGGTGCTCTTCTCATCATGTCATATCAGGGAGTACATGATATTAACGTGACTAATAACTACTAATGTTAATTTTCTATAAGAAAACTTGTTTTTTCACCAACATTTATTTTTCCAGTCAATCACTTATTTATACCAGCAAGGTGTCCCATTTTTTTTTTTTGTAGTTTGGGTTAAAATCCAATACTAGATTATTTATATTGTTGCTCAAATTTTCCAGCTCTGGCCATTAGAAGCTTCTTCAGATTGATTTCTGTGTCCCTTTAATATGCCCTTATACTTTAAAAAAATATATTGCTTCCTTATTTTCTGGTACTACAAGATGCTCCAGGTCCATTTTTTATTTCCCTTCTAAAGCCCTAGAATCAGCTATTTTTACAAGTAGCCCTGGTCCTTTTTATTTGAAAATGGTCTTTAGAAACTAAGATAGGGGCTCTGGATTTGCCAGTTGCTACTGGGGTTTCATTGCTTCTAAGGCCTCTAAGCATACAGCGCTAGATAACATATGCCTGTATAAATTCTCATATATATATACACATTTGTATAATTGTTTCTCTTTCCTCATCTTATCTATATTAAGCTAAACATGAGTTCATAGTGCTGTCTCCAACTGTAATTCATTACTACATGGATCATGGAGTAATCTAGCCTTCAGCTCTTGCATATCAGTTACTTCTCTCACCAACAATGAGAAACTTCACTCTAAACATTCACTATCCATTTATTTATTTGTTCAACTTCAGTATACATGTGAAGCAGTTTGAGAATTTTTAACACGTACCCTTGTAAGAAACAAATTAACCAATTAAGGTACAGTGCCGATATACTGTTCCTTTTGTCTTTAACTTTACAGTTTCCAATCAAAACATTGTTTTTCAAAATTATTTAAGTCACTTCCTTTTTTTTCTAGTCCCATCAGTGAGATTATACTATGTATTTGTATTACTGTTCTATTATCACAGAAGGCATTCTAACATTGAAGTTCATTCTTTGTGTTGTACATTTCTATACATTTTGAAAAATACGTAGAGATATATATCCACCATATCCATCATCCCAGTACCATATGGAACAGATTCATCACCTTAAAACTTATCCTATGTATTCACTTTTTAGTCAACCACACCCACACCCCAGTCCCTGGTGTATTAGTTTTTCAGGGCTTAAAGCAACAGAGATCTCTTTTCTCATAATTGCGGAGGCCAAAATTCTGAAATCAAAATCTTGACAGGCTCTAAAAAGTATTTATTCCAGGCTACTCTCCTAGCCTCTTTGGTAGTTGTCAGCAACCTTTGGCAATTTTTGTTTTATAGCTGCATAACTCCAATCTCTACTTATGTCTTCATGTAGCCTTTTTCACCTTGTGTCTGCACAGGCATATCTCAAATTCCTTTTTCCTTCCCCTTATAAAGACATCAGTTATTAGATTTAGGGCTCACCCTAAATCAAGGACAATCCCATCTCAAGGTCCTTAACTTAATCACATCTGCAAATACCTTATTAACAAATAAAAGCACATTTATAGGTACTGGGGTTTAAGATTTGGAATTATCTTTTTTTTTTTTTTTGAAAGGGAAACTATGTGTGATGGTTAATTTTTTTGCATCAACTTGACTGGGCCATGGCATACCCAAATATTTGCTAGAACATATTTCTAGGCATATCTATGAAAATGTTTCTGGATAAAATTAACTTTTGAATTGGTAGAATGAGTAAAGCAGAGTGTTCGCTCTAATGTAGTAGATGGATGTCATTCAATTGGTTGAAGGCTTGAATTAAACAAAAAGGCTGAGTAAGAGAAAATTTTCTCTGTTTAATTTCCTTTTAGCTGATACATACTTTTCCCATGACTTCAGACTATATATAGATATAATTACACATACATACACACATGGGGATGGAGAGAGAGAGATTACTTCCTAATATTACCTAGGTTAATTCCTTTTATCCTAATCCTTTCAGTGAGATTGATATGTATTTGTAGTATTGCTATATTAATTTATTACAGTCTGCACTCAACCAAAGAACTAGCATCTAGAACATATTTTTTTAAAACTCTCAAAAATCAGCAGTAAAAGCACACAAAATATCCAGTTATAAAACTGTCAGGGACTTACAGGGGTATGCTGAGTTGAAGTGAGGACCGGAGGCCTGGCTTACTTTGGGACAAAAGCACGGTTGGTATCCACTGTTCCTCTGTGGAGTGCCCCCACCCACTCCCAGCATGCAGAAGCAGTGCTGCCATAGCTGATGTGTCATCAAACTGGATAACAGGGGTCACTCTGCACAGAGGATTCTCTAAAACTCTACTTCCCCAAACTCATGGCTTCACCCAAACCACAACCAGTTATGAGTTATGTCCTGGGAGATCCTGTGTAACTTGCAGAGCAAGCACCAAGATTCACACTGGTGGCAGCTGACATCAGTTTCTGGTGTGGTTTCTAGAGGCAACTATAAGCACAACATCTGTGGATTGATTGCTGAATCTTAACAGGTGAACCCAGAGGAGCACAGGCTGGAGCTGAAATGTGCCTGCTGCTGAACCCCTCAGGACTGTGCTGCTGGATACCAACTATACAAAGCCACAATAATGAGACCAGGAGACTTAGAAGCTTTGTTTAGTCCATAGAAATAAACATGGAAAGACAGCTGAAATGGGAAGACAAAGATGCAGGAACCATATGAAAGAACAGAACAGAGATCCAGGAATAATGGAGTCAAGCAATCTAACAGATGTAGAGTTCAAAACACTGGTTATAAAGATGCTCAATGAACTTAGGGGAAGAGTAGGTAAACTCAGTGAGAACTTTAACAAAGGATTAAAAAATATAAAAAATGGAAATTTAAATTATAAAAAGAAACCTGTTAGAAATGAAGAATACATTATCTGAGGTGAAGAGTGTATTAGAGGGAATTAACAGAGTGGATGAAGAAGATTGAACCACCAATATAGAGGATGGGGAAGCCAATGATACTCAAACAGAACAGAAATAAAAGAAGCCAAGAATGTAATAATAATTTAAGGTGTCTTTGGGACATGATTAAATGTAAAACCATCTGTGTCATAGGGGTATCTAAGTAGAAGAGAAACAATAAAAAAGTGGAAAATATATTTGAATAAATAATGATAGGAAACTTCTCTCACCTGGAGAATGAAATAGACATACAACCCAAGGAAGCTCAGAGAGTCTCAAAAACCAGAAACTCAAAAAGGCCCAAACCAAGACACATCATAATTAAAATTCTAAAGGTTAAATACAAAGAAAGAATCATAAAAGCAGCAAGTTAGTTCCCTACAAGAGAGTACCCATAAAACTGGCAGCTGATTTCTCAAAAGAAACTTTGAAGGCCAGAAAGCCTTGGCACAAAATATTCAAAATGCTGAAAATTCAAGATCTACAACCAAGAATACTTTACCAAGCAAAGCTATCATTTATAGTCAATGGACAGGTAAAGATGTTCCCAGACAAAATGAGCTAAAGAAATTCATGAACACCAAACCGCTATTACAGAAAATGTTAGAGGGACTTCTTTAAGAAGAAAAAAAAAAGTATGAAAATAATGAATAAAAAATGGTAATAACAACATATCTATCAACGAGTGCCTCAAATGGAAAAGAATTAAGTGCTCCAACCAAAGGATAAGATGGCTGAATGGATAAGAAAACAAGACCTCTTACATATATTGCCTACAAGAGGCTCACTTCAGATTAAAAGACACAGAGAGTAAAAGGAAAGGGATGTAGAAAGATATTGCCTTGATGGACATAGAGGGAATTGTGCTGAATGAAGTAAGTCAGATATAGGAAGAAAAATACCACATGATTTCATGTACATGTGGAATCTAAAGAACAAAATAAACAATAACAAAAAAGTGGAAACAAACTCTTAAGTACAGAAAATATTTTGAGGGCTACTTGATAGGAGGAGGGTTGGAGGATGGTGAAAAGGGTAAAGGGATTAAAAATACAAATGGATAGTTACAAAATAGTCATGGAGATATAAAGTATAGCATAAGGAAAGTAGGCAATGGTATAATAAATATGTAAGGAGGAAGAGGGGTACTAGATTTGTTGGGGTGATCACTTGAGCTCTAATCACTATGCTGTACAACTGAAACTAATATATTATTGTATTCCAACTATAACTGAAAAAAAAAAACTCATTGAATTGTACAATGTAAATATTAGCAACTAATTGTCTATTATATTCCAATAAAATCTGGTGGGGGGAAACAAAATTGGCAAAAGACATGAAGAGACATTTTACCACAGAGAATATATGGGAAATGAACACAAAAAAAGATGTTCCACATCATTGTCTATCAATGAAAAGAAATATTATATTATCAAAGTTAGAAAAGTGCAAATTATTAGCAAAATGTAATATCACTACACACCTATTAGAATAGCTAAATAAAAATAGTACATAGAATTTAAACAACATGCTACTAAAGAATGACTGGGTCAGAGAAGAAATAAAAAGAGAGATCAAGAGATACATAGAAACAAACTATAATGATAATAATGATAGTTCAACATATCAAAACTCTCCAAAAGTGGTCATAAGAGGAAAGTTCATAGCATTACAGGCCTATCTCAAAACAAACAAACAAACAAACAAACAAACAAAAAAGGAATGAGCCTAAATAAACAACCTAACATTTTATCTTTAAAAACTAGAAAAGAAAGAGCAAATGAAGCCTAAAATAAGCAGAAAGAACCAAAATTAGAACAGAATTAAATGAAATTGAAAACAAACAAACAAAACAACAGAAAACATAAATGCAACAAAGAGCTGGTTCTTCTAGAAAGTTATTAAAATTCACACCCCCTGGGTAAAATTACTAAATAAAGAAGAGAAAGGACACAAATAAACAAAATCAAGGTTGGAAGAGAATTACAACAGATACCATAGAAATACAAAGGATTAAACAAAAATACTATGAAAAAGTATATAACACATTATCTATCTATCATCTATCTATCTATCTATCTATCTATCTATCTATCATCTATCTATCTATTACAGAACTCATTTGTTATTTGTTCAAAAGGAAAGACATTAATGATTTACTTATTGACTGCTGCCTCATTGGTTTCCAATGTGGGGATTGTTAGAAATTTACTGGGAAATGAGATGTCTTTAATTATTATTATTTTTTGAGCAGTTACTACTCAATTTATTATGAGTAATACTATTGATAAAGGTCAATGCTATTTTTTGTTTTTGGTGACATTAGCTAATGAAATTCAATAAGTTTCAAGTGTACAATTTAATAGTAATATATATGTTTATATATTACTATTATATTACTATTAAAAGGTAATATATAAATAAATATATAAATAAATAAATAAATATATATAAATTATATATATATATATATATATATATATATATTACCTTTTACCCCATCTACCTCCTTCCTTCCCCCTTACCCCCACCTTTTGATAGCCGCCAATCTGTTGTCGATATCCATGAGTCTCTGTTAGTTTGTCCTGTTCATTTGTTGCTTTTAGGTTTATACGTCATGTATAAGTGATATCATGTGATTTTAAACTTTTTCTGTAGGGCTTATTTCACTTAGCATAATTATCTTAAGGTCTATCCAGGCTGTTGCAATGGCACTATTTCATCTCTTCTTATGGCTGAATAATATTCCATTGTACATATGTACCACAGCTTCTTTAGCCAATCATCTGTTGTAGGACACTTAAGTTGTTTCCAGATCCTTACCACAGTAAATAATGCTGTATAACAACAAATTTAATAATCTAGAAAAATGGACAAGTACTTAGATGAATATAACCTTCTTAGACTGAATCAAGAGGAACTGGAAATTCTAAATAGACCAATCAGCACTATGAAAATTGAAACAATCAAAATCCTACCAAAAAGTAAAAGTTCAGGACCACATGGCTTCACCAGTTAATTCTACAAAACATTCAGAGTTGTAATTCCTCTGCTCCTCAAACTCTTCAAAAAAATTGAGGAGGCATTATTTCTTAACTCATTTTATGAGGCCAGTATTATGCTGATACCAAAATCTGGTAAAGATAACTCACACACACACACACACACACAAAAAAAACAGACAAAAATATCTCATGAACAAAGATGCAAAACCCCTAAATAAGTTGTTAGCTAATTGAATACAGGAACATATTAAAAAGGTTATACACCATGATCAAGTGGGCTTCATCCAGGGGCATAGGGATGGTTAGACATATGCAAATCGATTAATGTGATACACCACATAAACAAATTAAAAAATAAGAATCATGTGATCATGTCAATAGATGCAGAAAAAGCCTTTGACAAGATACAACAACTATTCATGATCAAAACATTTAATAAAATTGGTATAGAAGGAAAGTACCTTAACATAATAAAGGCCATATATGTCAAACCCTCAAGCAAGATTTTACTTAATGGTAAAAATCTAAAATTCTTCTCTCAAAGATCAGATAAAAAACTAGGCTGTCTACTATTATCACTTTTATTCAATATAAGATTGGATGTCCTAGCAAGTACAATCAGACAAGAGAAAGATATAAAAGGCATCCAAATAGGAAATTAAGTCAAACTGTCACTATTTGCGGATGACATGATTCTCTATGCAGAAAACCCTAAAGACTCCACAAGAACACTACTAGAAACAATAAGCAAATACAGTGAAGTTTCTGGATACAAAATCAATGTTCAAAAATTTATAGCTATCCTCTATTCTAATAATGAAATATCAAGAAAAGAAATAGAAAAAATAATTCCTTTTGCAATTATAAATAATAAAATACCTAGAAATAAATTTAACAAAACACATGAAAGACCTGATGAAAACTGTAAGACTATATTAAAAGAAATTGAAGAAGATCTAAAGAAATGGATAGATATTCTGTGTTCTTGGATTGGAAGAATCAACATAGTTAAAACGACCTTATTACCTAAAGTATTATACAGATTTTTAAATTTTTAAAAATTTATTTATTTTAATTAGCTTTAGGTATACAGTACATTGGTTAGACATCTGTATAGGTCATTAAACAATCCCCCCAATTGCTCCCTCCCTCCCTTGGCCCTCCATTTAGCCAATGTATTAATGCTAACTCATTCCCTGTGCCATGTTCCCCATCTTGTGACAATTCATCAACTACTAATTTGTAATTCTTTAACCCTTCACCCATTCTTCCAGCCCCCAAAGCTCCCTACCCACTGCCCATCACCAAATTGTCCACTATATATGTGAGTCGGTTTTGATTAGTTTGTTCTTTTTATTCCTTAGATTCTGCATATAAATGAAATCATATAGTATTTATCTTTCTCTGTCTTAAATACCTTCTAGGTCCATCAAATCAATATCTTTTTCATTCCCCTTCCTTTTAGTCTGCATGTGTCTTGTAATCTAAAGTGAGTCTTTTGTATTTTTTTTCTTCTTAAAGAAGTCCCTCCAACATTTCTTGTAATACTGGCTTGGTGGTGATAAATTCTTTTAGTTTATTTTTGTCTGAGAATGTCTTTATCTGTCCTTTAGCTTTAAATGATTGTTTTGCTGGATAAATTATTCCTGATTGTGAATCCTGGGTCTTCGTCCTGCTGAATATTTTGTGCCAAGGCCTTTTGTCTTACATAGTCTCTTTTGAGAAATCAACTGCCAGTCTTATGGGTGTTCCCTTATAAAGAACTACCTGCTTTTCTCTTGCTTCTTTTAATATTCTTTCTTTGCATTTAACCTTTGGTGTTTTAATTATGATGTCTTGGTGCGGGCCTCTTCAGATCCCTGATTTTTGGAATTTGCTAAGCTTCCTGGGATGAGGGAATTTTTCCATCATTATTTTTTCAAACAGCTGTTCCATATCTTGATTTCCTTCAGTTATGCCAATCACACAGATATTAGGACCCTTAATAGTGTCCCATATGCTCCTTAAATTATCTTTATAGTCTTGGCATCTTATCTCTTGCCATTCTGATTGCCTGTCTTTGGCTTTGCCACCATCTAGATAGGTCATTTGATCCTTTTCTTTATTCACTTTGCTTATTCTTTTGTTTATTTCATTTAATATACTTCTAATCTCAAATAATGTGTTCTTCATTTCTGACTGGTTCCCTTTTACAGTTTCCATTTCCATTTGTATGTATTTTATCTCTTTGTTGAAGTTCTCACTTAAATTTCTCAAAAGTTCATTAAGCACATTAATAACCAGTGTTTTGAACTCTGTGTGTTATATTACTTGACTCTATTTTTCTGGGTCTCTGTTCTGTTCTCTCATATGGTTTCTGCTTCTTTGTCTTCCCATTTTGGCTGCCTTTCTATGTCTGTTTCTATGTACTAAGCAAAGTTCTTAAGTCTCCTGTCTTATTAGTATGAATTTGTCAAGTATGTGTCCAGTGGCACAGTCCTTAGGGGGGTTCAGCTGAAGGCCAAAATTGTTCCAAGCCTCTACCACTCTGTGTCCACCTGTTAAGATGCAGCAAGCAATACACAGATACTGTGCTTATAGTTGCCTCAAAAGGCTGCACCAGAAACCGAGGCCAGCTGCCTCCAGTGTGAGTCTATGCACTGCTCAGCAAGTTGCACCTGACTTGCTGAAGATATACTTGAACGTGGTTACAAGTTGGAGAAGACCTGGTTTCAGGCAATCATCTGGGCAGATCGTCCTCTGTTATCCAGTTTGATGATGTCATGGCTATGGCAGCACTGTGTCCAGAGCACTTGTATGGGGGAGGTCTCCACAGGAAACAATGGATACCGCTGGCATTTCTGTAGAGAGCGAGTCTCACCTCAGCCCTCACTTTGATAATGTCTTCCTGTAAGTTCCTGGTGGCTCCTGTGCACAGCCAAATCATCACTGGTGCTCAGAGCAAGCAGGTCTGTTATTGCAAAAATCTACTCATGAATGCAGTTCCTTTAGGAGAAATAGGAACCCTCATACACTGCTGGTGGGATAGCACATTGGTACAGCCACTGTGGAAAACAGTATTGAGGTTACTCAAAAAACTAAGAATTGATCTATCATATGATTCAGCCACCCCCCTACTTGGTATTTACACCAAACACTTGAAAACTTATATCCAAAAAGATATTTTCACACCAATGTTAATAGCAGTATTATTCACAGTGGCCAGGACATGGAAGCAACCAAAGGGTCCTATGATAGGCGGTTGAATAAAGAAGCTGTGGTACATATATTCAATGGAATATTACTCAACCACAAGAAGAGATGAAATGCTTCCTTTTGGGAAAACTTGGATGGACCTTGAGATAATCATGTTAAGTGAAATAAGCCAGACAGAAAAAGTTGAAAACCACGTGGTATCACTTATATGTGGGATATAAACCTAAAAGAAACAAAGAAACAGGACAAATAAACAGATAGAGTCTCATGGACATGGGCAATGGACTAGTGGTTACCAGAGGGTGGGGTAGTTGGGAGCTAAATAGGGTAAATGGGGTAAAAGATGTGGTGAAATAAAGAAATCTAACTATGGTAGGTAGACACACAATGAAATATATATGTGCTTTACTGCTAAATTGTACACCTGAAACTTACTGGATTTTGTTAATCGATGTCACCACAATAAAAATTTAAAAAATGTAAAAAAAAATAGAAACAACGTCAAATCATGATGAGAATAAGAGCAAAATGGATCCCTCTTACAGTGCTGGTAAGAATGTAAATTATTAGAAAGTGAAAAAATGTTTGGCAGTCTCTTAAACAACTATACATGTAATCAACACAAAAGAAACAACAATAGTACTATTGGGCATTTATTCCAGAAATATAAAAATCTGTGTTTACACAAAAACCTGTACATGAATATTCATAGCAGTTTTAACTATAATAAGCAAAAACTAAGATCAGCCTAGATGTCTTTCAACAAGTGAATGACTAAACAAACTATGGTAAATATATACCACGGAATAGTACTCAATAACAAAAAGAAAGAAACTTCATACACTCAACAACTTGGATGAATCTTCAGAGAACTATGCTGAGTGGAAAAAAACCAATTACAAAACGGTAACACTGTATGAGTTCATTTATATGACATTTTCTACATGACAAAGTTCTGGAAATGGTGAACAAGTTAAGTGGCTTTTTAGGGATGAGATGGAGAGTGACAGCAATAGAAAGGTTTTTTTTTTTTTTATTTATAGCAGGGTAACTTTTGTGATAGAACCCTCTGTGTCTTGAGTGGTGCTGTATAAATGAACTTATAGAAGCAATTAAATTGTGTAGAACTAAACACACACAAATGAATACAAGTAAAAATGAATATATCTGAATAAGATTGATAGATCATATCAATGTCAGTATTCTTGTTGTGATATTTTGCTATAGTTTTGTAAGTTTTTCCATTGGGTAAAACCAGGTAAAGGTTATAAAGGATCTCTCTGTATTATTTCTTAAAACTTCATGTGGATTTATAATTATTTCAATAAAACTTTCAATTAAAAAATCAATTGACTATATTTCTGTGAGTCATCATCTGGGTTTTTCATTCCAAACATTGATTTATGTGCCTATCCTTTTGCCAATATCACATTGTTTTGATTACTGTACCTTTATAGTAATTTTTGAAATTTTTATAATTTTCTTATATTTTTCAATTATTTTTGTCTTTTTACTCTTTCAGGTAAATTTTAAAATAACTGTGGCAATTTACAAATATAGAAACTTTGACTGGGATTGAATTAAACATTTAAATAAATAGGTGAGAAATGCAATCTCTAAAGCATTTAATTTTCTCATTCAACAATATGATGCTGCTTCATGTTTTTCAAATATTTTCTCTTCATCAGTCTTATAGTGATTCTGCATTGTTGTATTATATCTGTGCCTTTTGAATTTTATAATATTTGCTTCTATTATTGATTTAATCTTTTAACTTCAGTAGTATTTTATGGTATGTATGCAAATGATTTCTTTCTGTGTATTTATCTTTATCCTGACCTTTTATGAAATTCTTTAATTCTAGAGGTTTTTAGTTGATTTCCTTAGGTGAAGTATTTATGTCTGGATAATGGTTTTTCTCTTCTTTTCTGAAAGTTTTGCCTTTCATTTTGGTTGTATATCTTATTATGCTATTACATTTACCAGGACTTACATAAAACTGGAGCATAAGCCCACTAGGCAAGTGTAAAATAGACCCAGAAGTATGTAATATAGCTTAAAGATATTTCATCTGAAATATGAAGGAATTGGTATAAACTCTAACTCCTGTCAATCACTGGTAAAGGAATATATCTAGCATGTGTAGGCATGAGGGGGGATTCAGGACACTTGAAGTAACTGACTCTGGGAGTAACAAAGATTTATGAATGTCTCCTCATAACTCGGGCCTCAGGTAATGCCTGTTTCTCATGCCCTTAAAAAGCAAGTAATAAAATGAAGATGAAGATTTCTTAGTTTTCTTCTCTTCCAACACTTTTAGATTATGATTCTATAATTACCACCAAAATCAAAACAAGAGTTCTTGCTCTTCAAATAGACAATGCTTATTTAGTAGGTTTGGTTAATTTCTTATCTCAAATTTTGATGCCTTTATCAATGTACTTCATAACATTCATTTAAATAATCTCCTGTCCTCTGTATCTATGAGTCTATTTTCATTTGGGAGGGTATTGGGAACTGGATGAAAAAGGCAAAGGGATTAAGAAGTACAGATTGGTAGTTATAAAATAGTCACAGGAATGTAAAGTACAGCATGAGGAATATAGTTGATAATATTGCAATAGCCACATATAGTGGTTATTATTAGACTGATTGGGGGACTACTTCATAAATTACATAAATGTCTCACCACTATGCTGTACACCTAAAACTAATGTAAAATAATATTGAACATCAACTCTAATTGAAAATAAAAAAAAATTATAAATAAATAAATAAATAAATAAATAATCTTTCTTTGTGAATGATTTCTCTCAAATGCAATCTTTATTAGAATGTTCTTTAAATCAGAATCCACTTAATAAAATGTGTAATGCCAAGCTAACTTAGAAAAGTTTTAGATGGTCCACATTGTAGCATAGTGATGAAAAGAGAGGTTTGAAGAATGGAATATTACACTAAAATGTTTAGTATTATATTGACCAACACTTAGAATCATAGTCATTGTTATTATTTTAGACTAATATTTATTGAACATAATTGAAATGAAGGTATACAGAGCATTTGAATACACCTAAAATCTAGAGCAACATGAATTTGGTAATAAGTATAAATAACAGAAATATAGATGACAATGATGTATGGATCTTCAAATAATAAAGTACCTCTTCAAATATTTTCAATGAAGCCAAATATACTTTGCTTTCCAACGTAATAATAAATCCTTTTGGAAGTAAAAAGCATACATTTTGAATTCGTAACAATGGATGCCCAGGATGTTAGAGCCTGATGATGAACTGTTCAGTAGCAACTGCAGAAATTACCACTGCTGTTGTCCTCTGAAATTTGGAATACTGAAATGGCCAATTTGATTACCAAGTCCTCTGAAGAGAGAAAACAGAGCCACTGGTAGACTTGTATTCCTTTTCTCCTTCAAACTTGTTATAACTAATACAACATATAGTTCAAAGATATAAACATAAATATTGTTTATCTCAAGTGAAAGGTGAAGCTTTAATCAAGATCTTCAGTATAAATTTAGCAAAATTAAGATTAAAAAATTGTCATTTCATTTTTACTTTTTTTCTAAACTTCTATCTTTACCTTTTTTATAGTCATCCACATAAAAATTTGAATATAAATAACACATTAATGTATATGCATGTCTAGAGATAGGGTGAATCAGGAAAGGTGCGAATTTTAAATTTTAACTAAATTTATACTGCTGGAGTTTACCACTGTTATTGAAATTTAGGAGAGTGTGACAAACACAGGTTTCTCTCAAATCAACGGCTGCTTTGAAAAAATGTTTTTGGAATTCAGCAGGTGGTACAGAAATCATACAAAGAAATAAGAATTGAATTATAAAATAATGAGGTCAATTTTTTTTAATTCCTTTATTTTCACTTCTAGGGTGGTTGTGGAATTTGTTTTAAGGGTCTAAAATTAAGAATTTGTGCATTTGATTAGTGCTGAGATGTTAAAATTTGTGATTCTATGCAACATCTAGGAGAATAGAGAATTATAAATAAGAGTGGAAAAGAGAAAAATACTCCCATATTTGTTCCCAAAGAGTGAACCCTTTGTTAATGGAAGGCAAAAATAACTATAAAGCACAATAGCTCATTCAAAAGTTCTTATTCAAAGAATAAGTGGCTTTTATAGGTAAAATAAACAAGTACAGGTGTTTAGAATGTTGTACAAACATGCTCCTTATGAAGAGCAACTTTATCTGAAATAGAACAGAGGAGCCACATCTGATCCTAAAAAAACCTCCCTTTTTGAGGATAGAAAGGCAAGGAAAATTCTAGAAAGGTTTTCATCTAAATCAGATTGTTTCATTAATGTAATAAATTTCTGTTATCTAGAAATTTTATTCTTTTAAACCTGAAAGAATAAGATATAACAAGTTCTTTAATATTTCTCTCCAAGTAATATGAAATTACTTTAAAACATCAAGGGGGATTATATAAATCACTCTAGCTCAAGAATATCAGGACATACACATGACCAGAAAATAATTCAGGAAGCATGGACTAAGAAGAGTCACTGTATGCCTCCAGTTAACAAACTGGACTTTTTACCTTGTAAAAATTTTTGACTTAAGCAAAAGAACTATACAGCTGGCAAATTCAACTCTAGGTGCTAATGGAGACCATTAAAATCGACTTCTTTAACCTAAAATGTTTGCAATCTCATTCTCACTCTTATTAAAAGGATTTTTTGTTTAAATATCAATAGTGTTCTATTTCTTAATAATTTTAAGATCAATATTAAATAAGCAAAGCAGCTCTTGAAAAGGCAATTTAGCAATAAATTTTTATCTTAACTAGAAAAGGAGTTTAGCCTCAGCAGTCTTTATCACAATGTTTTATGGCATTAAACCATTACTATTATATTTAACACTACATAAGATGACAGAACAAAGTAACAAATATCTCCGACAGCTTTTACAAAATCCAAAAGGGAGGTTTTTGCAGGGAATACACACTTGGGAAACTTATTGCTCTAAATTACAGAAGGACTAAATTATTCAGGAGAAGATTAACCCATTCAATAATTCATTCTGCCCCTATAGGCATCATTAAAAGCTTCTGTGGAATCAGTTAATATCACTGAGAGTCACTGTGCTATTGAGAATAACAAAACAGAAACTTGCAGGGCTATGATCTTCCACTGTTAGCCAAAGTGGGAAATAAAACCATATAGGTAAAGGGTACAGTAATCACTTCAAGAAGGCTAAGAATATATCAATAATTCTATATTTTGCTGTTTTGCATAGTGTTTGGTCTGTAGAAGTTCAGAAGCCCAATCAAATATATATATTTTCTTTCATGGCTCTTAATTATAATTAAAATGCAAATTATCTAAGTGGTAGCTTATTTCCTGTTTCTCCTAATAGAATCTAAGTTCCATGAGAATAAAAGACATGGTCCACATATGCTATTTTTATCAAAGCATTGTGGGTGCTTAGCACTGTGTCTGACACATAGGAAATTCTTATAATATTCATTAAATAAAGGCAAAAATTACATATGTGAATCATTGATTAGTCAAATATAACATTGGAAAAATTTATGAATAATATGTAAAGAAAGGTACATTTAAAACCTTCAGCAGAATTATAAAGAGGCATCATAAGTCAATTCCTCAGTTGCGAATTTTTTGCAATTCATTCTTTGAGACCTTCTGTGGTCAATAGGTAGAATATGTAATCACCTCCAAGTACTGAATAAGGGCCTTGAGCCTTCAGACTATCCAGAATAGTTGCATACCCTTTCTTCAGAAATAAGAGCTAGAAAAGTTTTTTTCTTTTGGTTGGAAGAGGTTATTGGTGATGATATTCAAGAGTTAATTAGCCCAAGTGCATTCAGGAATGACTACCACTCTCTTAATTTTCCCCACACCCCCACCCAACACATATCTTGAGATAGGGACTTGGTACATGTATTTTATTTGAGAGGTGATCCAAGGCTGCATAAGGGAGGAAGTAGAAAAAGTGGAACAAAGGAGGAGAAAAGCCAATAGAAAGCAAGATAAAGAACAAGTAACTGCCATGGGCAACTGGGGCTCAGTCCTTCTAGGAACTCTCTGAAAATCTATGACAGTCCCTAACTTACAATGGATTGACATGATACTTCACTTTATGATGATGTGAAAGTGATGCACACTGAGTAGAAATATACTTCAAATTTTGATCTTTTCCTGGGCTAGTGATATTGCAGTATGATACCCCCTCATTATGCTTGGCAGTGAGCTGTAGTTCCCAATTAGACACCTGATCATGAGGGTAAATAACTGATACTCTGCAATGTACTGTGTTGTCAGTGTTTTGGGGATATTGCATTTCGTGTTTTTATATCCACCATGTCTACAAAACACCCATCTATGTCTCCTGCTTCTGGTGAGAAGAAATGAAATACAATTACTCTTGAGATGAAGCTCTATATAATTTCTCAGCTGCAGGCTAATGTGTTTGGTAGGTTAGGTGTATTAAATGTATTTTCAGCTTATGATCAGTTTGTCGGGATGTAACGCCATCATAAGTCAAAGACCATCTGTATATACAAAACACTTCAGAATCTTTCCATGGAGGGAAGGGAAGCTGGGGCATTTTTTCTATCAACTCTGGTTCTCAGTTGGTTGAAAGTCCTGAGCAGAATTAACTATTTGCAATTTCCAGTTGCATCTGCACATAACTATGTAAACTCCCCATGTGCCAGGAAAAGCTCTCAGGCAGAGCAGCAGGGAGCCTCAGGTACTTGAAGTGGGAACCATGCTCAGGAACTGCTGCAAGTGAATTCAGAGGCAGCTAAAGAGACAAGAAGCAGGGCAACAACAGCATCTGCTCAACCACTTTACCTGTGTCTTACACTTTCAGATTTACAAATTTCTTCATATTTAGTTGTAACTAAATCTTTACAAACACTCTGTGCTGTTGGAATTATTTCTAACATTTCTCATTTTACTTTGAAAAAAGTTTGATATTTTGAGAAGTCTTCTCCAGGTAATACTCATCTCAGAAAGGTCTCAGTCTCAATCTTTTAACTAAATTGCTTGGCTTCTAAATAAACAATGGTCCTAGTAAGTACCTGAATTGTCAAGCCTATAATTTATTACATTGGTAGTTTCTGCCTCTTGCAGCAAAGATAGAGAATAGCAGCCCATGTTTGAAGTTGAGACTAAGAATAGAGCTCATCAGAAGAGTCAATTACAAAATTGACCACTCCAGATCAAAATAATTGTGTTAGATCCACCAGAATGGTTTGTCCAGTAAGGCACATTGAAATAACTTAAATTTTCTAAAAGGAAAGAAATGTTATTATTATTTTTTTTTGCTTGGGGTGGGATTCTTTAGAGGACAAATACAATGTTATTAGACAACCTAGTCAATAAGACCAAATAAATTCTAGCAAATGACCATGTGCCTTGAAAATGAATGTACATTTACAGTCTCTCTTTTTTAAATCATCTGGAAACTTCCACAAGATTAGTGTTAGGGAGCTGTGTTGTATTTAGTTGTATCTACCTTTTATCTCAAGAGGATTAATTTATTTTTTATTTGGGACAGACTAATAATTTAGTCTATTTTAGTCTATGAACTATGATTGCTGATATTTTTCCAAGACAAATATAGTAGAATATCATTGATTTTGGAAAGCTTGCATGAATCTACATGCCATGTAAGTAAAATTTACACAAAGATTTTGACACTATTTTCCATAGTGACACGTTATCTTAAAAAAAGTTTTCAACATTGACAAAAACTATTTTTTTTTTTACAGTATAATGGCTACTGGAATAATTTCATCTAAGGTCTTTTCAAGAGTAAGAATTTACAATTTGAGGATTGAACAAAGTATGACAAGAGTAAGAAACTCTAAGACATCCTTTCAGCTTCACCAGCCCTATCTTTTATTTATTTTGGTTACACTTGAGTATTTTAATCTTCCATGCAGAAGTTTTCTCAAAGTTGCCTCATTTTTCATAAGATGGTATAGTAAGCTAGAGTGCACTGGAATGCAGGGTATTCTGGGGCAGATTAATTCTTTCCACATCAACTGCTTCCCTTGTTTTTCTCTCATCTTCTTCTTAGCACATTCATCAGCCAAACCAGCAAAGTAAACAGAAAGAAAGAAAATGTCATTCCACTTCATGTTGTATTTCATGCTCCTTATGAGAAAACTGATGTCATATAAAAAGTGATTTAGCATTTTGATCCTTTCCTTTCAGAAAAGGAAAAAATAAATGCTCAAGGAGACTTAACAATCACCATTTTTACTTTTATCAGAAAAATTTAGTAATTAACAAATATGCAGTTTAGTAGAACCTTATTTTTTGTCTATTTCTCTTTGTTTTGTGCTTATATGTATGTATGTATTTGAAAATCAACTACTAACATCTTTGGTTCAGAGCAATGTTGATAAAAATACATTAAGATTCTCATATGGTTGATACAAAATTCACATCCAATATAAATAGAGAAGAAGGAAAGATGTACCAGATGAAAAGGGGTGAAAGAAATGTTTTATCATTTATCAAAGTAGGAGATTTGCAGCTAGTATTTAAATATAAAAAGTTATGGTTCTCACTTTTTCACTTTCACCATTTCAGTGTTCATTGTTCACCATATGGTGTATTATTCACTGTCATATTTTCCCATTTAGAATAAGATTTCTTTTTTTTTCTTTTGGCTTTCTTTTAACTTTTAAAATGTTTTGTTGAAGTACATTATAAATGCAAAATGTACATTTCAATAATTTTGTGCAAACTGAACACACCTATATAACCAGGGCCAAGATGAAGAAAAAGAATATTACCAGAATGCCAGAGCCTCCAAAGTATACTGCTAGTCATTTTCCTCCCACAAAGATACCCACTATCTTAGCTCCTAACCACATAGATCAGTTTTGTTTGTTTTTGAGCTTTATATAAATTGAATAATACAGTATGTATTCTTTGTGTGTTTGGCTTCTTTCACTTAATAATTTGTAAGAATCATTCATATTTTTGTGTGTAGTCATAAATTATTCATTTTCATTGCAACATAATATTCTATTGTTTGAACATACCATAGTTTATCTTTCTATTTTACTGTTGAAGGACATTTTGGTAGTTTCTTATCTAGGGAATATTATAAATAGCATTACAATCTCTTTGCATATGTTTTTCTTTAACAAATATATGCATGCTTCTCTTTTCTGCATATATCTGTGAGTGGTATTATTGGGTCATAGAGTATACAAAAGTTGCTATTTAGTAGATACTGTCAGTTTTCCAAAGCAGTTATATTAATTTGCTCTCCTGATAGCATTTTTTTTTGCTGTCTTCTGTTATTGATCAGTAATCAAGAACATTAAAACATTTACTAAATTATTGTTCTTAGTGAGGGGTTTAGGGGTGGGGGAGAGTAAGGAATAGACAAAAGGGAGGGAGACTGTTATTTTCACTACAAAGATTTAGCCTTAAGAACTGGAAGAGTAAGGTATCTGAAATCAATTTGTATGAGAGAATTTGGTACCTATGGGAGAAAAAGTTTGCTAAATAAAGAAATCAGATCTCTTAAAAGTTTTGTCAGTGAAGGTATTTTGAAGACAGTATGGCATTTTTAAAGATCAAATTTATATCTTAGTCCATCTACAGCATCTGGCCTGGGGAATTTGGAAATTTAAATAACTTTATCCTTGAATTTTTTATGTCATTGGGGTATAGTCAGATGGCTTTGGTAGCTATGCAGAAATGTTAAGATTTCAAAGAGAGACTAAGATATTCTCTTCCCCTTGGCATGGAGCATCTTGGGTCTTTAGTGCACTTCAGAGTATCAAGAGCAATTTTGTATGTATGATACTAGGTGTCACTCATTACTGACCTATCAGGTCATGGCAGGACTTGTCAACTCTGGACAGAAATAGACACCTCTGAGTACTAGACAACTACAAAGAATCCTTCTCACTCCAGCAGATAGTGAAAAGGGAGCCAGAGCCCAAGGAAAAATAAACATTAAATGTCACACTATGGAATAGCTTAGTTTTAACTTAGTTTCTATGTTGGGTTGGTAAGTACATTTAAAAGGGGGAAACCCAGACTTCCACTCCAGGTTTATCTTTGTTACTCATTTGTTCATTAGTTAATTATTCAAAAAAAGGCCTTTTTAAAACTAACAGTTTACCAAGAATGGTGTAAGGCACTGAGGATAAAATAGTAATCCAACAGATTGATCCCTATATCTACTGAGCTTATAGTTTGTTAGGAGTCTGTATAGTAATACTGACTAAAAACTATATTTGGCTAGACAATTTCCTGGCATAGGGAATAATTTGACTACACTGACATTCAAACTGAAAATAAAGTTTTATTTATTTTTCATTTTTATTTATTAGTTTTTCAATTACAGTTGACTTATGAAAATAAAATTTTAGATAGGATGTTTGGCAAAACTAAAATCAGAGCCGTGAAATAAATGTGCTAAAAAAAAAAAAAAACAGAAATGGCTGTGAGTTACCTCCCCTTGGAAAACAGATATTTATTTATAAAGACACGACTCAGTCCGTGGCCTGAAATTAGCATATGTTATTTCATTTCCCCTGACTATGTCTGTGTCTGCAAAGCGGAATTATTACCTTCTATGATTTACCTGACATGGTTATTTTGTAATTTAGCTCAAAGTACTTTAACAATACAATCTGGTACAATGAGAGATATCACTGCCAACACTGTCATTGTAAGATGACAAATACTACTCAGTGTAAAATGATAAATATGATGCCCTCTACATTCACAACCTATTCACAAATGTGGAAAACAAGGGCTAATTTATTTTATTTTAGTTTTTTTTTTCTTTTATACATTCTAGACTATTACTTTATAAGAATTGACAAAAAGTTTGAGCTTCCAGGAACTCCTGCCTCCACTTCATTGTAAGTCCAGATAGGTTTAGTCAGCCACTAGGGGCCCCACAGTAAAAGAAATGAGATGACTGAAACTTATTAGAAATACCAAGCATACATTGTAGTGAAACTAGTAGCCTAAAGATAGTAGCAAAGCTCATATGGCTATGCTAAGTACAGATAGTAAGTAAGCAAGATAGCTTGATAAACTTAGAAAGAACTCTGAAGATATTACATAGTAATTTAATAACTTGTAACATATGTTAAAGATAAAATAAAAACAATATATGATGAAAAACTTAAGAGTCTATTGAGAGAAAAAGATGATAAGACCATCACAGTCATTACAAATAGGTGACAGCTATGTCATTTTTCTAATTCAACCATCCATTGGTGAATATAATCTCATACTGGCCACTCCAGAAAATGCAGATGATGCAGAAAATTTAAATAAAATTCATGTCTATTAAGTTGGTTTATTGTCAAGCTACAGCTATGGCCAGGCACACTTTACCTTGTGTCTCTCTGATAGAATAAATGTGTGTCATTTAACCTGGGACCCCTTCTGTCTGTGGTCCTCCTTGCTTGGACTTCAACTCTGTTCATAATCATACTATCAGCAGGGAAGACTGTTGCAGCAGAGAGAGAGACAGGACCATTGCTTGACCCAAGATTCTTCAGTGTGGTCTAAATGGTGTGATTTTCATATCTTGATTTAGCCTACGAGCCTTTCTGTTTAGTGGCCTCTAAGTGAGCTTACATGGAAGCCACTGTTGCATCAAGGTTATATCCCACATGACAATTCAAAAATGACCTCCTTTAAAATTCACATGGACTAAATGGTACAAATGACACAAAGAAGCAACTCAGTCAAACTGCCATCAGGAGAACAAGGGCTTTGACCTTAAAGTTATGACAATAACTGAATAAGAGTCTGAAACTCAAGTATTAGAAGGCTTCTTGTATTGGACTAAATAAGATTTCCTTGAATTCAACCAGGCTTCCTCTCAAAAATGCTTACTTATTTTCAGGTTGTAAAACCACCAATGACATGCACAAACATTTTAGTAAACAAAATAACATATTTATATTTATATTTATAGCACATTAACTTTTGTTGTGTTTTACATTCCATTTTTGTGAGACTGAAGATAACAGAAATGGAAACCAACAAGAATGTTTTCCCTTTTGAGTAAGGTAATTTAAATTGAGGAATACAATCCCAGAGCTACCTGTAATTTTCTCTTGAGCTGACTCAACAATATGGAATTGACAATATTCATTGACAGAAAGATGAACATGAACATGATAGTTTCTGAGTTTATCTGACCCAAACTTTTTTCTTTCTATCTAATCCTGATTTTCTCATTAAGATTTAATAGCTTATGAAACTTTAGATTCTTTTAAAGATGTATTTATTATGAAAACTTTAACTTAGAGAAAATATTATAATAAACAAATATATCCCAAATCTAGAATTAACAATTTTAATATTTGCTTCATTTATTCATCTGTTTTAGATAGAGGTTTTGAAAATAAATTACAGACTCATATTTCATTTTAAATGTTTCAATTTACATTTCTAAAGATGTTATATGCTCCTACATAACCACAATATCATTATCACACTTAACAAAATTAAATATTATTCCTTAATATTATCTAATACCTGGTCTATACTCATATTTTTTCCAGTTGTCCCCCAAATGTCTTCTATAGTTGGTTTGTTTAAATGAGGATTATGCATTTTATTTATTTGTGAAATCTCTAATATCTTTTAATCTATAGCTGCTGTCATACTTTCTTTTTTTATAACATTGAGTTGTTAAAAAATATCAGGCCAGTTACCCTTGGAATGTCCCACCTTCTGGAAATACCTGTTTGCTCATAGTGATTTGATTAAGTTTTTTTTCTCCTATCCTTTGTATTTCATGAAAACTAGAAATGACATCTATAGGTCTGATTATTTTTAAGTTGACTATGTTGTTGTAAGAATTCATCATACATGTACTGATTTTTATTGTATCACATCAGAAGGCATGTAAGTCTGATCCTAATATTTATGTTTCCTGTTTCACAAAGTTAATTGTTGATTATTGAAATATTTAGTTCATGTATTTCATCTCAAACTAAAGAAAATGGCCACCTGTGAAATAAATTATTAATTTGATAATGACCAAATTATTTTCTTTTATTAACTGAACTAGTCAGTTAGTGGATAGTAACCATATCATATAATCATAGGTGCTATACACTGGCCTCTATTTTGGAATAAAAACCCCTTTCACATAATCTCATGAGAGAAAGCATTTCTCAAATCAAGTAAAATGTAATTGTTGGGGGAATAATTAGATATGAAGATTTCATAGAAAGAAATTGCTTCTACAATGTGGTGAGCATATTAATTAAAAGATGTGGCTTTGAGTAAGGGGATTGGAAGAAGATGGCAGATCAGGTAAAAGCAGGGTTCACCTCCTCTTAGGTCTGCACTGAAATGACTGTGGTAGCAGAGGTGATCTGTTTCCTGTAATGGTTGAAGCTTGTTCACTTCCCTTCCCATAATGGGTAAGGGACATTTTAGTGTCACAGCTGACTTGGCATAGACCACTGGCCCTTGTCAGTCACTCCCCTTACAGTCCACCAACCAATCAAAGTACACTTTTTTTTAAATAGAAAAAGAACATGAGGATGTATAAGATGTGTATAAATTGAAAGCCCTGCTGCAATTGGAGGTCAGCCTTTGGATGTAAATCCGCTGAGCCAGTGTCAGGATCAATAAACACTACTTCCTGCTTATTACCTCGGTGTCCTGTCTCTCTTTCTGAGTATCATGTAATATTACAACCAAATTATAAAATTATTAGTGTGGAGAAACACGTGAAATCCAGCTGATCATAAAACGTACATCTGATAACATAAAGGAGCTTCATTGAAGCCAGCAGGAGGAGCAAAATCGTGAATCAGGCTGGACCTGCACCTGTGGGTGGTGGAGGAACAGCAGGAGGGAAAGCAAGCCTGCAGACGTTCCTGTGAAGGGCAGAGATGTATTGGCCTTATTCAGGGGCTCCTAAATCCAGGGTCCCAGCCCATGGAAGAGGAGTTTCCAAAAACTCTAACTGTAAAGACCAGAGGGCATTCTGGCTGGCTGGATGAGACAGGAGACTGAAACCTTAGATGTCCCTTTGAAGGGCCCACACAGGTTTTCTCATGTGTGGACACTTACCCAGAACACTGGTGGTGGGTCAGAGGCTTGCGCAAGGTCACACTAGGAAAGACTGCATTACCTGACTCAAGATTTAGAGCTGGAAAGGCAGCCACCATTGTGCCTTATCAGGGCATGGCAGAGGTCTACAGAGGCTCCAGCTTGACTGTGCAGACCCCTCCCACAAGGCCATTAGAAAGCACTGGCCTGAGGAGATCAGCCCGCCCTACCCAACCTGTAGATTGCCGGGGCTATTGCAAGATGGCTGCCAATCCCTGTACCTATTCAGGGCCAAACATTTGCAGCTGGCAGCCAGTGAAGTGAATGTGCATTTCAGAGATAATTTCAGGCCTATCAATGCTTCCAATACAAACTTGGTCAGAGCTTGGGGATCTGTGGGCCAGTCCCAGACAGCAGCTGGTATTGCTGTGATCTGGACTTTTGTGGAAACGTGGGAATGTGAGAACAGTTACCAAAGTTGCAGCAAGTTTGAGGCATATTGATCTGATGGCCATTGTATCCCTGAGGCCACATCCAATCCTACCCACAAATTGCCCCAGGCAGCCCATTGAAAGTCAACAGCCACTGCCCTGACCCTCCCCACAGGTCTCCCAATCCATACAGGCAACAAACTTTGGCTAGCACAGGGCTGGCACTGCAGGGAAATCGATTGCAGGCAGACTTCTGCTGCCTGCAAGAGCTTTGATATACTGCCGGGGACTACAGGGTTCTCTGGGACCACCCCAGATGGCAACTGGTCTTACTGTGATCTGTAACTACAGTGGGAACACCAGGGCATAGAAGTTTCAGCAAAACTGAGGCTATGTTGGCCTCATGGCCCTTGACGCTCTGAAATCCTGCCCCAATTAGTACATGAAGTGCCTGCTGCACATTGATGAACAGCTGCCCCTGCCCTGGGGTGGAACATTCTGTGAGGTCAACAGATCTCAGCCAGTGAAGTGAGCAAAGTTCAGGGACTACAGTGACAGGAAGATTCTGCTGCCAGCATGAGATAAAATGTCACTTAGGCAAATTTCAGGGGTTGTGTGGGTCTACCCACAGATGACAGTAGGTCATGCAGTGATATCTGACTCTAGTAGGAGCCCATGGTACCAGAGCTGGAAGCAAATATGGTACAATGTAGGCCTGACAGCCACATATCTCAATGAGATGATGCCTCACTTAACCCACAAACTACATTTGGCAAGCCTGCTGCCAGGCAGCCCAGTACCATTCAATGCTTTCCTTGGGCCATGAATTCAACAGCAAAGAAAAGCACTTATTTCGTGCAGCCCATGCAAAGCTTCATCTGGGAGAAACGTTTAGTAATCAGTGACAAACTCATGTCCATGAGCTTTAGTAATTCTTAAACAGAGCCTGGGTGTTTGCAGGACTGAGGTGGGCAGCAGCTGACCTTGCTACAATGGGAAATTTGTACAGGGAGCCACAGAGACAGTGCTGGCATGTAAATGGCACTGCGGTGGCAGGAGAAAATTTACTCAACAGATTCAGGAGACTCCCAGGGTCCCTGCACCAGCCAACACGCATATCACACAGAGGGTCTTCTATTTTCAGAGACATATGGGCAAGTGACAAGCAGTGTCAGACCTTGAGGAGCATGGCCCGTCTGCAATTTGTGGGTTGGGTGGGGTGAAGTTTCATATAGACAATGAAGTCAGGCCAATACAGCTCAGTTTGCTACAACTTCTCTGTCTGCTCACATGTTCCCAGAAAAGTCACAGATCACAGCAAGACAAACAGCTATCTGCAATCTTCCCAGGCTCATGCTGGCATTAGTGATCTGCCTGAAACTGTCCCCAGAATGTGCTCACAGCACTGCCTGAGATCTGCTGCCTGCATAGAATGTTCACCCTGGGGAGAGGTAGTGCAGGACAGCCACCCGGCAACAGCCAGCCCAACACATATATGGGTTGGGTGTGACAGGCTGATATCATCAGGCCAGTTCAGCTTCAGAATTGGCTGTGTATGGTGAGTAATCTGCATAGGCAAGTTGGTGTGGCTAGTCTATAGACTGCCCTGTCGAGGAAGGCCGATTATGACAAAATAGTGGCTGCCTGCCTGTCTAGCCCACAGTCTGCACCAGGTAATACAGTCTTTCTGCATATGAATCTTGCCCACACTTCATCCCTCTGTCCCACTACCAGTGTCCCAGGTAACTGTCCGTGGGTGAGAGAGCCTGTGCCTAGGCCTTTTAAAGGCCCTGGAATTTCAGTCATCTTCTATCTCACCCTGACAGCCAGAATGTCAGAATTTTAAAAATTTATTTCTTTAATTTTTTATGGTGACATTGGTTAACAAAATCTGATATGTTTCAGTTGTACATTTTAACAGCAAGGCATATATGTGTTGACATGGTGTGTTCATGTCCCAGTGTTAAGTTTCTTTTTGTCACCACATAACTGATCCCTTATACCCAATCTACCACCCCTCTCCACTCCGCCCTAGCCTCAGGTAACCACTAGTCTATTGTCCATGTCCATGAGTCTCTCTTTGTCCTGCTCATTTGTTGCTTTCAGGTTTATATCCCACATGTAAGTGATATCATGTGCTTTTCAACTTTTTTTGTCTGTCTAATTTTGCTTAGCGTGATTATCTCAAGGTTCATCCATGTTATCACAAATGGCAATATTTCATCTCTTCTTATGGCTGAGTAATATTTCATTCTATATATGTGCCAAAACTTCTTTATCAAATCATCTATTTAAGGACACATAATTTGCTTTCTTGACCTGGCTATTGTGAATAATGCTGCAATAAATATCAGTGTGCAAATATATTTTTGTATATGAGTATTCAAGATTTTTGGGTAAGTAGAGAGATTGCTGGTTCAAATGGTAGATCAATTCTTAGTTTTTTGAAGAACCTCCATAGTTGCTATACATATTTACAGTCTTACCAGCAGTGTATGAGGGTTCCTTTTTCTATGCTTCCTATCCTACATTTGTTATTACTTGTCCTGTTGATTATAGCTATTCTAACAGGTACGAGATGATATCTCATTGTGGTTTTGATTTGCATTTTCTTAATAGCTAGTGATGTTGAGCATCTTTTAAAATATTTGTTGGCCATTTGTATGTCTTTTAGAGAGAACCAGACCACTGCCTACAACATTGTCTTTTCTACTTACTTATAGGTCTAGTATAGGCAAAATTCATCTGTGGATTGTTTTGTAGCTCCTGCCTGGTAATTTTGAGGAATCAAAGGCAGTGGCTGACTGTGGCCTACTGGGGATCCCCTCCCAAGGGGCCATAAAATCAATGCACCTGGAGGCTGGCCCTAGACCACAATAGAACAAATCCTGATTAGTCCCATAATCAATACACACAAAATGTGGTTGCTACAAGTACATAAGCCTGCTAGGGCTAATCAATGGGGTCAGCTAACCTCTCCCCAAAACAGCAACTTTTAACCTGTGGGTACAGCCAGTTCCACAATTGGTCAGCCTGAGCATTAATACCATCCACCGTAGCACTAACATCAATAAATGCTTAGCTACAACAGAAGATCACACACAATCCATGCAAAGATCATGTCCATAGCCTCCAGCACAGGATATCAGGGAGAGTGCACCACGGTGCCACACAGGACACCTTTCACATTAGGCCATCTGGCCAAGGCTGAGAGATGAAACAAATATTCCTAACATATAGAAATGAACACAGAGAGGCTAATGAAATGAGAAAACAAAGAAACATGCTACAAATGAGACAAAAAGAGAAAAACAGAAAATAAGCTAAATGAAATGGAGGCAAGCAATCTACCAGAGACAGAATTTCAAATAATAGTTATAAGGAGGCTCAATGAACGTAGGGGGAGAATGGATGAGCACAATGAGAACCTCAACAGAGACATAATAAGCATAAAAAATGACATAATAACCATAAAAAATAGCCAGACAGAATGAAGAACACAATAACTAAATTGAAAAATACACTAGAATGATACAACAGTAGATTGGATGAAGCAGAAAATTGAATCAGTGAATTGGAAGGTAGGGAAGCAGAATACACCCAATTAGAACAATGAAAAGGAATTTTAAAAATGAAGCTAGTTTAGGAGACCTGTTGGATAACATGAAGTGTATCATTACCTAGATCATAAGAGTAGCTGAAGGAGAAGAGAGAGAGCAAAAATTTGAGAATCTATTTGAAGAAATAATGGCGAAAAACTTTTTTAACCTCGCAAAAGAATTAGACATACAAGTCCAGGAGCACAAAGAGTCCCAAACAAAAGGAATTCAAACCTACCCACACCAAGACACATCATAATTAAAATGCCAAAGGTCAGAGACAAAGGGAGGATTTTAAAAGAAGAAAAAGGCAGCTAAGTAATTACAAGGGTACCTCCATAAGAATATCTACTGATTTTGCAGTGGGCACTTTTCAGGCAAGAATGTACTAGCAAGAAATATTCAAAATTATGAAAAACAGTTATCTACAACCATGAATACTCTATTCAGCAAGGCTTTCATTTTAAATGGAAGGTAAGAGAAAAAGGCATTTCTAGAAAAGGAAAAGCTTAAAAAATCCATCACCAAGAAGCCAGTATGACAAGAAATCTTAAATGACTTTTGTCAAAAAGAGAAGGGATAAAAAAGGAAAAAAAAAAAAAACATATACAAATAATAAAATGGCAGTACTAGGTACCTATCATTAATCACTTTAAATGTAAATGTGTTAAATGCCCAAATCAAAAGACATAGGGTAGCCAAGTGCATAAGAAAACAAGTTCCATGCATATGCTGTCTATAAGAGACCCACTTCAGATCAAATAACACTCACAGACTGAAAGTAAAGAGATGGAAAAAAGATAGTACATGCAAAAAGAAATGAAAAAAAAACTGGGGTAGTGACATTTATATTTCATAAAATAGACTTTAAAACAAAGGTTGTAATAAGAGACAAAGAAAGGCATTACATAATGATGAAGGGATTGATAAATCAAGAAGACATAACCCTAGTAAACATATACTCACCTAACCTTGGAGTACTTACATACATAAAGAAATTATGGACTGACATAGGAGAGATCAATTGTAATATAGTCATAGTAGGTCACTTTAAAACCCCACTGACACCAATGAACAGATTTTTCAGGCAGAAAGTCAACAAGGAAACAATGGGTCTAAAAGACACACTAGACCACATGGATTTAACAGATACTTTCAAAGCATTTTACCCCAAAGCAGCAAAAGATACATTCTTCTCAAGTGTACATGAATCATTTCTTAGACCACATGCTAGAACATAAAACAAATCTCAAAAAATTTAAGATTAAAATCATATAAATCTTCTTCTCTGATAATAATGCTATGAAACTAGAAATCAACTACATGAAAAAAAACTGGAAAATATACAAACACATGGAGGCTAAATAACATGCTACTAAACAATGAAAGTGTTATCAATGATATCAAAGAATACACCAAAAGATACCTAGAGAAATGAAAATGGAAACACAATGACTAATCTATTGGACAGAGTGAAAACAGTTCTGAGAGGGAAATTCATAACCATACAGCCTTCCTCAAAAAAAAAAAAAAAGAAAAACAAACAAGATAAAACTCAAATAATCTAACCTTACACTTTACAGAATTAGAACAAGAACAGCAAACAAAGCTCAAAGTGAGTAGAAGGAAGAACATATTAAGAATCAGAGTGGAAATAAATGAAATAGTCTAGAAAAACAGTACACAAATTAATGAAACCAATACCTCATTCATTGAAAGGATAAACCAAACTGACAGACCCTTAATCAGAGTCATCAAGGAAAGAAAAGAAAAGACTCAAATAAAATTAAGAATTAAAGCAGAGAACTAACTACGGACTCCAAAGAAATACAAAGGATCAGAAGAAAATATTACAAGCCAACAAATTGGACAATCTGGAAGAAATGGATACTTTCCTAGAATCATACAATACCCCAAGGCTGAGTTAAGAAGAAACAGAAGATCAGAATCGACCAATTACCACCAATAAAATCAAATCATTAATCAAAAACCTCTCAAAAACAAGTCATAGACCAGATGGCTTCATAGGAGAATTTGACCAAACATTAAAAGAATTAACACCTATTTCTTTTTAAACTATTCCAAAAAAATCAAGGAGAGAAGCTTCGCTAACTCCTTTTATGAAGTCGCCATTACCTGATTCCAAAACCAGGCAAAGATATCACACACACACACACACACACACACACACACACACACACACACACACACAAAACAAACAAATAAACAAACAAACAAAAAACTATAGACTGATATCTCTTATAAACATTGATGAAAAATCCTGAAAAAATATTAGCAAACCAAATTCAGCAATACATTAAAAATATCATATGCCATGATCAAGTTGAACTTATTCCTGGGATGCAAGGTTGGTTGCTACACTATCCACAAATCAACAGATGAATCAAAAGATGAAAACTGTATTATCATATCAATACATGCAGAAAAAGTGTTTGACAAAATCCAGTATCCATTTATGATAAAAACTCTCAGCAAAGTGGAAATAGAGGGGAAATAACCGCCATATATGACAAACCTATGGCTAACATCATACTCAATGGGGAAAAACTAAAAGTGTTTTCCTTAAGGTCATGAACCAAACAAGAATACCACTTTCACCACTCCTCTTCAACATTGTATTGGAAGCCTTAGCCACAGACATAAGAGAAGAAAGAGACTTAAAGGCATTTGAGTTGGTAAGGAAGAAGACTCTTGTTATTTTCTGATGACATAATACTATATAAAGAGAACGCTAAAGATTCTCCCCCCCCAGAAAACTGTTACAACTGGTCAATAAATTCAGTAAAGTAACAGGTTACACAATTAATATTAAGAAGTCAGTGATATTTTTATACACTAAAGATGAACTTTCAGAAAGAGAAATTAATAAAATGATCCCATTTACAATTTCATCAAAAATAATAAAGTACTTGGGAAATAAATTGACCAAGGAGTAAAAGATCTGTTTTCAAAAAATTATGTCGTTGAAAAAAAAATTGAAGAAGATACAAATTAAAGGAGCATATACCATGCTCATGAGTAGGAAGAATCAACGTTGTTAAAATGGCCATACTACCCAAAGCAATCTATGGATTCAATGCAATTCCTATCAAAATACCAAGGGCATTTTTTCAGAAAGCTAGAGCAAATAATACTAAAATTTATATGGAAACATAAAAGACCCTGAGTAGCCATGGCAATCTTGAGAAAGGAGAACAAAGTTGGAGATATCACACTACCTGATAGCAAACTATACTATAAGGTTGCAGTAATCAAAACAGCATGGTACTGGCATAAAAACAGATATATTGATTAATGGAATATAATGGAGACCCCAGAAATAAATCCACTTATATACACTCAATATATGACAAAGAAGGTAAGAATATACACTGAGGTAAACACAATCTCTTCAAAAACTGGTGCTATAAAAATTGGACAGATACATGAAAAAAAGAAATAGAAGAAACTGGACCACTTTCTTATATCATATACAAGAATAGACTCAAAATGGATTAAAGTGTTAAATGCAAGAGCTAGTACTGTAAAACTTCCAGAAGAAATACATAGACAATAAACTCTCCGATATTGTTAATGGTAATTTCTTTTTGGACATGTCTTCTTGAATAAAGGAAACAAAAGAAAAATAAACCAATGAGATTACATCAAACTAAAGAGATTTTGTACAACAAAAGAAATAATCAACAAAACAAAAAGACAACCAACTGACTGGGAGAAGATATTTACTTATAATACTTCTGATAATGGGTTAATATCTAAAATATATAAAGAACTCATTCAACTCAGCAACAACAACAACAAATAATATAATTAAAAAATGAGCAGAAGACCTGAACAGATATTTCTCCAAAGAAGAAATCTAGACAAATAGATATGTGAAAAGATGCTCAACGTCACTAATCATCAGATAAATATAAATTAAACCACAATGAGATATCATCTCACACCTGTCAGAATGGTTACCATCAATAAACCAAAGAACAAGTGCTGGTGAGGATACAGTGAAAAGGGAATCCTCATATATTGTTGGTAGGATTGCAACTTGGTACAACTAGTATGGAAAACAGTCTGGAGGTTTCTCAAAAATTTTAAAATGAAAATATCTTTTGACCCAGCAATTGCACTTCTGGGTATTTATCCAAAGAAATTTAAAACAATAATTCATAAAGATCTGTGCAGCCCTATATTCATGGCAGCATATTTTACAATAGCCAAGATATGGAAGCAACCTAAATGCCCACCAATAGATAATTGTATAAAGAACTTATGGTTCATATATACAATGGAATATTGCTCAGTCATTGAAAAATGGAATCCTACCATTTGCAATGACATAGATGGACCTAGAGGTTATTATGCTGAGTGAAATAAGTCAGAGAAAGATAAATACAATATGATTTCACTTATATGTGGAATCTAGGGAACAAATAGAACAAACTAATCAAAAACAGACTCGCAAATATAAAGGACTATCTTGGGACAGTCAGAAAGTGGGGGGGTTGGAGGTATGAGAGAATGGGGTGAGAAATTAAAGTAATACAAATTAATAGTTTATAGGTGGTCACAGGAATGTGGAGCATGGCATAGGGAACACAGTTAATGTAAAGGTTAGCTGGAGAGCCAAAGGAGAGAAAGAACAATTAAGGGGATCATTTTATAAACTACATAAATGTCTAACCAATGTATCCTTGAAACTTAAAAAAAAAAAGATATGGCTTCTTTCATAACTCGATCAGTCTTGTTTGTGTGTATGTGTGTGTTTGTATGTTTATTTTTCAATGATAGTTGGCATTCAGTATTATTGCATACTAGTTTCAGGTGGATAGCATAATGGTTACTAATTTATGTAATTTACAAAGTGGCATCCCCAATTAATCTAGTACCCATCTGGCACTATACATAGTTATTATACTATTATTAACTATATTCCTTACACTGTACTTCACATTCCCATGACTATTTTTTAACTACCAATTTGTACTTCTTAATCCCTCCAACTTTTCCACTAGCTCCTCAACCCCCTTTCCAACTGATAAAGGGTTAATATCCTGAATTTATAAAAAGAACTCATACAACTCAACATTAAAAATACAAACAATTCAATTAAAAGATGAAAAGGAGACCTGAACAGACATTTTTCTATAAAGGACATAGAGATGACCAAAAGATTCTCAATGTCACCAGTCATCAAAGAAATGCAAATTAAAACCACAATGAGATATCACCTCACAATATCATCAATAAATAACTTTATCATCAATAAATCAACAGAAAGTGTTGGTGAGGATATGAATTAGTTTATATATACTGACCATAAACATGTTTCTTTTTTCATTTTGGTTTTGTTTTTACTTTTGTTTGCAGTTGTGAATTCATGAAAAATGTGCCTTAAATTGTTTTCCCTTGCCTGCTAAAGTTAATGAATAGAAGGACTGGGAAAAGTTTTCCATTTATTACTTTTAGTGTATTATTGAAAAAACATATATATTTTATCAACAATGTGCTTGCTATGCCAGTAAACCATAATTCTGGTTCTCAGATTAGTTTCTGGTTTCCTTGGATGACACACAAACTCTAAGTTGGAGGTCAGAATATTAAACACATAATTTTGAATGATGATGCACCATAGGAAAGTTTTGGAGTGCTTGCCAGCCCATTGTCATCTCTTTCTCTAAATATCATTCCTACCCTCCCACACTTCTTTTCTTTCCCATAGCTTTTTGATAGACCTTAAGTAAATCAATTAGCTAGAAGTTATTGAGCTGAAGTTGGAACCATATAAAGCCAAATCATTGAGGGAATGAGAAACTCAAAGCAGAAAAAGCTGGTTTTCAGAAAGTAGAGAGCTACTGATTCACCAAAAGGCCATGAGAGCTGTGAGATACAGAACCAATTCAGTTTTTGAGGGACAAAGAAAACAATCTCTATTCTTTAATGACAGAAAAGAATTATTTTACAGATTCTCAGTTGCATGTACCAGTTTTTATGAGATCTGGAATTTTTATATTCTCAATATTTCTATATATTTACAATGTTACATCATCTCAGATTTAATCTGACCAGTGACAAAACGTTTTCTGTTGCTTTCAATGTAGGCTCACAATGTAAAATAGTAGATATCACATCTTGGTTGTCTAATCAATAAAATGACAACAAGTGAAAAGAGCACCTTCTTCCTCTTTGCATACGGCCTTTTTTAAGTCTCTATTTTTAGCTTTAGATAAGAAAAGTTGTATCTTTAATTTTTTTTCTTTTTTAATACTAGGAATTGCCGTATTTCTCCATAGAATTTGGCTTAGAATCAAATGTTGTGGTTACCGTGAGTTATGATGGTGATCAAGCTGGCCTTTTTCATTTTCATGAGTAGAAAGCTTCAAAATAAATTTGAAACCCACATAGAGCAAAAGTTTAGGAGTTTGTAATATCTAATTTCTCATTAAGTTCATTCCTGGATCCATTTTTCAAAATTATCTTTGTTCCTTCTTTTCTTCATATCCTTCTCACCTATGCCCATCTTATGTAATCTTTTCTTATTTTATAAACCTTTAATATTTTTAAATTTATTGTTTACTTTTTTACCCGGTTTTATTGAAATAAAATAAACAGTTAGTTGCTCATATTTACACTGTATAACTCGATGAGTTTTTTCAATTACAGTTTGCATACAATAATATATTAATTTCTAATTTACAGCATAGTGATTAGAGTTCAAGTGATCACCCCACTAAATCTAGTACCCCTCTTCTCCTTTACATATTTATTACAATATTGTTGACTATTTCCATATGCTATACTTTATATGTCCATATCTATTTTGTGACTATTTATTTGTACTTCTTAATATTTTGTCCCTTTTCATTGTCTCCCAAACCCCGCTCCTGTCTATTAGCCCTCAAAATATTCTCTGTATCTATGAGTTTGTTTCTATTTTTGTTGTTCTTGTTTATTTTGTCCTTTAGATAACACATGTATGTTAAATCATGTGGTATTTGTCTTTCTCTATCTGACTTACTTCATTCAGCACAATACCCTCTATGTCCATCAAGGTAATACACTTTTCTATCCCCTTCCTTTTAGTCTCTGTGTGTCTTTTAATCTGAAGGGAGTCCCTTGTAGGCAGCATATGTAGGGGTCTTGTTTTCTTATCTATCAGCCATCCTATCCTTTGGTTGGAGCATTTAATTCTTTTCCATTTGAGGTAACTATTGATATATATGTTGTTATTACCATTTCATAATTTTGATATAAGTGTTTTCTACTTTTAAAAAGTCTCTCCAACATTTCCTATAATATGAGCTTGGTGGTGATGAACTCCTTTAGCCTCTTTTTTTCTGGGAAATTCTTTATCTGTCTTTCAACTCTAAATAGTAGCTTTGCTGGAAAAAGTATTCCAGGTGGTAAATCTTGCATTTTCATCACTTTGAGTATTTTGTGCCAAGCCCTCTGTCTTGCAATTTTTTTGAGCAATCAGCTGCCAGTCTTCTGGGTGCTCGTAAGTAACTAACTGAAGTTTTACCAATCTCTTCCCCCCTCCAGCTTTATTGAAATATAATAGACAATTAGTTGCTCTTATTTATATTGTACAATTCAATATATTTTCTTTCAATTACTATTGGCATACAAAAATATACCAATTTCAGTTGCACAGCATAGTGATCAGAGATCCAGATAAATTGCAAAGCAATCACCCCACCAAACCCAGTACCCTTCTTCCTCCTTACATATTTATTATAACATTATTAACCATCTTCCCCATACTACACTCTACATTTCCATGTCTATTCTGCAACTATCTATTTGTACCTCTTAATCCCTTGCCTTTTTCTGCTGTCCCACAACCCTCCTCATACCTAGTAGTCCTGAAATTATTTTTTGTATCTATGAGTTTAGTTTCATGTTTGTTTTTGTTGTTGTTTATTTTGTTCTTTAGATTCCACATGTACATGAAATCATGTGATATTTGTCTTTCTCTATCCAACCCATTTCACTCAGTGCAATATCTTATAGATCCATCAAGGCAATATCTTTGCTTGTCCCCTTCATTTTGATCTGTGTGTGTATTTTAATCAAAAGTGGGCCTCTTGTAGGCAGTATGTGTAGTGGGCTTGTTTTTTTTTTTTTTTTTTTTTTTTTTTATCCATTCAGCCACTCTATCTTTTGGTTGAAGCACTTAGTTCTTTTCCATTTGAGGTACCTGTTGATAGGAATGTAGTTATTGCTATTCTTTATTCCTGTTTTTGATACATGTTTTTTCTTCTTAAAGTAGTACTTTCAACATTTTCTGTAATACTGGCCTTGGGTTGATAAATGACTTTAGCTTATTTTTGGGAAGCTCTTTATCTATCCTTCAACTCTAAATGATAGCTTTGCTGGATAAAGTATTCTTGGTTGTAGATCCTGGGTTTTCATCACATTAAATATTTTGTGCCAAACCCTTCTATCCTGCATAGTTTCTTTTGAGAAATCAGCTGCCAGTCTTATGGTTGCTTCCTTATAGGTAACTAACTGCTTTTCCCTTGATGCTTTTAAGATTCTCTCTTTGTATTTAACCCTTGGCATTTTGATTATGATGTATCTTGTTATGGTCCTCTCTTGGTTCATTTTGGGGGGGTGGTTCTCTGAATTTCCTGGGTTTGTATGTCTATTTCCTTCACCAAGTGAGGGAAGTTATTCAACATTATTTCTTCAAATAGCTCTTCAACTTCTTCTCCTTCAGGTATCCCTACTTCCCAAATGTTTTTACATTTAATTTTGCCTGATAGGCTCTGTAAATTATTATTATAGTTTCAGCTTCTTTTGTATTGCCTTTTTGAATGGATGTCCTTGGCTTTTCTATCCTCTGTATCAGTGGTTCGATCTTCTTCATCCACTCTGTTGATGCCCTTTAATGTCCTCTTTCATCTCAGATAATGTATTCTTCATTCCTGACTGGTTCCCTTTTTATAATTGCTATCTTAACTTTTTTGTATTTTATCTCTTGTTAAAGTTCCACTGAGTTCATCTACACTTCTCCTAAGTTCATTGAGCATAACAAGTATTTTGAACTCTGCGTCTGTTAGGTTACTTAACTTCACTATTTCCATATCTCTGTTCTATTCATGCATATGGCTTCTGATTCCTTGTCTTCCCATTTGGCTGTTGTGTATGTGTGTGTGTGTGTGTGTGTGTGTGTGTGTGTGTGTGTGTGTGTGTGTGTGTGTGTGTCTGTTTCTATGTATTAATCAAAGTTCCTAAGTCTCCTGGTGTTATTAGTGTGGCTTTGTGTAATAGGTGTTCACGGCACAGTCCTGAAAATGCAGGCCAATTTTTGCCCCTGCCTGTGTCCTTCCAGGGAAATCTATTAAGATTCATCAAAGAATCCACAGATGCTGTGCTTATAATTGCCTCAAGAAGCCACACCAGAAACCAAGGCCATCTGCCACCAGTGTGTGTCTTGGTGCTTGCTTAGCAAGTTGTACCAGAGTCACCAAAGACACAACTGGATATAGGTTGGGTACGGCTGCAAGTTGGAGGAGGCAGAGTTTCAGGGAATCCTCTAGGCAGAATGACCTCTGTTATTCAGTTTGATGATGTCTTGGCTATACTAACACCTGCATCTACATACTGGGAGATTGAGAGCTCAACATAGAAACAATAGATACTACCAGCACTTCTGCCAAGAGAGAACCTCACCTCCAGCTTTTGCTCCAACAACTCTGTATCCCTCTGTAGGTTCCTGGTGTCCCCTTAACATAAGCAGCTGATAAGGTATTGGTGCTCAAAGCAAGCGAGTCCATTACCACAAAAGTTCCACCACAGACACTGCCCCTTTAGGAAGAACGGCTGCACCTGCTGGCTGTGGCTTCCATAGCTTCTGTTCCACTCAGCTGCTGGGGCCCAGGCAGGCTTGCACCTTTGCCCACTTCTGCCTTCTACAATTGCAGGGTAATTTCTTATTTCTCTCCCTAGTTGTAAGGCTTCTGTTCATTTAGACCCCAGGCATCTCTGCTTGCTTTTTGCTCCATGTTTCTGTCACAACTTTGATGTGGTTATAAGAGCAGAACAACAAAGTCATTATCATCTATGCCATTTTGCCTGTCTCCTAAGCATTTTAAATAAATAAAATTTTTGAATTAATATTGCACCTAATGAGCTTAGCACACATGTGTATGAGTCAAAGGTACTTCAAAATACCTGTTAAGTTTTCTTTGACCTAAAATCACAAATATTCTTCTCAGTGCAATAAACAGTAACTAATGAATAGAAGACCCTTTGGAGTCTTAAGTAAAACGTCTTGCTCAAAAGATTTGTGCACATTATCTATATCTTTCTTTCTTTCTCTTCTTTCTTTCTTTCTTTCTTTCTTTCTTTCTTTCTTTCTTTCTTTCTTTCTTTCTTTAATTAATTCTTTCTTTCTATCCATCTGTCTGTCTATATCTATCTATCTGTCTATCTATCTATCTATCTATCTATCATCTATCTATATATTATGTAACTGTAGTTTTCAAAATTCTATACTATACAATGCATTAATTTTGATACATATAACCATTTTAAATATTGTATGCAAATATAATGCTTTATAACTTTTCTGATTTCATTTCATGAAACACTTTTATTCAAACTCTTTATATGCATCTTCAAAATAACTTGCTAGCATTACTAGCATTATCCCTAGAGCTTTCTTTGAAACTTTACATTACGCAAGTTTTTCAACATATTCAAAAGATAAATTTATAATCTTTTATGTACCTATTGCCTGGTTGCAATAATTATTGATATATGAACAATTTTATTTCATTTATCTCTCTATCCATTTCCTTCCCTGAAATATAAACCCCATAGAAATCCAATGTGAATTGGATGAACTTATGATGTATTTTGTCTTTAAAATATCAGGTAAAGTCACATGAAATTACTGATATTTTCTCATTTTTTTTAATTTACAGAAAAGGCAATTTCCTATGGTTTAAAAACCATATGGTTCATATTATTCCTCTCTGTTCAATAAGACTAGAATCAATATCCAATTTATAGCAATAAGTATTTCTGTTACCAAAATTTTGGTTTCTAAATATCATTTTTCATTAAAAATAACATTCTTTGGAAAATGGTTAATATTAACTCTGGGGCAGTAAATGTGCAAGATCAGCTTAAATTAGCTTGCTATACCATAAACCAAGGATATTGACAAAGGCTATTGGGATTGGGTTGAAAGGACTCAGGAGTTAATTTGATGTTTTTGATGATTCTTGCACACAAATTAAGAGCATTTTCTTGTCACATTTTCAGAGCTATGGCAGTTTGGGGGACTTGACTCGAACTAGTTAATCAATAATAGCTTTTGTTGGTGATTTTCTCTTTCTCGTTCTCTAGAAGAGACCTTTCTCTAGATGACTGATGAGTGACTTTTCATTGGTGAACTTTCAGAGCAATTAACACTTAACTCCAGATAAAGTCAATGGATTAGAAGAAGGCTGTAAGTTATATTTCTGATCAACATATATAACTATGGAGTTATCTATATAAATAAATAAATAAATAAAGGTCTTTTAGTTTTAGAAAAACTAAAACAAAACGATGGGGATCATTATCACAAATAACTGCCAAATGCCTTAAGACACAGGGGAGCTAATTGTGATTCTAGTAGTTACCATAAGGAGAATTAGCAGATTCTCCTAAGATACTATTAAGTGCTTCAAAGGAAAATGAATAATTGTTTTCCTCTGTTAAGTCTGACTTCAAAAGAAAATATAGATAAAAATATTAGAAATGTGTATAGATGTTCCTACCACACTGGATTCTTAGCCTTTGTATATTTTACCAAGTGGAAAAAGAAATTGGGTTTAATCCCGAATTTCCCCCTGGCCACTTCTGTCAAGTGCAGACAAATGCAGAGAAATGAGTAAGGTTATTTGAAACCCTTAACTATTCTTGCTAGGTGGAGTTTTCTACATTGGACATGAGACAAGTTCTCTAAACATGGAAATGAATAAGCAACAAAGGCTTTTTCAATACAGAATGATTTCCACTAGAAAAGGTAGAAAATGCCATGCTGAGAGGTATAGATAGAACTAGACTAAACTCTAAATAAACCTCTTTCATTAGCAGAACTACAAATTGGCAATGTATTTATTTTTCCCTGAATAATCATTTTAGACTTTCTCCTGTATTTTATTCCCCATATAATCAACTCTGTTAATTCTACCTTGTAAGTATTTTTACTACATATTTTTTTTTCATTGCTGATCCTATTATCCAGAAAATTCTTATCACTTGCCTGACAAATCCCTATGAACTCCTTATCACAGCCTCTTCCATTTCTTCCAATTCAACCCATCCTACAATCTTACCGTTTTCTTCTTGAAAAATAAACCTAATCATGTTATTTCCTTGCTCCAATGCTAAATTAGTATGGTTAAAACATCCAAATTTGGCATTAAAATACCTCCCCACAATTTTTATTCCTAACTTTTCCAACTTTATCTCCTGCCATACTCTTTCCCCAGTGTTTCATTTCCAAGCAGAATTGCTCTGGAAATATTTTCTAACTCAAGTGACTATACATGCCTAAATAAGTATGAGAAAAGAGAAGAACTTTTCTTATTTCACTATAACTTAACACCCTCATGGCAAAATGACAAGTTTGAATACCTGAGCAGAGTTAAGTGCAAAAGAATACCCTAAACTTAGTTCTTTCTGGATCATTCTGAAGACTAAGACTTGTAAAGAACTTTAATGCAATAAGGATACCAGATTATTGCAGGCATAGACATTCAAAATATACCGGAACAGCTTTTATTTTTCATACTTTCTGAAATTTATTGCCTAAAATTAATTGTTCCAGCTGTTCCCTCTACCACGTTTGCCTCCCCACACTCCCTAACTTCCTGTCAAAGTCTCATTCTTCAAGGCCAAAGTCTAATCCCACTTATTCTAAGATTGTGAGCAAAATTAGTATCGTCAGTTCTAATAGTCCCTTAGCACTTCACTTGCACCTATGAGCCATTCTTCTTTGTTTTAGTTTTCTTCCTTTTATACCTGCCTATTGTGTAGAGAATATTTAGAAAACATTTCTTATATTTCCCACACTACCTATCACAATGTTTTATGCACTGTAGGTAATAATGAAGAAGGGGCCAGTTGGGACCCCTGTAGTAGAAGCCTCACAGTATCCCTGGCTTCACTTTCCCTTGACCTATAACTTGAAAATAGATTGTTTCCAACAGCTTCACTCAGAGCTTGAAACATCCCCTGCCATAGAAAGTTGCTCTGAAAATTATGATTAATGCCTTTATGCTTACCGATCACAATACTTCTGGTCTAGCATTCTTTCTAAACTACTCTGATCTTTGTTCCTCAGTTGCTAATGTCACCTGAGGACCACATTGCTGGAGGAACAGCTCCATGAAGCATAACATACCCCTCAGAACCATCACATAGTTCCTGGAATAATGCCTGGATTCTCCCTTAAATAGTCTAAGTCATACTGAGAAGGCAAGGTGGTTTTTGAAGGTGTTAACATGCTACGTTCTCAGATCACCAGTGTTCTGAAAACAAACATTTATTCTAAATATTCAACTGCTGGGTCAATATATTGGTTGAGAGGTGAAGGCAAAATGATTTCTGGACTTATTTGCCCTTCAGCTTCAATCATAAATGTGTTAAATTGAATTGATTGCATTGAATGGAAAAGAGGAGAAAACCAAGACATGTTTGTCTTATATCACCATTTTTTTTCATGCCCACTTCCTACATTGATCCCATGGTGAGTACCTCCTGTTAGAAAATATTTTTCTGTCTTTGGATGGATAGCTTGAATTACCTCCTTAATTTTAAGAAATGTAAAATGTGAGGCACAGGTTAATCTCTTGGAGTTAGCCACTCTGAATGATTCCTGTTCTTAAAATTGCTATGCAGAATCCAAAGTAATTGAGAAGCAAGAGTGGTTGCTATCCAGGAATTTATCATTGACATCTAGAGTCACACCGCATGGTCATTAACACATAGGTCTTTGGGGTTAGGCAGATGGTTGACTTCTGGCTCTGCCCCTTACTATCTGAGTAACTTTCATCAAATTATTTAACCACTGTGAAAGGCAAATTTCCCCAGAAAGAAATGGAGTTTATGGTATAAGATGTTCACTTAAAAGGAGCTTGGTATCAACATCTGTGTAAGGATGCAACAGAAGCAGTTATGGACAAAAGGAGAAGTCTAATTGCAATAAAAACTCAACAGCAGCCTTCACCAATCACTTACGGAGGTTTGGAGCTAGAATGGTCCTACAGAATTGAATCAAGTGAATTACGATGTCAGGTTATGCTCCCAAATAGTCACTGGAAGTGGGTAAATATTTAACAGCTGGCTCTTTAAAGAGGGGGAGAGAACAAATGATTTATCAGTAGTGTAATCAGAAATACTTCCATTCGTTCTTATTTCAAACTATCAAAATAATGTCATGTGCATGATATCAGGGCTCTAGCAGCATATGTAGGCTCCAGCACACACTGAAGGGGTATGGCCGTGAATAAGGGATTCATTTTTGAGGTCTAGAAAATGTGAGTGAGAGGTCACTTGCCACTTCGTGTCCGAATTTCAGCCTCTCTATATCCTCTCCTCTATAAGGAATATCAAGTTTAATTCTTCAATAGGCCTAATATTTCTTACAAGAGCTTGGTGAAGAAGTTCCTTCAAGGCCACCTAATACACAGACTAGCTGTTTCCCACCCAGGAGGTGGGGTTTAGAAAATCCTACATCTTAAAATAGTTTTCACTGTTCTTCCAATAGGGGGTACATAGAACTAAAAACATACTTTACAATTTTTTTCTATTTCCACTTCAGCAAGAACAAGAAAGACATCGAAATATCCATAGAAAATACTAAAACATTGACTTATAGTAATTTTCAGCTCTCCTTATCATACTCTAATATCTGTCTTTTCCCTCTCTGAATATAATAGTGAATTGCAATGTCTTTAGCTGATTTACTACACGTAGTAAAAAATAAATAAATTAAAAAAACGAAGTGGACTTTAGATTTTATACCTTCCTCTGCAGGATTTAATTACATCCTTTCTCTCTGAAAAGGCATTCTGTCACAAGCATTTCCCTTGAGGGCCATTTTCAAACATAAAAAGCAATCTAGAAGGGTTAGGAGAGTCACACTTCTTGCTTTTACTGATGCAGAGTAATAAATACACACTATTGAGAACTTTCAGTGACTGAGTTCTCCTGAGAAACACTTAGTGACTGAAGTTCAAGCTTTATAGTCCCATGGGCAACTGGTGTCTGAACCCAATAAAGGCAAAAACCATTTCACTTTTTTTCCACTACAACTTCTTTTCTCCAGGGCAAAATAAATGGTTTAATTAAAATATTTGACAAAGGTTAGATTAAACAGTTTCCAGAATTTCTTTAACAAAGAATTCTCTATGAATTTGTTCAGAAAAATAAAATTCTATAAATAATCCTCATTTTGAATCTTTAAAACCAAAATAAAAGTAAATATTATCGGGTAGTAAAGTTGAATGGCAACATTAAGCCCACATGTAGTCTATGACATCCAAAGTTAATACCAGTATAATGATTCCAAATCATTATAGATATATAATAATTCTTTAGCAAACATATGTTATTTTTTGACATAAAATTGATGGAATAGAATGTTTAAACTCAAAAAGACCTTAAAAGTATTTTAAAGATGGAGAAATGAGGCTTAGAGAAGTTAAATTACTTTTCTAAATATATTTCACTTCCAGCAACTCATGGCAGTTCTTATGTATCTAGGAACTATTTACTGTTCCTTACCTCAAAAACTAATTTTTCAGGAAAGCTTGAAAAGAATGGAAAATATTTGCCTTTATTGCTGCCCTCACGTTATTAACAAGACTCAGGTTTTACACTACTGGCTGAGAAAAAAAGAAAATGTTGAGTAACCAACAATTGGAATCAACCCAAATACTCATCAAAAAATGTATAAACACAGTGTGGTACATTCATATGATGGAATATTACTCAGCAGTAAATATGAATAAACTACTGATAAACAAACAAAATTACTGGATCTTCCATACATGATGAGCAAAAGAATCTAGACCTGTAAGAGTACATATTATATTATTCCATTTACATGGAGCTTTAGAACAGTTAAAACTAAACTACAGTGATACAAATCAGATTAATGGTTGTCTGTGGGGGGAATTTACTCAGGTAATAGAATTGTTCTATATCTAGTTTGGGGTCCTAAATATGTGTGTGTGTGTGTGTGTGTGTGTGTGTGTGTGTGTGTGTGCGCGCGCGCGCATATATATATACACACATACATATATATTTCAGTGAACATCACCATAACACCATAATTATATTTATGTATTTATATATGCATAATTATATACATATCTGTCAAAAAATAATTGAATGCCTGTGATATGTGCTCTGTGTGTGTATTTTAAATATACATTACAAATGTTTGAATAGAGCCATACAAGTAAAATCAGAAGAAATATTTGGTCATTTCACAACATTAAATTCACTTTGATGATAAAAAACAGAAAAATTGACTTATAGTTGAGTAATTTTCAGCTTCTAATTCCTGTGATCCACCTCTTGGCTCTCTCCATTTTACCTCCATATGTGTTTTTTGAATATCAATGGATTTTTAAATGAAGACATTGTTCATATCACATGGATCAACATATTTTTGTGTATTTGCTTATTCTTTCGATAAGCAACAAATATTTTAGAATGCTTATTTTTACCACCTCCATCACTTATATCAATTTGAAATGTTTTTTAGCTGCAGATAATAGATAACTTGACTAAAATGGCTTAAAGCATGAATACAGTTTTGTTCATTTAATAAAAAGCCCTGAAGTTGGTGGTCTCAGAGGCATCCCTGCATTTCAATGATGTACTGAAGGTCCAAATTCTTTCCACCCTTCCATACTTATTAAAAAAATGATGCCTTTTGTCCTCAGGCTTGTTTCTTCTGGAGTTTCTCACATTGCTAACCGAAGCAGGATTTTCTTAGCAAGACAAGAGAGAAAGGTTTTGAGTATGCAGCCAGTAGCATGAGCCTTAATCTTAATGTCATATTTTAAGAAAATATAAGTTATTCTCACCTGCCATATGGAAAAGAAAAATGTTATAAACAATGACCTAATTATAGTTATTACAGTGAACACTAATAATTAGAGTGAACATGATTACTGACATGCTTCAACCCATGAAGGCTCCCTTGAAAAATCTCAGTCCAAATCACACGTGTATGCTAGTTCCTGTTTGTTTTCCTTCCTCACATTGCTTTCTAAAAATTTCTTGGCTAAACTTATGTATTTTATGTATTTTTCTTCTAGATAACTTGAGAATGAACTTGCCTGATTCTGTTTATTATTATTATTATTATTATTATTATTCCTATAAACATTTTGATTGGAATGGAATTGAATTACAAATTAATTTTGGTAAAATTGAAAATCACACATATTTTTGAATATCATGTACTTTGTACATTGAAGAATCTTCTTGTAAACAAGATTCTTGAAGGGGCTGATAATGAACAGGGTGACTGACAGAGATCAAGTGGTGGTAGCATTTAGAATCAGTGTAAATACAAAGAAGAATAAAATTATAATACATATTCATCATCAAGTGAATAAAGAGAGAACTAGATGACCTGGCATTATGTTTTCCACTATTCATAGCGACTTCCTAATTGAACGTTTCCCAAATAAAATAAGAAAAATAAGATTTACCATGAAGGAACATTATTTGACACTAAACAAACATTATTCTGTCACCAGCACTGATCTGCTGCAATAATCTCTCTATTCAGATATCACAGAAAACTCATGATAACAAAAGAGAGACCTTGCACTATCTATAAGAGATAAGTTCTCTTTTGCACAATAGATCAGTATTCTTCTAAAATGAGTCACAGAGTAACTTAGCTTTTATCTGCAGCTAAGATTAATTGTGAGAATTAAATTAAATATTGTGTAAAGTGCATGATACATTGCCAGACGTATAGTGTGAGTTTAGTAAATGATGTCTATCAGTATAAATAGAGAAATATAATGATAGATCATTTTCACTCCGCTTTGCATATGTGGATAATGAGGTTCAGACCCCTTAAATAGCTTTTTCATGGTATTCCAATTAATATATACCTCCTTGACTCCTAAATTATACTTTTCCCACTATACCTGCATTATCTGCAAGTTTTTGATTCTGGAGAAGATATTACTCAAGCTCTTTTTGTTAGACATGATAATATCAAGGTGACACTTTCCCCCCCAAAAATAATGTGGCCAGTACACTCTTCAGAAAATGAGGCAAACTACTTAAATTTGAAAGGTCCCTAAAACTATGAAATCCTAAATCTGAGATGAAAGTCATGATAAAAATCTTGAAACATACACACACAGATACACATATATACATATACATATATACATATACATATGATTTATGTGAGATTTTCATAGAATCACAGGATGTTAGACCTTGAAGATCACCTAGTTCATCTCCTTTAATTGGTAGAATGATGATATCAGAGAGGGATGAACTTTCCAGAGTTAGCACCTTGGTGGATGTAGACTAGAACCTAAGACTCCAGATGCCCAGTTCAGTCCAGTTGTTTGAACTAATATTATCGACAGAAAATGTGAATTGTATCAATCTATGTGTGAAAACAATATTATTATAGTTAAATTATGAATAATTGTGCTCTTAAATGCATTTAAAATTATTTTAAATATTGCTTTAGGTTTTAAATTTTCTTTGTGTAATTTATTTAAATACATTCTTTTTCTTTTAAAAATGATTAAAATTAGGTAACATAAAATATTATATTAGTTTCAGATGTACACAAATCATCTTTTTTAAAAAAATAATTTTGCTGTTTTCCAATCTCTTTCTGCCCTGCCCCAGCTTTATTGAAATATACTAGACAATGAGTTGTTCCTTTTTACATTGTGCAATTCAATACGTTTTTTTTTTAATTATCATTGGCATACAAAAATATACATTACAGTTGTATAGCATAGTGATTGCAGATCCAAATAAATTTCAAAACAATCACCCCACTAAATCTAGTAACCTTCTTTCTCCTTACATATTTATTATAACATTATTAACCATCTTCTCCACACTATATTCTACATCTCCATGTCTACTCTGCAACTATTTATTTCTACTTCTTAATCCCTTGCCTGTTTCTGCCATCCCCCAACCATTCTCTCATCTAGTAGCCCTCAAAGAATCCTCTATATCTATGAGTTTAGTTCGACTTTTGCTTTTTGTTGTTTATTTTGTTCTTTAGATTCCACATGTACATGAAATCATGTGATATTGGTCTTTCTCTATCCAACCCATTTAATTCAGTATAATATTTTCTAGGTCCATCAAGGCAATATCTTTTGTCCATCCAATACCTTCTAGTGTATGTGAGTCTTTTAATTGAAAGTGAGTTACATGTAGGCAGTATGTGTAGGTGTCTTGTTTTATTATCCATTCATTCACTGTATGTATGCATGTATGTATGTATGAATATATATGGATACACATATGGATTTAAGGATTAAGAGCTTTAATTAGCATGGATGTTTATAAAATCCAAACATTTTCCAATTAAAGATCCCTATAATACTTAACTTTTAGCACTTGGGTGTTTTATTTAGATTTTTATATTTGTTTATTTATATTCTTATTTATTAAAATTTAAGAAATATATATATTTACACTGTGTTCACAAAATAGTTATATTTCTTTCTGTCATCACGTATTTTACCCATTTTATCCGATCTACCTCCACTCTCTCCCATTCCCCCTACCCTCTGGTAAATAACCACTAGTCTATAGTCCATGTCCATGAGCCTCTGTTTATTTGTTCTGTTCATTTGTTGCTTTTAGGTTTATATCTCATAGATAAGTGATATCATGTGATTTTCAGCTTTTTCTGTCTGGTTTATTTTGCTTAGCATGGTTATCTGAAGGTCCATCCATGTTGTCATAAATAGCACTATTTCATTGCTTCTTATGGCTGAGTAATATTCCATTGGATATATGTACCTACAGCTTCTTTAGCCAATCATCTATCATAGGAGACTTTGAGTACTTCCATGCCCTTGCCACCATGAATAATGGTGCTAGAAACATCAGTGTAAAAATGCTTTTTCGTATGTAGCTTTTCAAGTCTGGGGTAAATACCCAGGAGAGAGATTGCTGGATCATATGGTAGACCAATTCTTAAAGTTTTTTGCAGAAGCTCAATACTGCTCTTCATAGTGGATGTACAATTTTGCAGTCCCACCAGCAGTGGAAGAGGGTTTCTTTTTTTTTCCCACTGCCTCTGCAATATTTGTTATTACTTGTCCTATTGATTACAGCTATTCTAACAGATATGAGATGATAAATTTGTGGTTTTGAATTGCACTTCCCTAATAGCTATGGATGTTAAGCATCTTTTCATATATTTGTGGGCCATTTGTATGTCCTCTAGGGAGAAGTGTCTGTTCAAGTCCCGTGCACATTTTTTTTTATTAGATTGTTTTTGTTGTTGTTGTTGTTGCTGTTGTTTTTGAGTTGTATGTGTTCATTATATATTTTGGATATTAGTCCCTTATCAGAGACATTGTTTGTAAATATGTTTTCTCATTTGGATGATTACCTCTTTACCTTGTTGATGATTTCTTTTGCTGAGCAGAAGCTTTTTAGTTTGATGTAGTTCAATTCATTTAATTTAGCTTTTACTTTTCCTGCTTTTGAGGTCAAATTTATAAAATCCTCTTTAAATCCCAAGTCTTTGAGTTTAGTTCCTATGTATTCTTCTAAGCATTTTATTGTTTCATGTCTTATACTTATGTCCTTCAAACATTTGAATTAATTTGGGTGTGTGATGATAGACAAGAGTCTAGCTTCATTCTTTTGCAGGTGACTTCCCAGTTGTCTCAGCATTATTTATTGAAGAAGCTTTCCATTCTCCATTACATGATTTTGGCTTTTTTTTTTTGTAGAAAATCATTTGCCCATATAAATATGGGTTTATTGGTTCACTGTAAATGCTGTTTCATTGGTTCATGAGTCTGTTTTTCTGGCAATACCATACCGTTTTCATTACTGTCACTTTGTAATATAGTTAGAATTTGGGCAGAGTGATGGTCCAACCTGGTTCTTTTTTCTCAGGATGGTTTTTACAATTCGGGTTCTTTTGTGCTTTCATATTAATCTGATACATTTTTTTTGTACTATTTCATTAAAAAATTCCAATGAGATTTTGATGGGGATTGCATTAAATCTGTATAATGCTTTAGATGATAAGTTAATTTTAACTATGTTGATTGTTCAAGTACAATAACAATGAATATCTTTTCATTTCTTTGTATCTTCTATTTCTTTTAATAGGGTCTTATAGTTTTCATTATATAAGTCCTTCACATGTTTTGTTAGGTTTATTCCTAGGTATTTTACTTTACTTTATTTTATTTTATTTTATTTTTTTATTTTATTTTAGGTATATTATTTTTTCAACTTTTTCTGACACTTCATTATTTGAGTATAGGTACATTATGGATGTTTGAACATTAATTTTTGTATCCAGAATTTTTATTCTATTTGCTTATTGTTTTTAGTAGTGTTCTTGTGGAGTCTTTAGGGTTTTCTATATAGAGAATCATGACTTCCACAGATAATGACAGTTTGACTTCTTCCTTTCTTATTTGGATACCCGTTATATCTTTCTCTTGTCTGATTACACTTGCGAGGACCTCCAATATTATATTGAATGTGGTGGTGATAGTGGACAGCATCGCTTTGTTCCTGGCCTTAGAGGGAAAGTTTTTAGTTTTTCACCATTAAGTGTAATGTTGGTTGAGTGTTTGTCATATATAGCTTTTATTGTGTTAAGGTACTTTCCTTCTGTAGCGATTTTGTTCAGTGTTTTGATCATAAAAGAATACTGTGTTTTTGTCAAAGGCTTATTCTGCATCTATTGATATGATCATATGATTCTTATTTTTAATTTGTTTATGTGGTGTATTACATTTGTTGATTTGCGTATGTTAAATCATCCCTGTGCCCCTGGATGAAGCCCATTTGATTGTGGTGCATAATCATTTTAATATGTTTCAGTATTTGGTTTGCTAGTATCTTATGTAGGATTTTTACATCTGTGTTCGTGAGAGATATTGGTCTCTAGTTTGTTTTGTGTGTGTGTGTGTGTGTGTGTGTGTGTGTGTGTGTGCATGCGTGAATGTGTGATCATTACCAGATTTTGGTATAAGGTTAATATTGACCTCATAAAATGAATTGAGAAAACTTGCCTCCTCTTTGATGTTTTGAAAATTTTTGAGGAGAATAAGTATTAAATTTTACTTGAGTGTTTGGTAGAATTCACTGGTGAAGACTTCAGGCCTGGAATTTTACTTTTTGGTAGGTTTTTGATGATTTTTTCAATTTCCATACTGCTGATTGGTCTATTTAGATTTTCCAATTCTTCTTCATTCAATATAGGAATATTGTATATACTAAGAAATGGTCTATTTCTTCTAGGTTATTAAATTTAGTGTCATACTTGTCCACAGACCTTTTTATTTCTGCAATGTCAGTAGTATTTCTCCCCTTTCATCCCTGACTTTATTTGTATCCTTTCTCTTTTTTCTTTAGTGATTCTAGCCAATGGTTTGTCAATTTTATTAACCTTCCCAAAGAATTAGCTCTTTATTGTATTTATTTTTTTCTATTTTTTTGTTGTTTTTCATTTCATTTATTTCTGCTCTAATTTTATTATTTCTTTCCTTCTGCTAACTTTAGGCTTCAATTGTTTTTTTTTTTTTTTTTCAGTTTTTTAAGACGAAGTGTTGGTTGCTTATTTGGGCTTATTGTTGTTTTGTGAGCTAGGCCTGTAATGATATGAGCTTTCCTCTTATGACAGCATTTGTCATGTCCCAAAAGTTTTTATATGTTGTACTATCACTATCATTCATTTCTATGTATCTGTTGACCTCTCTTTTTATTTCTTCTCTGACCCACTCATTCTTCAGTAGCATATTGTTTAATCTCCATGTGTTTGTGGTTCTTCCTGAATTCTTTCTGCAGTTGATCTCTTAGTTTCAAAGCATGATGATAAGAGAATATGGTTGGCAGATTTGAACCCTCTGATATTTGTTGAGGCTATCTCTGTGTCTCAGCATGTGGTCAATTTTTTTATGATTTTTCATGTGAAGTAGAGAAGAATGTATAAGCAACTGGTTTAGGATGGAAGGCTCTGTAAATTTCAATTATGTCCAGTTGATCTAATGTGTCATTAAAGGATGTTATTTCTTATTGATTTTCTGTTTGGATGACCTCTGCATATCTGATAGTGAGGTATTAAGTCCTCTACTATAATAGTGTTTTCAACTATTTCTCTCTTTAATTATGATAGTAATTGCTTTATGTATTTCAGGGCTCTCTGATTGGAAGCATACATGTTAATAAGTATTATGTCTTTTTAGTGCATGATTCCCTTTATCATTATGAAATGTCCCTCAGTATCTTTTTTTATCTTTTTTTATTTTGAATTCTATTTCATCCAATATTAATATTGCTATTTCCACTTTTTTGAATATATTTGCTTGAAATATCATTTTAAACCATTTTCTTAGAGTCTATATTTGTCTTTAGAGCTAACGTGTCTCCTGGAGGCAGCATATGGTTCAGTCAGTTTTGTTTTTTGATCCATTCTGCAACTCTATGCCTTTTTGTTGTTGAGTTCAACCCATTTACTTTTAAGGTGATTATTGAAATATGAGGTTTTCTTATACCCATTTTATCTCTTGCTTTCTTGTCATTTGGTGTTTCTATTACTTCCTTGTCCTTGTGTTTCTGTTTTCTTTATTTGGGTGGCTTTTGTAGGTTTTGCCTTTGGATCTTGTTTTATGTTATATAATTCAGTTCTGAATCTTCTCTGTGTGGTTAATATTAAGAATATGTAAAGCATAGTTATATATTTACAGTCATCTATTTTCTTCTGCTCATGCCTTATCTCCATTCTCCTTTGAGAATCTGAATCTTTGAGTCCTCCCTTTTCAGTCTTTGTTTTCTCAACTTGTCCCTATGTAAGCTGAACTTTCATTACTATGTTGTTATAACAACTCTCTTTTTATTATTTAAGCTTATAATGCCCTATTATTAGTAGGGGTCACACTCTTTTGCTTCTATTTGCCTGATAGTCACTTTACTTTACTCTTATCTTTTTTTTTTTTTTTTGTCATTTTGTTTTAGGTGAAGTAATCCTTTTCAGAATTTCCTGTACTGCAGGCCTCGTAGTGGAGAATACCCTCAATTTCTGTATGTCTGGAAAGGACTTAATTTATCCTTAATATCTAAAGGAGAGCTTAGCTGGATATTTTATTCTAGGCTGGTAGTTGCTTTAACTTAATAGTTTAAACATTGATCCCATTTTTTTCTGTCTAGTAGGTTTGTGCTGAAAAGTCTGATGATGATTTTATAGGTTTTCTTTTATAAGTTACTGCTTTCTTCTCCCTAGCTGCCCTGAGAATTCTGTCTTTGTCATTGATTTTTGATAATTTTAATACAATGTGTCTTGGTGAAGGACTTTTCGGATTGAGATAATTGGGTGTTCTGTTGACTTTTTGAAATCTAAGCTCCAGTTTATTTCTTAGATTTGGAAATTCTCATCAACTATTTGTGTGAAAATGCTTTCTAGTCCCTGCTTCTTTTCCTCACCTTTGGTAATGACCATTATTCGTGTTTCCTCTCCTGATAATATCAGCTAGTTCTTGAACTTCTCTATCATCATTTTTTATTCTTTGCTTCTCTCCTTTTCCTTCTGATTTATTTCTAGATTTCCATCTTTGATATCACTGATCTTTTCCTCCATTTGGTCGACTCTATTAGTTTATTATTTCATTATTTTATCTTGCAGTGTGTTCTTCATCTTCAGAAGTTTTACTTTGTTCTTTTTGAGGATTTCAAACTCTTTGCTGAAGTACTCATTCTATTCATTTTTCTGTTTTTTTTTTCAATTTCTGAAGTTGTTAATATGATTCATTTCTGATTTCATTTTTTTTTTCAGAAGTACTATCCTGAGTTCTGTCATTTGCTTCACATATTTCTACGTCTGTAATCTTATTTTCTGTAATTTTTATCTTTCTTTCTGAGATGCCTTGACCCCTTAGGTGTTCATGGTGTTCAATGGAGTATTTCTCTGCCTTGGCATAAATGGATGTGTATTCTGCTCCCCCCCTTTCCCCGAAAGAAGATTTATTATAGAAAAGTCTCTCTTTAGACTGTTGCAAAGAAGATGCTGTTCTTTTGGTTTCCAACAAATGACATCTAAGCCTCTTGGATCCCTGCTTTATATAAAGCTTTAATAATGCCTTTTTTTCTTGTAGATGTTTAATCATGCTCGCTACTCTCAGTCTCTGTTCCTGTCAGTATTAGTGACAGTATCGGCAACATTTGCTCAGTTTCTCCTGTGGATCCATGGTGCTCGGTCTCAGAAGATATGGGGGGAGGGGCTGTTTGTGTTGGTGGCTGAGGGCTGTGTCTGGTAAAAATCAACTGTTGTTTCTCTGTTGCCCCACTTGTCTCCTTATTACCTTGATGACTGGACCCTGTTGCCAGCTGTGTGGAACTCACAGCTCTCCCAAATGGGCTGTTTAAGGTACTTGTCACACCCTCCCCTCTCCCTTTCCTCCTACAATGAACTCCAGGGGCTGCAAGAGGCAGCTTTTTTATTTTTCCCAGTCCACCACCCAACACCTGGTGTTCTGACCTGCTCTTATGCACAGTTCCAATGCTCAGAAGTGCGGGTGTGAAGTTTGGATGTTTTTTGTCATTGTTGTTGAGTTTTAGGTGTTCAGCACATTGTTGTTTCAAGGAGAGTGATCTTGGGACATCTCTCACTGCATCATGTTTACCCAAACTCTTAGAGTGTTTTATTGCCACTTTATCTTTTGGTTGGAGTACTTAATTCTTTTCCATTTGAAATACTTGTTGATAGGAATGTAGTAATTAACTTTTTTTATCCCTGTTTCTGAAACATGTTTTTTTCTTCTTAAAATAGTCCCTTCAACATTTCCTGTAATACTGGTTTGGTGTTGATAAATAACTTTAGCTTATTTTTGTCTGGGAAGGTCTTTACTTGTCCTTTGACTCTCAAAGTTTTGCTAGATAAAATATTCTTGGTTGTATATCCTGGGTTTTCATTACATAGAATATTTTGTGCCAAGCCCTTATGCCCTGCATTTTTTTTTTTTCAGAAATCAGCTGCCTGTCTCATCAGTGCTCCCTTGTAGGTAACTAGTTGCTTTTTTCTCACTGCCTTTAATATTCTATCTTTATTTTTAAACTTTGACATTTTAATTATGATGTGTCTTGGCGTGAACCTCCTTTGGTTCATTTTGGGGGGTGTCTCTCTGAGCTTCCTGGGTTTTATGTCTATTTCCTTCACTGGGTGAGGGAAGTTTTCCATCAATATTTCTTCCAATAACTATTTAGTTTCTTGTTTTTCTTTTGGTACCCCTATGACACAGATATTTTTACCTTTAATAACACCCCATATACTCCTGAAATTATTATATCCTTGGCTTACTTTTTCTTGCCATTCTGATTGAGTTAATTTTCATTTATATTTTTATGTTTTTTTAATCTCTTTTTTAAACTTATCACTGAGTTCATCTACACTTCGCCTAGGTTCACTGAGCATCTTTATAACCAGTATTTTGAACTTTGCATCTGTTAGAGTGCTTGATTCCATTATTCTTTGATGTCTGTTCTGTTCTCTCATATGGTTTCTACTTCTTTGTCTTCCCATTTTGGCTGCCTTTTTAGGTCTGTTTCTATGTACTAAGAAAAGCTCCTAAGTCTTACAGTCTTAGTGTGGTTTTGTGTACTAGGTGTCCAGTGGCACAGTCCTGAGATGGATTCAGCTGCAGGCCAAGTTTATCCCATCCTGTGTCCCTCTGAGGCCACCTATTAAGATTCAGGAAATAATTCACAGATGCTATGCTTACAGTTGCCTCAAGAAACCATGCCCAGAACCAAAGTCAGCTGCCACCAGTGTGAGTCTTGGCATTGCTCAGCAAGGAGGACCAGATTTGTGGAAGACACAACTGGATGTGGCTTGGGTGACAGCTGCATAATATGGCATAGTGTGTGCTAAAACTCATAGGTGTTCTCTAGTGAAACAGAACCAATATTGTGTGTGTGTGTGTGTGTGTGTGTGTGTGTGTGTAAGGAGTTTTTATTATAGAGAATTTTCTCACACAATTGTGGACCCTGACAAGTTCCAAGATTTGTATTCAATAAGCCAAAGACCTAGGATTGCTGATAGTATAAATCCAGTCTGCATCCTAAATTTTGAGATCTAGGACTGCCAATGGTATAAGTTACAGTCTGAATGGCAGCGAGTTTGAGACCAAGAAAAAGCTGATGTTTGAATATGATCCCCAAACAGTAAATAATCAATGTCTCAGCTCAAAAACAATTAGGCTGGAAGAGTTCATCCTTAATCCCTGTAGAGTTAACATTTTTCTTCTACTCAAACCTTTGACTGATTACATGCCCTTCGCACATTATGAAGGACAATCTGCTTCACTCAGTCTATTAATCTAAATGCTAATTGTATACAGAAACATTTTCACAGACACACCCAGAATATTTGACCAAATATCTGGACACTCTTTGGTTCAGTCAAATTAACACATAAAATTAATCATCACTTCATGGATATACTATTACAATTCACTTAAATATTTACATATTGTGGACATTCTTCCTATGTTTTTTATTACCATGAACTTACTGTAGGAAACCATACACAAACATAGATACACATGTACATATGTGTGAATGTTTATGTGTATGTATACATAATGTGTGTGTATATATATATATATATATATATATATATATATATATATATATATATGTATATATGTGTATAAAGCAAACTTTTGCTTTACTTCCCTAGAATAAATTTTAAAACATTGTGATTGCAGATTAATCAAATATATGTACATTTAAACAAATTTAAATAGATATTGACAAATAAGTTTCAAAAACTTACAGCAATTCACAGATCCATAAGTCACTTTCTTACATTAAAATTTTAAATTGTTGTTTTGGCATTCTTAGGAGTAAAATTATACTTAATTTTTGGTTTAATTTGTACTTTTTAGGTTTTATTTACAGAGTCTTTTGCCATAATTTTCTTTTTTCTTTTTGTTTAAAATACTTAAATATTCCTGTTTTTCTTTCTTCTATGACTTCTAAATTTCTGTTTTCTTTAGGATAATTCTCTCCCACTATGAAATTATGCAAATATTCTTACAATTTTGTTTAATATTTGTATTTTGGAAATTTAAATTCTGAATTCATCTAGAATTTATTTTTATATGGTATGAAGTAAGAATGTAGCCTTTTTACTCCAGTTATGCAAACATCTCTACCAAAATAAGTACTCATATATTATTAAATTGGAATAAAGCTTTCATCGTATATAAAGCTTTCACATTCACTTGGCTCCATTTCTGAACTTTTTATTTTATTTAACTGACCTATTTGATTTTTCCTGTGTCATGTCAATACCATTTTGAGTATAGAAACTTTATAGATATATAGTGAAGTAAGTTTCTTAGCCACTATTTTTATTTTTCATATTTTGCTTGACCAATGTTTGGGTATTATTCTTCCATATAACTCACACAGAAGGGATGGTAATTAGAACTTCAATAATACTTCATAATTAACTAAGGGATTACTTACATTTTTGTATATGAGTACATTATATCATCTCTTTAAGTGTTGTTTATATTCTTTAGTATGATTTTACAGATTCTTCATTTTGTTTCTATACCTTTTTAGTGAACTATATTCCTAGATAATTTCCATATTAAAATGGTTATTGGTAACATAGCTATAATATTGATTATATAACTTTTAAGTAGTTTCACTTCATTAATCATAGATTTTTAAAATGTTTAAATATTTTACCATGGGAATATATTATTTTATAAATTACAAAAAGCTAGTGTTAGCGTTGATTTTTATAAAAAATAAAAATAATTTGATTTTTTAGAAAAAATAAATTCAAGCGTTAATACAAGATTTGAGCTTCAAAATAAATAGAATCTCTAGCACTAACAGGAACCAGTGCTATTGATTTGACTTACTAATTATGCTTATATTATATAGAGTCAGTTTTTCAGATTTTCAGCAATGATGTCTTTAGTCAAATAAAAAGAAAGTAGATAATAGGGAAAAGAACAAAAAGAAACAGATAGTACAGACAAACTATCTAATGAAATCTAGGTCATATGATGTAGGTGTGATTGTCATATCTACAGGAAAACATTTTAAGTTTGCACTGTAATTCATTGCCTGCTTCTTTATGACTGATGAATGATATGCATTTATGTGATGGTAGACATGGAGTTAGAAGTTTAAATTGCTACTATCAAATAGAACAAAGCCAACAGGTTCTCTTGGGGAGTGAAAAGGAGATTTAGACTTATTTAATCTCTGCATAAATGACAGACCAGTAGAGATAGACAAGCCATTTACCATCCTCCCATTATTTAAAATTATTGGTCACAATCATGATCATGTTCCTAGCAGTTAATAAGAATAATCACATTACAGTTAAAGAGAAAAAGAAATCTTCAGTTTGCATTTGAAAATATTAAAAGAAAACTTTCTTTATAGATTTATATTTAATGGATTTAACTTAACTATATAGAATCTAAATAATTCTGGGTAATCCAAACATACAAGACCAAAAAATGTTGATGATTAAAATAACTCCATTTTTCACATATGAGCAAATGTTGGCCACTATTTTTATATATTGGAAAGCATCTGAGACAATAATTTCTGATATGTATAATTATATCTCCTTTACCCTTTCCCCACCTCATTCTCCAAGAATAGACAGACAAATAGAACTTTAAATATCCCTTCTAAAACAATAAGTTTGTAGTTTATATATTACATAACTCAAGTGGTAAGTTCATAGCAGTCTTATTTTATCTGTGGTATGAATAATTATGACAAGCTCCTCAAGAAACCAACCACACACTAATAACCAAAAATGTTAATTAATCATTCATATCTACCCACAAAGCAAACAATATTGTAATCTTTGGCAGTAATAGACAATAAATAGACCACATGCTGGTCAAAGTACAACCCCTGTTTGAGTCTTGGTCCTGCTTGCCTTTGAAAATTACTTGGATACATGAGTCCTTATACCAGAGTAGTTTCTAAGTATGATCAGGACAGCAGTCTCTACCTTTGGAAACCAAAGTATTCAATGATGGGACAATTATTTTTAGGGTATTAACATATTTCTCAACTGTTATGTAGTTTTTGCCAATTGCACATTTTATTCCCATTGTTTCATCAGCTACATGACACTTCTCTGAGCTGAAATTCTAATAGTATTTATTCTCCTACCCTCAGTATCTTGCTCCTAGTGACACCAAACACCCTTGAGACCCTTAACAGGAGCTGCAGATACTTTCAAAAACTTCTTCACATCTTAAAAATCTTTCACAACAATTTAGAAGCTGGCAATTTCCTAGAAAGTTAAGTGCAACCTAGCAGAAATATCTATAAGCAAGCCCGGCCACTATAATTTCACATATAAGAAATTGATAAATGAATTAGAGATGTCCAAAAAGAGACCATACAGGATTTCACAAGGTGTCACCATATTGGTGAAATTTCAAAGGTTAGAGTCTGTTTCTCATATTTGCAAATCTAGCAAATTAATTTGTCAGTCTACTTTGTGCTAGTCAGGATCTCAGGGACAGACTACATCTAACGAAACTTTATAATAGGTTAGTGTGTAAATTACATTTAAATAAATTTATTGCTAAAAATTATCTATAAATAGAGTTACCACATAATTTATTGTCCAAAGCATGACACTTTTAAGATTAAAAAATTGGAACTATAAATAATTAAGCTAGGATAAGAGGTACACACTCTTACTGTCCAGACAAAACAGGACATATGTTTGCTTTATTCATAACTTAAACACTTGTCTCCATGGTTCGGTTCATAACCTGCCTTGCATCAAGTTCTTCAGGAAACCAAAATAGTAATTTAAAAGTTGTGTTATCAGTGTGCACTTAGAGTCAAAGGAGGTGAATAGTTCTGTCCATGAATAAATCTATTATAGTTGGACAGGCAAGTACAGTGCACCAGTATTTATTTGTTTATTGCAATATAAGCCTGTCCTTTAGGTCCAATGTGTTTCCCTTTTTAGACATAATATTTACTATTTTTTTTCTAGATTCACTTTCTTCCATCTATTCAGATTGGATGCAATGCAAATGATTAGAACTCAACTTTTTAGATTACAAAGAAATTCCAGTCTTGCTTCTCAAAAGAGATACCATGGTTACCCGGACTTAAGTGTTTTCAAAATCTTCTCAGCCACATCCACATTAACTATATCTTAGTTTACAACTACAGATATTTAATCTCATCTATTAAGTATTAAAAATAAAATTACTTTCTGACAATGAAACCAGGGAGAAGCAAATCCTCAAGCCTCCTGACTCCATCTTTATGTACTGATAACAATATTTCTCTGTACTGATTTATTCAAGATTACATTAAAATCATATGCATTTATAGCTAAAATAAAACATTAAATGAGATCAAAGTGTTTGTCGTGGCAATTTAGAATAAAGTAATTACCACCAAATTTACTGCAAGCTTGATCAGTGATAAGTAAAGAAGATATATAACAATTGGTTAAACAACTGAACTTATAAATTGGGGAAGTAAAGCTTTAATTTTGTAAGATGTAGATGAGAATAGCTGGTTTCATGAGAACTTAGTTTAGATACCAACAGCAAGCAACCTTCAAGCATGTGCTTATAAGTGCATTGAAAATGTAATACAGGTCAAATCAAATGCTATTTAGAAAACATCACTTTTAAGACATTCTGGGAGAGGATTATAATAATAGAGGAGCAAGTCTTGTCCAAGAAACATTGGAGATATTAATTAAAAATGCAGTGGAAAGTGCCAGTTAGTAGAAAAAGTTGCAAATGCATCCAGAGGAAAGAATATGGAAATTGTTATCTCAGTCAAAGACACTAAAGCTTTCAAAGAAAGTAGAGTGTCTGATTTCAACATTCAGAAAGTTTGGACATATAATGACTGCTTTATTTAAGTAAATCATCTTTTGAAGATAGTTTTGAAGGCAATGCCATTGTATGCTCAGTCTAAAAGGAATACTAATGAGTGTTTGTAACCTTAAAGACTAAAAGGGGAATTAAATAGTAATATTTAAAGACAACAAAAACTCCAAGGCCAAGAAAAGTAAAGCTATATATATTTTTTGCTGTTAGCATTTTATTTTATTATTTTATTTCAAGTTTATACTTTTGAATAATAAGATTAAACATATAAGATGAGAAGTGGGAAGTGAACTTGACAAAGAAAAAGATTTTGGAAAAATCTAAATATCTATACTCCTACTGTACCACTACCCACATTGACAGATGGTAAAACAAAAGCCCTATATATATCTGCCTTTATAAATTTCCCTTTGTCCCTCCTTTGTCCTATAATTCTTTTATCCAGAAGAAGTAGACTCAGTGCCTTTCCTTACTCCTAATCTGAAGCGGTAAAACTCAGATCCTGGCCTTCATACAGTATAAGTATTTTCTTGACCTCATGGAAGAAAATACAATGGTCTTAGCCTGTTCTAATCAAAGTAGAATTGAGTTATAATGTAATAAAAAGCAACTCTAGAGTTTCAGTGGGTTAACACATGAAGTATATTTCTTAAATGCATAAAGTCTATTGTAAATCAGGTGACACTGCAGTGAAACTGCCTTCCAGTAGACAATCCAGCAATGCAGGCCATTTCAGTCCTGCACCTCTGCCATTTCAATACAATACTCCAGGCTCACCACTGAATGAAAAGATCAAACAGAGGTATTTAACTGTCAGTCTAGAAGAGACATCTATTGTTCCTGGCTCATTAGCTAGTATTAGATTCATGGCCTCACTAACTTCAAGGAGCTCAGTAGGGTATTGGTGCATACTAGAAACATCTACCAAGAGCTTCCCATGCTTTTTCTTTGATATGTTAAAGAAATTTAGGAAATTTTCTTTCTCTCCCCAAAGGTTAATTTTCAAGCTTATTGTTTTCCTAGGAATGCAAATAAAAATTTAATTTGACTCTTGATATTTAGAAATGACAGAGTTCTCCTAGTGAATGTATCTACCTTCTCCTCAAACAGTGAAATTCAGTGTTCTGAAAGGCAAAAAATTCCTAGAATTGTAGAATATGTTTGAATACATAAAAATGTTTCAAAAATATGATCCTGTTTTGGGATGATATTAAAATATAATATTAGCCTATTATAAAATTCGGGAAATAATGTTCATTCTATGAGCATAAAATAGGCAAAATTGTCTCAGTTTAGTAGAAAATCTTATTATTATTAATATGAATTAATTTACCTTCCTCATTGCAAAATAAGCAAAGCCCTTCTATACAAATAATGTATAAGTAAACAAAAATCCTCTTCAATCTCTTGTTGAAAAAACCCAGTTGGTATGTAATTGTGAATTAGAAATAAAGACAAATATCTCATATCTGAGTATAGACTTCTGGATATAGGGCTTTTAGGTTGACTGTATGCAAATATGTGATACTCTTTGAAGAAGTCAGTATGGTTATCTCCTTTTGTTGAAATCATTATTTGTAAGCAATCAGACAATAAACTTTTAAAAATATGCTGAAATTCTTAATGCAAGGATTGTCATTTAATTCATTTGATGAAGGTTCAGGGAAATACTTTGAATGTTGTTAGCATGAAAAGCAGTTTTTGCACAAAGAATCTCAGTAAGAAGCAATGTTCACAGATTTACCTAAAAAACTAGGCACCTCTCCCTCTCTATTTATTCTGCCAAATTTAATTGGGCCAAGGAGATAAAACTGTTCAAACATGGAAGCCAGTAATTGTTTGTAATCTATAAAGAGTATTATGTGCATGCAACACTTCTAGAGAAACTATCTGTCTGTAAAGGAAAATGGTTGCAACAAAATGTCCCACAAATATGCACTTTTTCATAGTTTACTTACCTACTGGAACAATTAATGCATCAGTGGCTTTAGGGAAGTGGTGATGGCAATCTTTGCCCATGCCCACCTGTATAGTAAAAAATTTCAGGGGTCACATCTCAGCTCTAACCTCATACAGAAAGTGTCAGATTTAGCTTCTAAAAGCTTCATCTACATGCCAGGCAACCAAATCAGCAAGGGTCATCTATGTCCTGGTAATGCTGGAATAAGACCTGTTCCTAGGTCTTCCAGTCTGTCAAGTTTCCCAGATGTATTCATTAAAGCAATTGTTGAAATTGTTCTTCTACTATTTGTGATTGAAACAAGCCTAAGATCCAAGAAATAAGGAAAGCTATGTATGTTTGAGATAAATCCATTCATGATTTCCATCTAGCAACTTTAATTGGGCATCTACTATGCACCAGGTACTGTTCATGGAGACATAATGAAATTAAAATTAAAGGCCAGTCCAATGTAGGCCAAAAATTAACAATGTATACTTTATACAATAAGTAAATGAGAGTGAATAATTTATTATCTAATACAAATTAATTATTTAGTTGGCAGACTTCTCTGGAATAGTAAGAATAGAAATGCTATACAAATTAAACAAAATCAGTTTGCTATTCAGAGAAATTGACCATAGGGATAGTTGTTTATGACTTCCATGAAGACATCTTGGGAGTATTTATTCACACAGAGAAACTAATGATATCACTGAAACATCGTGCAAGGAAAATTCTTCACAAATGTACAATGAGACATTAATAAGCCATGAAAACACCACATTTAGGAATAATAGAAAATGCCACACACTTGAAATTCTTTGGGAGACTATGGATTTAGAAGGGGTCTTTAGGAGAATTTACAGTAGTGGTGGACACTGATGCATTCAGTAACATTTGCAAGGTCTTCATTCATGACAGAAAAAAAAAATGCTTTCTGCAAACATTGACTCTATTATTTTAGCATTAACTACAGAAATTATATGAGTGCAGAAGCATTGTCCATATCCAACACCCCGGTGGCACCATTCCAAAGCTGCAAGTAATTCTCAGGCTACTGAGGAGCCATTAACTCTAAAAGCCTAGAGATTATGCTTAATTCATTTCCTTTTGTCATCAGTGGACAATAGGTAATAAAAGGTAATATTTATACCTGTCAGAGACAACCCACTGAAGAGTAGACTTCCTTGGAGTCCACACTCAGGCAATTCATCCAAGAGGAGTTATAAACTATAACTTGGTAGGAAGAAGGATATGTATTCATTTCACGATCAACCTGCATGCTTTACAGTTTCTTGTATTAATTTGGTTCACAAATACACAGCTTCATTTCCTCCCTCCCCAATTATCATCCTGAAGTGGCCTGAACTGAACTCTGGGTGTGGTTTGAGTTTCTCATTACTTATTTTCTGTAACATCAATTTCTCAGTGAATGTTTATTTTCTGACAGGGGAATTTAAGGTTTCTGCTCATAGATATTGCACAGAAATGTATCTTGTGTCTTTAGTGCAGTCTGCTCTTTTGAGTTTGGGCATAAACAAATATTTCCTAACAATCAGGACAAAAAGACAGAAGCAATAAATCAAATATCCAGCTGTCTTAGGACTCCAGAAAAATAATAATCCTGAAAGTAACCACCATATTAAATTTTTGAAATGACTGCCATTTTCTAAACCTCATTCTTGTTCATTTTCTGGGTATTTTAACCCAACTCCAAAATCTAATTAATCTTGTTTACTAGATTAAGGATGTATTTTATTAGCTATTTAAATCTTTTCTTCCTTCTCCATATTCAGGGCACCTTAAGGGCAAGCAGGAACTTAATAAATCTGATGGCTACTGGAGCTTTAAATATTAAATTATCATGCCTTGATGATACAGGAGGTGGGGGCTTTAACTGGCTTTCCATTGCTGTCATGAAATCTGTACTTACAGAAAGTGTACATTAGGAAATGAGGAAATGTGACTGGTCTGTAACTAATGAGAGATTTAGATTTTGATTCCAAAATCACAGAATTGAGTTAATGATATACAATTTGGATGAGAAAAAAAAAATAAAAACCAACCAACCGTCTACCCTCTCTCCACTGTGGAATATCAAAAGATGGTTATGTGTGCCTCTCTGTTTACACCATCAGGAATAATTTTTACAAACCTTTTCCCTCCCTGTTCTCACTGACAACTTCTGAAATGTGTTTCTTATACCTAGGAAAAGATATCTATTTTTCAAACTCTTGTTTCAATAAATAGAAATACCTGTATTATATTTTGTTCATTTTAATAAAATTTTGATTCTATTCAGATATTCTTATCACGTCTTCATGATTTCTCAATGGTTGATATGAATCTAGTATAGCCAACACAGTCAGGAGAGCAACTTTAGTGAAGTTAAAAGATAAATTTTACATGTCTTGATTAATATTTATCTGACAAAGGCAGTACAGATCCAACTCTTTGCGAGGAATAGATCTTAAAACTCTTGCAGAGTTGTTTTTTGTTTTTTTTGTTTGTTTGTTTTTGTAATCATGTTCCTAGCTCAGTCTGAGATTTTGGACCTAAATAATGATTCCTAAGAAGACCATAAGATGGATTTCTTTAGTAAAAGCAGAAGAAATCCAAGTATTTAATTTCTAATTGTACTCAATTACACAAAAGTTGGGTATGTCTGGGATTTTAATCAATCTCCATACACTCTCATATTTTCTCCCAAATTTAATAATAAGAGTGGAACACAGATTTCTTAATATGGGCAGTATAGTTGCTGTTGTGTATGCTCTGGTCACATATGGCCTCTAAAGTGGAACGTATAAGATGGAGGTTGAATTTAAATCATAATGTCTCCTCTCAATGCCAGTCCCTTAATTTTCTGTTGCTGGAGCCAGCAACTCTGTGTCATCTTTAGGATCTTACTTAGCCTGGTTATCATCTTTCTCCTTTCCTCTACTGCTGTGTTCCAGAGCAACTGGTTTTTCTACTGAGGCATTTTTCATTGATATAATGGGTATAATTTGGGAAACTTTGGTGGAAGGATTTGAAAGAATCATTAACTTCATTTTGCTTCATTTTTTTTCCAACTCAAAGAAACCCAGAAAGAACTTCTGTGAACAATAAAAGCATTCTAATTGACTGCCTTAAAGCTAAAAGAGCATGTGAATTAATTAAAGCATAGATTACAGAAGAGGGTTATCAAACTACTTATGGTTTAAGGGACAGTCTTCAAAATGCATAGATTCTAGAAGAGAAAAAAGTAAAGGAGAAAAACTTCTTGAAAATTAGGTAGAATAAAAAGAAAGAAAGCTAAAAGGGAAAAGATAGGGTCCCACAGGACAGAAGGTAATAATAAAACTGAAGGTCACACATCCCATCCAACCACCACCCTCCAAAAAAATAAAAGTAAAATAAATAAATCTGCTTGAAGAGACTGGAGTTTGTTACGCTGATAGAAATGACATCACTAAACTAAGAATTTTGTAAAATAGTCTAATGCCACTGTCGAGTAGAAAAAGTAATTTTCCCATCTACTTTTCTAATTTCTTCTGGCTGGAATCAAAATAACATAAGAGAGAATAACAGGAATATATGATGAAATTTATTACATATATTCATACAGGGGTTCCACAAGAATATGAGACTTGAGGACAGATTAGGCAGCTAAGATTTATATGCCATCTTGAGCTAAGGTGAAGTATCTTTCAAAGAACAGGAAGGCATTTCACATGGAGATGGAAAGCAAATGTTTTCTGGGCCAACTTTAACAATGGGACACAGAGAACATGTTTTTTCCCCACCTTTACTGAAATATAATAATTAGTTGCTCATATTTACATTGTACAATTCAATGATTTTTTTCCAATTACAGTTGGTATGCAAAAATATATAAGCTCCACTTGTACAACATAGTGATTAGAGATCTTTATAACTCATAAAGTGATCAACCCACTAAATCTAGTACCTTCTGCTCCCTTACATATTTATTACATTATTAACTATTTTCCTTATTTTATGCTTTATATCACCATGCCTATTTTGTAACTATCCATTTATACTTCTTAATCCCTTTGCACTTTTTCACCATCCCCTGATCCCCCCATCTAGTAAACTTCAAAATATTCTCTGTATCTATGAGCTTATATCTATTTTTGTTGTTTACTTTGTTCTTTAGATTCCACATGTAAATTTTGTGATATTTGTCTTTCTCTATTCATTCCATTTCGTTCAATGCAATATCCTCTAGGTCCATCAAGGTGATGTGTTTGTCTATCTTCTTTCTTTTAGCCTATGTGTGTCTTTTAATCTAAAATGAATCTCTTGTAGGCAGCATATGTAGGAGTCTTGTTTTCTTATCCATTCAACTACTTTTTAGTTGGAGAACTTAATTCTTTTTCATTTGAGGTACTTATTGATAGGAATGTAGTTTTTACTATTTTTTATTTATGTTTTTGATACATGTTATACATGCTTTTTTTCTTAAAGTCGTCCCCTCAACATTTTCTGTAGTACTGGCTTGGTGTCAATAAATAACTTTAGCTTGTTTTTGTTTGTAAAGCTCTTTATCTGTCCTTCAACTCAAAATGGTAGTTTTTCTGGATAAAGTATTCTTTGTTGTAGATCCTGGGTTTTCATCACATTGAATATTTTGTGTCAAGCTTTTCTGTTCTGCACACTTTCTTTTGAGAAATCAGCTGCCAGTCTTATGGGTGCTCACTTGTAGGGAACTAACTGCTTTTCTCTTGCTGTTTTCAAGATTCTTTCTTTGTATTTAACCTGTGACATTTTTATTTTGATATGTCTTGATGTGGGCCTCTTTAGTTTCCTTTTTCTTGTGACTCTCTGAACTTCCTGGGGTTGTATATCTACTTCTTTCACCAGGTTAGGGAAGTTTTCCATCATTATATCTTCAGATAGCTCTTCACACCTTCTTGATTTCCTTCAGGGACCTCTATGGCATGGGAATTTTTACATTTAATGGTGTCCCACATGCTCCTTAAATTATCATTATAGTCTTGAGTTCTTTTTTTCTTTCTGTTCTGATTGAGAGTCCTTGGCTTCTCCATTCTCTATATCAGCATTTTGATCCTCTTCTTTCTCCACTCTGTTTATTCCCTCTAACATACTATTCATCTCAGATAATGTGTTCTTCATTTCTGACTGGTTCCTTTTTACCATTTCCATTTCTATTTTTATGTATTTATATCTCTTTGTTAAAGTTATCACTGAATTCATCTACTTCCCCAAAGTTCATTGAGCATCTTTATAACCAGTGTTTTGAACTCTGCATCTGTTAGACTGCTTGAGGCCATTATTCCTGGATCTCTGTTCTTCACTCATGTGGTTTCTGCTTTTTTCTCTTCCCATTTTGGCTGCCTTTCTGTCTGTTTCTATGGACTAAGCAAAACTCCTAAGTCTCCCAGTCTTATTACTGCAGCTTTTTGTAGTAGGTGTCCTATGGCACAGTACCGAGAGGGGTTCAGCTGCAGGCCAAGTTTTGCCCCAGTGTGTGCTCCTCTGGGGCCACTTGTTAATATTGAGCAAGCAATCCTCAGATGCTGTGCTTATAGTTGTCTCAAAAGGCCACACCCAAAACAGAGGTCAGCTGCCACCTGTGAGTCTTGGCCCTGCTCAACAAAGAGCACTGGATTTCTGCGGGATACACCTGGGTGTGGCTTGGAAGGGGCCTTGAGTTAGGGCGGCATAGTCAGGTAATCCTTGGGCAGAGCGATCTCTGTTAACCAGTTTGATGAGGCCTATTTTATGGCAGTGCTGCGTGTATACACTGAAAGGGGGAAAGGGCTCATGAAAGGACAATAGATACCCCGTGCGCTTCTGTTAGGAAGTGAGCCTTGCTTCCAACCCTGTCTCTGACAACTGTGTGTTCCCCTATAAGTCCCTGGTGCCCCCAGAGCAGCCAACCTGACATTAGTACTCAGTGAGCAGGCCCGTCACTGCAAAAGTCCACTCTCAGACATAGCCCTTTATTAGGCATTTCCAGCTGCTGGCTACTGCTGTCCAGTCAACCCCCTGGACCATTTCTGTCCTGGACCAGGAAGCCTCATATTCGCCTACTCCTATCTTCTACCATTGCATGTCAATTAATAATTTCTCTCTAGAGTTTTAGTGCTTCTGTTCATCTAGATCCCAGGCTACTTTACTTGCTGTTTTCTCTGTTTTTCTGTCACAACGTTGATTTTGTCACAAGAGTAATGAACCAATCCTCTATCATCTAAACCTTTTTTTCCCATCCTTCCAGAACGCGCTTTTATCAAAGCTTCATTCAGTTTCTTTCTATCTACCACAACTAGTTCATATTAAATTATAGTTGTCTATGATAATAGCTCCCTTCCTGGAGCAGATCCTATATCTAAATACTTTTAGGCATTTAGAGGGAAGGTCAAATTTTTTCCTGAATCTCTAACTTTTCAAAATAACAAACAAAATAATCAATATATTTTTTAAAAAGCATATTTTGGCATTGTAAAATCTGTATCCCCTCACAACAAAAAGTGAACAAAAGAAAATTTAGCAACTCCACTTAGAACTATTCTAAAAAATCAGAAATAAAATTTCACACATATGAGGAAATTTCACACAAATAAGGAAAGGTTCTCATAGTAAAAACAATCATAAAGCAGAATAAAACTGTGAGAATGAATATAATCATATATATTTGAAGATATAAAAAAACACCTTGCAAGACATATAAGATCTAAAAATGGAAATAGTCAAAAAACAGAGAAATATGAAAAGAGAGTTTATGTAGCAGGGTGAAATATTTCTCTCCCTGACTCTACCTTTATTGCAGCCTGCATTTATATAGATATGCTAATTGACTGGGAGAGTTCTGCTAGAGACTTGAATAATTTCTGGGGTGACCAACTTGGAATAAATACATTTGGAGTTTTCTGGCTCTTCCTTAGATTGCACCTCTTTTCCTGCCCTTCTGCCTTCCCCTTTAGATAAAAGGCGGTTGGATTTGAAGGCTTGCTTAAAATTTATGAAAACTAGAAGTTTCTAACTGATCATGGTACTGTTTCAATAAATAAAACCTTTCTTTATTACTCTGATCTATTAAGTAGTAAATATTCAATGTACTGAGGACATGGGCCTTGAGACTGCTATTGAGATTATTTTTTTAATGAAGTCACTCAAGGGGTAATGCAAACATCTTTCTCTAGTTTTTCTGAGACTGAAATATTAATTCATTTAGGGAAAAAATTAAAAGATAAATTTATGTCAGAAATAAAGACTTCCCAAGGGAAAATAGATTCAAGTGAAATTTAATAAGGGATATTGAAGGAAGAATAGAAAACCAAGATAATGAAAAGGAGATAAAGAAAGAAATAAAATGGATCAAAGAGAAAGTAGTAAAAATGAATGACAGAGAAAGTAAGAATAATCATATTGTCAGAGGCTACTTACTACAATGAGTAAACACATACACAATTTTATTAGAATCTTGAGAGAAAGCTTGAACTAGAGGCACCCAGCTAGGGCATGCCAGGATTGCTGTCTCACAGATACTGTAGGATTTTTTCTTTTCTTTTCTTTTTTTCTTTCCATTCTTTTCTCTTCTTTTCTTTTACTTTCTTTTTATTAATTTATTTTTATGGTGACCTGGGTAAATGAAATCCAATAAGCTTCAGCTCTACATTTTAATAGTAAGGTATATATATATTTTTACACTGTGTGTTCACCTTTCATAGTTAGATTTCTTTCTGTCATCACATATTTCATCCCCTTTACCCTGTCAACCTCTCTCCTCCCTCCTCCCCATACCCTCTGGTAACCACTAGTTTATTGCCCATGTCCATAAGTCTCTGTTTGTCCTGTTCATTTGTTGCTTTTAGGCTCATATCCCACAGATAAGTGATATCATGTGATTTTTGACTTTTTCTGCCTGGCTTATTTCTCTTAGCATGATTATCTTGAGGTCTGTCCATGTTGTTGCAAATAGCACTATTTCATCTCTTCTTATGGCTAAGTAATGTTCCATTGGATATATGTACCACAGCTTCTTTAGCCAATCATCTATCAAAGGACACTTCGAGTATTTCCATTCCCTGGCTACCATAAATAATGCTGAACATCAGTGTAAAAATAAATATCTTTTGGATATGAGTTTTCATGTCTTTGGGGAAAATACCCAGTAGAAGGATTGCTTCAGGCTGTGAGATTAAAAAAAAAGTGGATACAAGACATACCAAGAAGTAAGTGATTCAGAAAGCCAAAAATGTGGGAATAAAAAAGTATGCTAAGAACATAGGAAAAAAAAAAAAAGAACAGGCATATCAAACAAATTCTAATTCAAACCCAAAAGCATTAAATATGACAAATAAGAAAATTTTGTGTTAAAATTCAGCATGCAAAATCAGTATACAATTAGTATTAACATTTATGCATTAAATTGCACAGCAATTGTATTTAAGAAACAAAAACCGCAGAATGTACACGCAAACATATGTAGACACATTCAAAACAAAAGATGTTACTATAATACCCTCAGTACAAAACAGATAAATTGGACAAAATTATGTAAGATGATAGAATACCTGAACAACATAACTAATAAGGTAGGTGTTATAAAATTTATATAGAAGTAAACATTCTGATTTACCTTCTGTTTGGAATTCATGACACATTGACAAAGTTTGATCATATATTGGGTCAAAAGAAAAACATTTTCATTATGTAGGAATATCACAAATAACATATCTTATTATGATACAATAAAACTGGAAATTACTAACAAAAACAAACAAGCGAATAAAACAGCTTTTCTACCTGGAAATGCAAAATCCTGCTATGGAATAACTCCTGGGTGAAGGAGAAACACAGACTGAAATCACAGAGTCATTTTTTTCAATTAAATTTATTGGGGCAACATTGCTTAATAAAATTATATAAAATTACAGAATATTTAAGAAAAAATATAATGAAAAAGGTAAGATATGTTTAAAGTAGTGATCACAGGAAAATTCATAGGTTCATAACAGCTAGGAAAATAATAAATCAAAGAAAGCAAAAGAAAAAAAACTTTAAAGATAAAAGAAGAGGCTGAAAATGGGCAGCAATAGATCTAAAAGCAGAGATTGAGAATAGAAAGAAATAAACCTCATTCATGAATCAAAATCAGAGAGTTCCAGTCAAGATGGCAGAGTACGTAAATGCTGTGCTTGTCTTCTCTCACAACCTTGTTTCAAGGTCAAATTCATATAATCCTCTTTAAGTCCAAATTCCTTGAGTTTAGTTTCTATGTTTTTTTCTAGAAATTTTATTATTTCAGGTCTTATATTCAAGACTTTAATCCATTTTTAATTAATTTTGGTGTGTGGTAATATAACAACAATCTAGTTTCATTCTTTTGCAAGTGGCTTTTCAGTTTTCCCAGCACCAATTATTAAACAGGCTTTTCTTTCTCCACTGTATGTTTTTTTGTTGTTTGTTTTGGTCAAAAATTTTTTGCCCAAATAAACATTGATTTACTTCTGGACTCTTTATTCTGTTGCACTGGTCCATCTGTCTGTTTTTCTGCCATTTTCATGCTATTTTGCTTATTGTTGCTTTGTAGTAATTTGAAGTCAAGCAGAGTGATTCCTCTAGCCCAATTCTTAATTCTCAGGATGGCTTTGATAATCCGAGGTCCTTTGTGCTTTTAAATGAACCTGATTATGTTATTTTCCCATTTCTTTATAAAATGCTGATAGGATTTTGGTGGGGATTGCATTAAATCTGTATAATGTTTTAGGTAATATGGTCATTTTAACTATTGTGATTCTTTCAATCTAAGAACACAGAACATCTTTCTATTTCTTTTTATCTTCTATTTCTTTCAATAGAGTCTTATAGTTTTCATTATATAGTTCCTACATATATTTCATTAGATTTATTCCTAAGTATTTTATTCTCTTTGTTGCAATTGCAAAAGGAATTGTGTTTTTAATTTCTTTTTCTGATACTTCATTATTAGAGTTTAGCAAAGCTATGGATTTTTGAAAGTTAATTTTGTATCCAGAGACTTTATTGTATTTGCTTATTGTTTTTAGTATTGTTCTTGTGGAGTCTTTAGATTTTTCTATATAGAGAATCATGTCATCAAAAAACAGTGAAAGTTTGACTTCCTCATTTCCTATTTGGATGTTTAGTAGAATTAACTGGTGAAGCCATCTAGTTCTGGACATTTACTTTTTGGTAGGTTTTTGATAATTGTTTCAAGGTCTATACTGATGATCAGTCTATTTAGATTTCTGATTTCTTCTTGATTCAGTCTAGGAAGGTTATATTTTTCTAAGTACTGTTTCATTTCTTCTAGGTTATTAAATTTGGTGTTATATACCTTTACATAGTATTCTTGTATGATCCTTGGTATTTCTGTGTTTTCTGTCACAATTTTCCCTCTTCCATTCCTGATTTTGTTTATTTGTGCTTATTTGTGCTCTCTCTCTCTCTCTCTCTCTCTCTCTCTCTCTCTCTCTCTCTCTCTCTCTCCCCTCTTTTTCTCCCTCTCTCTTTTTTAGTGAGTCTAGCCAGGGGTTTGTCATTTTTATTAATCTCAAAGTACCAGATCTTTGTTGCATTTTTTATTATTTTTTGTTTTGTTTTGCTTTCAATTTTATTTAATTCTGCTCTAATTTTGATGATTTCTTTCCATCTGCAAACTTTAGGCTTCATTTGTTCTTCCTTTTCTAATTTTTTAAGATGAAGCATTAGGTTGTTTATTTGGGCTCATTGTTTCTGGAGATAGACCTGTAATGATATGAACTTTCTTCTGATGATCCTTTTGCCATGTTCCAAAAGTTTTGATATGTGGTACTATCATTATCATTCATTTCTATGTATTTCTTTATCTCTCTTTTTATTTCGTCTCTGATGTAGTTATTCTTCAGTAGTGTGTTGTTTAATTTCCATGTATTTGTGGTTCTTCCCACTTTCTTTTTACAGTTGATTACAAGCCTCAAAGCATTATGATTAGAGAATATGGTTGGTATGATTTCACCCCTTTATATGTTTTGAGGCTATCTCTGAGTCCCAGTAAGTGGTCAATCCTTGAGAATGTTCCATTTGCACTAAAAAAAGTATAGACAGATATTTTGGGATGGAAAGCTCTGTAAATGTCAATTATGTCCAGTTGGTCTAATCTGTCATTTAAAGATGTTATTTCCTTATTGATTTTCTGTTTGGATGATATGTCTATATCTGACAATGGAATATTTAGGTCCCCTACTATGATAGTTTTTTGGTCTGTTTCTTCCTTTATTTGTGTCTGTAATTGCTTTATATATTTTGGGGCTGCCTGAATGGAAGAATAGATATCAATAAGTGTTATGTCTCTTTGGAGTAAATGGCAAGCAGAGTCACCCAGGAACTAGATGAACAGAATGTCTACAACTAGGGTGAGAAATAAGAAGTCAACCTGCAAAGATATAAAGTAGGAGTGGGAGAAGACATGACGGTGCCCACTTCTGAGTGGGACAAAGTGGGACAGAGACTACGGCAGTGGCAGCTGGCAGCTGCAGATGTCTCTTAAAGGGACTGTGTCCACAATAGTAGTTTTGCAGTATTAGACCTGCTCACTCTGAATACCAATGTCAGGTGGGCTGCTTGGTGGGCACCAAGGAATTTTAGGGGGACAAAGAGTTATCAGAGAGATAGCCAGAGGAAAGGCTTTCTATACTGCAGAAGTGCTGGTGCTATCTATTATCTTTTCTTGACCCCTCACAACTCTTAATGTGAGGACATAGATGAGACGTCTTCAAACTGGATAACAGAGGTCGCTCAGCTCAGAGGATTACCTAAAACTGCACCTTGCGGCCCCACCAAAGTCATATCTGGGTGTGTCCTAGGTGAGTCTGGTGCTCCTTGCTGAGCATACCAAGACCTACCAAAACTATTGCTACCACTGACAGTGAGTGAAACTGAAGGTAGTGAGCAAAATTAAATATCTACAAAAAAATAAAAAGGCATTAATGAGGCTTTATAAAAAAACAGGGATCCAAGAGGCTTAGACAACACCTACTGGAAATAAAATGAAAAGAGCCTTCTTTGCAACAGGTTAAAGAGAGACCTTTATATAAAAAATCTTTCTGGAAAAAAAGCAGAATACACTTTCATTAATGCCCAAGAGGAGAAATAGATCAAAACACTATCGTAGTAAGGGACCTAAATACCCCACTGTCAGATATAGACAAATCATCTAAACAGAAAATCAATAAGGAAATAACATCCTTAAATGACCCATTAGACCAATTGGACATAGTTGACATTTACAAAGCCTTCTATCCCAGGACAGCTACTTATATGTTCTTCTCTAGTACACATGGAACATTCTCAAGAATCACTCACATACTAAGACACAGAGATAGCCTAAAAAATGTAATATGGCTGAAATCATACCAACCATATTCTCTGATCAAAATACTTTAAAACTAGAGGTCAATTGTAAAAAAAAAAAAGCAGGAAGAACCACAAATACATGGAAAATAAACATCATGCTACTGAAGAATAACTGGATCAAAGAAGAAATAAAAAGAGAAACCAAGAGATACATAGAAAAGAATGATAATGATAGCAGAGCATATTCAAAACTTTTGGGACATGGTAAAAGCAGTCATTAAATAAAGTTCAGATCATTACAGACCTACCTCCATAAACAAGAACAAGTCCAAATAAACAACCTTATGCTTAAGCTTAAAAAAAAAGGGAACTGGAAAAGGAAGAACAAATGAAGCCTAAAGTCATTAGAAGAAAAGAAATAATAAAAATGAGAGAAGAAATAAATGAAATTGAAAAAAAATAGAAAAAAGAAATGCAACAAAAAGCTGGTTCCTTGAGAAGGTTAATAAAATAGAAAAAAATGGCTGGCTAGACTCACTAAAGATAAAAGAGAACAGACACAACTAAACAAAATCAGGAATGAACAAGGGGATTTTACAACTGACATCCCAGCAATAAAAAGGATCATACAAGAATACTATGAAAAAGTATATAACATCAAATTTAATAACCTAGAAGAAATGGACAAGTACTAAGAAAAATACAATATTCCTAGGCTGAATCAAGAACTAGGAAATCTAAATAGACCAATTAGTAGTATGGAAATTGAAACAATCATTAAAAATCTATGAAAAAGTAAATTTCAGGACCAAATGACTTCACCAGCGAATTCTACTGAACATTCAAAGATTTAATATTTATTCTCCTTGAATTCTTCCAAAATATCAAAGAGGAATCAATAGTTGCCATCTCATTGTATGAGACCAATATTACCCTGATATAAAAACCTGGTAAAGATCACACACTCACACACAAAAAAAACTAAAGACCAATATATCTCATGAACACAGATGCAAAAATCCTAAATTACATACTAGTGAACCAAATATAACAACATATTAGAAGATTATACTACACAATCAAGTGGACTTCATCCCAAAGGCAAAGGGATTGTTCAACACACAGAAATCAAACAATGTGATATACCATATAAACAAATTAAAAAATAAGAATCTTATGATCATATTAATATATGTAGAAAACTCCTTCAATGAGATGCACCATCCATTTATAATCAAAACACTTAACAAAATTGGTACAGAGAGAAAGTACCTTAATATAATAAAAGCCATAAATGACAAACCCTCAGCCAACATTATACTTAATGGTGATAAAGTAAAAACCTATCTTCTAAGTTCAGGAACAAGGCAGGCTGTTCATATCACCACTCTTATTCAATATAATATTGGATGTCCTAGTGAGTGCAATCAGACAAAAGAAAGATATAAAAGACATCTAAATAGTAAATGAAGTCAAATTGTCACTATTTGTAGATAACATGATTCTCTATACAGAAAACCCTAAAGACTCCACAAGACCACTACTAAAAACAATAAACAAATAAAGTAAAGTTTCTGGATACAAAAATCAACATTCAAAAATCCATAGCATTTCTATATTCTAATATGGAGTGTCAGAAAAAGAAGTAGAAAAAATAATTTATTTTGCAATTGCAACAAAAAGAATAACATGCCTAGGAATAAATTTAATGAAACATGTGAAGGACCTATGTAATAAAAACTACAAGACCCTATTAAAAGAAATCAAAGAAGATGCAAAGAAATAGCAAGGTATTCCATGTTCTTGGATTGGAAGAATCAACATAGTTAAAATGACCATATTACCTAAAGCATTATACAGATTTAATGCAATCCCATCAAAATCCCACTGGCATTTTTTCAAGAAATAGAACAGAAATCATCAGATTTGTAAAAAATCACAAAAGACTCCATATTTTCAAAGCCATCCTGAAAAAAAGAATGAGACTGGAGGCATTACTCTACTCAACTGCAAATCATACTACAAAGCAACAGTAATCCAAACGACATGGTATTGGCAGCAAAACTGATACACGGACCAGCGGAATAGAATTGAGAATCTAGAAGTAAACCCATATTTACATGGGCAAATAATTTTCACCAAAAAAGCCAAAAACATACAGTAGAGAAAGGAAATCCTCTTCAAAAATAGTGCTGGGAAAACTGGAAAGCTAACTGCAGAAAAAAATGAAAGTAGACTGTTGTCTATCACCACACACCAAAATTAACTCAAAATGGATTAAGAGCCTGAATATAAGACCTGAAACAATAAAATGCCTAGAAAAAAACATAGGAACTAAATTTAAGGACTTTGGACTTACAGAGGATTTTATGAATTTGACCTCAAAAGCAAGGGAAGTAAAAGACAAAATAAATGAATGGGAATAGATCAAACTAAAATGCTTCTGCTCAGCAAAAGAAATAATCAAAAAGGTAAAGAGACAACCATCTGAATGAGAAAATATATTTACAAGTAGAGCCTCAGATAGAGTCTAATATCCAACATAAACAAATAACAAATAACTTAATGACAACAAAAAAAATAAACAAATGATCCAATCAAAAATGGGCAGTGGACCTTAACAGAGACTTCTTCCTAGAGAGCATACAAATGGCCAACAAATCACTAGGTACTCCTGGGAATATACCACATTGCACATATAAATAAACTTTTTTTTTGTTTTGCTAATTTATCTTTTGTTAGCTTAATTCATAGACCCCCAGGTACTGAACCTGAGAGGATAGAGGAAAAATTTTTCTTCTTGTACATTATCCAGGAATAGGTAAGTGATGTAAGTAGAAATACTATTTATGAAAGCCAGAGCCAGTGTATATTTTTAAAAATATTTTTGAGACAAATAAGTGTAAATTGTCGCTGATAAGCGGATTCATATGGTGTTGGTAAGCAAAATCAGCTGAAATTCTGCAAACATAATAATGATTAGACAGTTATTGTTTTGGGGGGTAAATTATCTATTTTATTATCTAAATTTTAAACCTTTAAATATGCCATCCCAAAAAGATATCTGGCTGAGAAAAAGATCACAAAAAAAAAAAAAAAATGAACAGAGAGCATAAACTAAAAAAAAGAGTGATTTTCTCAACAAACCAGAATATTAAGTATTGAACAAGACATTTTAAATTAAACCATGAGAAAGTGACATTTAAACATATACTTGAAGGCAGTGAGACAGTCTGGATGCAGTTATCTGAGACTAGTGTGTACCAGATGGAGAGGTTAGCCAGTTCAAAGGACTCAATGTGCAAATGCACCTGTCATATTCTTAATGTGATTGCCTTATGATATCCATTTATGGTAAATATAGTGTGGAATAACACAAAGATAAGGTTACTTTAATAAATTTCTTACTTTTAACATGAAAAGGTACAAAATTTTGACTGCTAGAAAACCAGCTTCTCTCTCACTTCCAATAAGTAAATGTTAAATATTTAAAGGACATCAGGTTAAATATCTGTTAGCCCAGAATCTAGTTATAACCTGTTTTTAACTCTAATCACTTCCTCCATGACCAACCAAGCCTCTGGGAGTCCAGCTCACGTCTCTTGTTCTGTGAGCCTGCCAATTTGGAAGCAGGTAAAACTAATTAACAGCACATGCAACTGGAATCTCAAAAATAAATTTACTCCAAATTATTTGGGATTCAAGGGCTGTGCTGCATCTCCTGAAAAAAAAGTTTAGTGTACTACTTTGTCTTCTAAGAAATAATATTTATTTGCTATAATATGCTATAATAAATAATCCAGTAGAACTCTGAACATCATTTCTTTTTCACTATTAGACATAGTTTAGGTTATTTTAAGACATTACTTTTCTAATATTTAATTAATGTGCAATATGCCTAAAAACCTATGTAATGATTTTTAAAAAGAAATTATCTTCATTTGCATTTCTTTGATAATTAGTGATATTGAGCATCTTTTCACATGTCTATTGGCCATCTGCATGTTCTCTTTGGAGAAATGTCTATTCAGGTTCTCTGCTCATTTATTAATTGAACTGTTTTTATTTTATTTATTTATTTATTTATTTATTTATTTATTTATTTATTTATTTTTGCTGTTGAATTGTATGAGTTCTTTGTAAGTTTTGGATATTAATTCCTTATCAAATGTATCATGGAGAAATATCTTCTATTCAGTAGGTCATCTTTTTGTTTTGTTGATGCTTTCCTTTGCTGTGCAATAACTTTTTAGTTTGATGCAGTCTCATTTGTTTATTTTTTCTTCTGTTTTTCTTGTCCAAAGAGATATATCAGGAAAAAAATATATATTACTAAGAGCTATGTCAGAGTGTTTACTGCCTATGTTTCTTCTCAGAGTTTTATGGTTTGAGGTTTTATATTTAAGTTTTGAGTTTATTCCTATATATGATATAAGAAAGTGGTCCAGTTTCATTTTTTTCCATGTCACTTGTCCAATTTACCCAACACCATTTATTGAATAGACTTTCTTTACCCTATTGTATATTCTTGACTCTTTTGTTGAAGATCAAATGACTCTATAAGCAGGTACTTATTCATGTGCTCTCTATTCTGTTCTATTGATCTAGGTGTCTGTTTTTATGCCAGTATCATACTATTTTAATTACTATGGCTTTGTAGTATAATTTGATATCATGTAGAGTTATACCTCCAACTTTGTTCTTTTTTCTCAGGATTATCATGGCTATCCAGGATGTGTTATAACTCTATGTAAATTTTAGAATTATTTATTCTAGTTCTATAAAAAATGTCATTGGTATTTTGATAGGGATTGCATTGAATCTATAGATTGCTTTGGGTCTTATACATTTTAAGGATGTTAATTCTTCTTATCCTGGGACACAGTATATGCTTCTTTTTATTTGTATTTTATTCAGATTCTTTCTTCAGTGTCTTATAATTTTCTGAGTATAGGGATTTTACCTCCTTGGTTAAGTTCATTCTTACTATAATGACATAACCTTATAACTGTCAGAATGGCTATCATCAATAAAACAATAAACATCAAATATTGACGATTTTGGGGGGGAAGGGAACCCTTATGCATTGGAAGAACAATTACAAATTGGGGCAGCCTCTATGAAAAACAGTTTGAAGTTTTTCAAAATATTAAAAACTGAACTACCTTATGACCTAGGAATTCCACTTCTGGGTACTTAACCGAAGAAATCCAAAACACTAATTCAAAAAGGTATATGCACACCTATGTTCACTGCAGTGTCACTTACAATAACCAAGATATGGAAGCAACCTAAGTCCTCATCAATAGATGATTGGAAAAAGAAGTTTTGGTATGTACATACAATGGGATATTACTTGGCCATTAAAAAAATCTTACCATTTACAACAACATGGATGGACCTAGAGGGCATTATGCTTTCAATGACCTCCTTCTAATAAAGATTATCATCTAGCTGTCTACAGAATGTCCCATATGGTTACTTTGATTGTTTCTTTATGGTGTAATATAACTTATCCTCTTCCAGTCATGATATAGACAAAGCATTAGATCTAGAAGCTTAAGTGATGCTGTGTACTTTATATTGCATCATATCAAAAGTCCATATTTCTAGGTTGTCTCACTATTAGTGGATGGTAGGTTGATCATTTGATTAAGATAGAGATATATCAGTTTCTTCATTGTGAAAATACACCTTTTTTCTCTTCATAATTTGTAAATAATTTGTGTGTTAACACTTTGATTAACATCATGAAAATATTCTGTTCCTTAGTAGCTTTAATCTCATAGTCTTGGTATCTATTTATGATCCTTCCTGAATTATATATTACATTGGGGATTGCAACATGGTGGTTTTATAATTTCACATTCCTTTTACACTTACTAGCTGGAATACTTTTCAAATCATAATTTTCCTCTATCTCTTCATATTTTTATGGATTCATGGATTTTTATTTATTCCTTTTGTTCATATAAATTGGTATTATTTAATGTTTTGATGCTCAAAATGTCCAATTTTTGGCTAGCAGATGCCCTTTCAAGCCACCTTCTATACTCTTTTTGCATGATCCTACTAATCTTTGAGCATTTTCTAGTTTTCTAATGCAGTGAAATGTTCTTGGGCTCACTTTGCACTTATCTGCCCCAGATCTAAAAGCTGCCATCTTTGTAAAGAGAATTCCAGGATGGAGGAATATAAAGTTTAAAGATCCTGAGGTATAAAAAAAAACTAATCGTGAGCTAAGTGGAAAGGAGAGCAGTGTGACGATAATAGTGAGAGGAGAGGAGTAAGAGATGAGGTCAGATCCTGTAGAATCTCATAGGTTAAAGTAAATGGTTCAAATTTCATTTTCAGTGAATGGGAAGCTACTAGAATGTTTTTAATAGAAGAATAACTTTATTTAATTTACTTTTAATGTGATCTTTCTGGCTTCTTTGTGGAGACTAGAACAGAGAGTAGGGATAGAAGTAGAGACACAAGTTAAAAATATGTTTTACTTTTTTAAATAAAAGATGAGGTGGCTTTGACTAGGTAGATTAATCGAAGCATGAAAAATATTCAGTTCTTATACATTTTGAGGCTAGGGCAAAGATGTTGTGAGATGCCGGAGAAAGAAAAAACTAAGAAAAATTTTTATAAAAATTAGGACAACAAAAAGTAAAATTAAATAAATAGTTATATAAAAGATCAAATATTTAATGTGAATCAAACAGAATTATTTGGGAGAAGAATTAGGTAACACATTATTTACAGCCCTGTGATATAAAAAGAAATATATTTTGTCTTCGTTCCTGTTGCCTGTAACATAGCTCCTGAAACTCTTGGAATCTCCTAAATGATGTCCTTTGCATGCTAAATGAAATGACTGGTGGCTGGAACCCATAAATGGCTTTATGGTGGGAGCTAGTTACCAGAAAGACCAAATCATGATTAGACAGTTGAAACTTTCAGCTCCACCAATCTCATCCTCTTCCCCCACCTTAACATCTGAAGAGGAGAGGAACTGAAGATGGCAGTAATCACCAGTGGTAAATGGTTTAGTTAATTATGCCTCTTTAATTAACCATCCATAAAAACCTCTAAAACAATGGAGCTTGGAGTTTGGAGAATCTCCAGGTTGGTGAACACATCAAGGGTACTAGGAAGGTGTTGTGTCTGAAGAGGGCATAGAAGCTCCATGCCTTTTATCCCACATCTTACTATATCTCTTGTATGTATCTCTTCCATTTGTCTCTTCCTGAGTTGTCATCTTTATAACAAACTTGTAATAATAAGTATAGCAGTTTTCTGAGTTCTGTGAGTTGTTCTAGCAAATTACTGAAACTGAAGTGGGGACGGGGTGGTTCATAAGAATCTCCAATTTTCAGCCATATCAGACAGAAGTATAAGTAATTCGGTTATCAATGTCTGCAACTTAGTTCTGAGGTGGGGGCAGTCTTATGAGACTAAGCTCTTAATTTATGAGGTCTGCACTAACTCTGCGTAGTTATTTCCAGAATTGAATTGACTTCTGGACAACAAGTTCATGTCAGTAGTTGAAGAAATAGTATTGGAAAGACACCACAATATTTGATGTCATAAGGGGAAAAAAAAAGCCTCTCATTTAATGTCAGAAGTGTTATGAGTAAAAGCCCTTCAAAACCCCAAAGTATGGAATTGATCATTCCTTTTTTAAAAAATAGTTCAGGCCGCCAATAATAGGTAATGCAGTGGAAGTTTGTGAATTTGAAGTTCTTTGTTTCCAACCAAAGTGGTCTCTTGTGTCCGTCTCTGCAACTCAACTTTGGTTCAGATTAGCATTCACCTGTTCAAATTTGACATGTATGACAAAATTTTCGATTTAGTTGTTTAACATTTTTAAGAAATATAAAATACATAAAGAATACAAATTACAGGTTTTCAACTCAAGAAATAATCACAATATAAACTACCATCCAGATCAAGAACTAGAGCATTATTAGAACTTCACAAGTGATTTTTGTGCCACCTCCCAGGTGCTAAACCAACTCTCCTCACTATTTTAATTCCCAATTTTATTGACTAATTAAGCCTGTGTTAAGGTGATATATAAATTGAATCACGCATTATGTACTCCTTTATGTCTGAAATTTTTTGCTTAACTATGTGAATGATTCATTAATATTATTGCACATCACAATAGTTCATTAATTTTATTGCCATATTTTGTGTAAGTATATTCCATTCATTCATCCATTCTACTGACGGATATATAAACCATTTTCTGGATTTGGTTATTAAAAATAATGCTTCTATGAACTTTTTTGTACATGACTTTTGATACACATATATGTATATTTCTTTGGGAATATATCTAAGAATGAAATTATTTGATTATAGGACATGTGGTAAGTAGTTAAAACTCCCAGTTTTAAAAAATGGTTGTTTAAATTTATAGCAGTACCAGCAATATATGAGGGCTATAATTGCTCTAGAGCCTCAAAATCTTTGTATTTTCATTCTTCTTCATTTTACACATTTGGCATGTGTTTAGTAGTATCTCATTATGGGTCAATTTGCATTATTTAATAACTAATAGGTTGAACAGTTTTTACATATTCTCAGTAATAAACAGAATATATGCATTTAAGTTTATAAATTCCCTTACATGCATACCTTTAGATACATTTCACAAGTTAGCTTGTATTTTAATTACTATTTACTTTGGAATATTCTCTAATTTCTACTGTAATGGCTCCTTTGACTCATTGTCTGTTTATACTTATGTTGCTAAATTTCTAAACACAAGGGGATTTTCTGTTTATCTTTTTATCTTTCTTCCACATACTTTGAGTGATTTAATTCCTTTGAAATTTATTCAGCAGCCACAAATATGGTGAATTTTGTGAAATGTTTTATGTTCCCTTGTAAATAATGTACATTTGTTGAGTCAGTATTCTATATATGTCAAATTAGAACAAGCAGGAAAGAAAGATATAAAGATCTAGAAGATTTGTACAAAAAAATATACAAGGTTGACCTACTTTGGTATGTATAGAGGCAGAAAGTTTTCTTAGATCACAGTAATACAAAAGCAGAAATTAACAACAAAAACAGAAAGAAAAAAATGACCATCTCTAAAGTAAAATACAACTTATTTCTTAAGTAACTGATATAAGAGGGGAAAACTCATTAAAAATTAAATACAGTTATGTAAATGCTATATGTCAGATAAAAATTAAGGCATTACTCAGAGAGAAAATCTTAGCCCCAAATACTTACATTAATAGCCAAGATGAAATAAAAATAAATTAATCAAACTTTGTAGCTTAAAAAAATAATACAAAATTCAGTCTAAGGGAAGAAGAAAGGAAATGAAGCAAAAGTAGAAATTGTTAATATAAAAGAAAGAACTGATATATTTAACACACAAATCAGAGAACTTTTTCTTTGAAAAAGTAAGTAAAATTAATAACATTATTATATTAGGATAAGCTTTGATTATACATTTTGGTTATAAACAACTCCTAAATCCTAGTGGTTTATTACATACATTTTATTTCTCGTAAACACAAAGTCCACTGTAGCTTATAAGCCTCTCTAAGGCAAATGTTTTCCCTGTAGTAACTCAGTGATTTAGGCTGGGGTTCTGTCCTATAAACATATATGCTCCATGCTTACTGTCAGTAAGAAAGAGAATCTGGAATCTTTTAAAGGGCCTTTCACCTTCAGCCTGGGAAGTCGCAATAGCTCTAAGGGAGACAAGTTTTATTGTACTTCAAATGGAAGCACATGACTTCAAGTCTAATACCCAAGGAAAATGAAGAGCCGATGGGTCAAGGGTAAAGGAGACATTCTCTAGCATGTCAATTTTCTTTATTTGGAAAGTCAAATGGTGTAGAAATATGACAATATTCACTTCCTGACACATGTGTTTACTAAAAATAAAAGCAAAAAGCAAGAAAAAAACAGAATTGAAATTATGCATCTTCAACTTTTCTAACTATTGATAAATTACTTTTTAAACTAGTGTTATCAATTTAAAATCCCACTGGTAGTGTATCTAATTTACTGCTTCACCACATTCTCATAAAAAAATATTAGCAGTCATCATTTTTTTGCCAACCACATGGCTCTGACACGAGGTTTCATTATTTTCTAAATATAGCAAGGTAAGTTCTATCAAGGTGAAGAATCTTTTTAAAATGTATTGGTGATTGAAAAAAAAATTTACTTGTAACTGGACCAGTGCAGTTCTAATCCATGTTGTTCAAGGCTCGGGATCAACTGTATTTTTCTGAAGATTTTTGAAGGTATGATCATGAAGAACATAGGAAACATAGGAAATATCTTCACAACTATCCCTTTGAAACAACAATAAGCTGAAAGTCTAAAACTCAACAAAAAACACCCAAACTGCACACCAGCATGTCTGAGCATAGGATCTGGACATAAGAGCTACCACAGGTCAGAACCCCAGGTGTCAGGTGGTGGACTCAGAGAAATAAAGAAGCTGCTTCTCACAGCTGCAGGAGCTCTTTGCAGGAGAGGGAGAGGTGAAGGTGCAGCAACATCCCTGATCAGCCTGCCTGAAAGTGTCAGAAATTCCAGCAGCTGGCAGAAGGGCCCACTCAGCAGGGCAGAAAGCAGAGAAGCAGGACGGAATAGCAGAGAAACAAGAGTTGATTTTTACCAGCCCCAGTTGCAAAGCCTAGGCTGAGCTGCAGGCCCCAACCCCCAACTGAGAGGGTTCCTCCCTCCATACCCTCCAAGACCAATCACCACAGAGCGCCAGAAGAATCTGAGCAAATGCTACTGAAATTAATGTTAACAGTGACATGGACTGAAACTGAGAGTAGCAAGGGTGATTAAGTATTTACAAAAAAAAAAAAAAATTAAGAAGATATTTAGGCTTTATATAAGGCAGGGATCTAAGAGGCTTAGATGACACCTAGTGGAAACCAAAAGAAAAGCGCCTTCTTTGCAGCAGGCTAAAGACAGACCATTATATAACAAATCTTTTTCTCGAAAAACAACAGAATATATTTTCATTAATACCCAGGCAAAGAAATAGTTCATTAAACACCATGAACAACCAAGGCAAGAAGGCATCTCAGAGAGAAAGAGAAAAATCTACAGAAAATAAGCTTACATAGAAATATGCGAATTAAATAACAGAGAATTCAGGATGGTACTTCTGAAAAAACCCAGTGAGATCCAAAATAACTCAAATCAACAATTTCAGAAATTGAAAAAACAACTAGATGAGCAGAGCAAAGATATTGAAATAATCTAAAGGAAAGAAATAGAACTTCTAGTTCTGGAGATGAAGAACACACTGAAAGAGTTGACAAATGAAATAGCAAGCTTGAGAAATAGAGCTGTCCAAATGGAGGAAAGGATAGTGATATCAAAGACAAAAATCTAGTAATAAATCAGAAGAAGAGAGAAACCAAAGAGTGAAAAATAATGAAAGAGAAATACAAGAACTAGCTGGCACCACCAGGAGGAAAATCATAAGAATAATGGGCATTACCAGAGGTGAGGAAAAAGAACAGAGACTAGAAAGCATTTTCAGACAAATAGTGGATGAGATTTTACCAAATCTAAGGAATGAGCTGGAGCTTAGAATTCAACAGAAAACCCAGTTATCTCAACCCAAAAAGACCTTTACCAAAACACATTGTATTGAAGTTATCAAAAATCAATGACAAAGACAGAATTCTCAGGGCAGCCAGGGAAAATAAGATGGTAACGTATAAAGGAAAACCCATTAGATTATCATCGGACTTTTCAGTGCAAACCTTACAAGCGAGAAAGTAATGGAATTAAATATTTAAACTATTAAGTGAAAGGAACCTCTAGCCTAGAATACTACATCCAGCTAAGTTCTCCTTTAGATATAAAGGAGAAATTAAGACTTTCCATACATACAAAGATTGAGGTAATTCTCCACTACAAGGCTTGCACCGAAGGAAATACTGAAAGGAGTCAGCTCAACTAAAACAAAATAATGAAAATAAATAGATAGATAGATAGATAGATAGATAGATAGATAGATAGATAGATAGATAAAGTGACTGTCAGTCAAATAGAAGCAAAGGAGTTCAATCCTTACAAAAACACAGGGCATTATAAGATTATATAATAAGAAAAGAATTACTATAAGAAGATAGTATTGATCTCTCAGTATACATAGGAACAAATTGAGATAACAATGGGAAAAAGGGGAGAATTCAAAGATCCAAATTCACAATGGGAAAAGGAGATAAGGCACATGCAGAAGAATATGGATGACTGTATATGTATAACATATTCTTAATGGTAATCACACACCAAAGATTCAGAACTGAAGTATATAGAATAAAACAAGAAGAACCAGAGGCAAAACCCACAAAATCCAACCAAAATAAAGAAAACAGAAACTCACAGACAAGGAAGCAATGGACACCCTAATGTAAACGGACTAAACTCACCAATAAAAGGCACAGAGTTGCAGAATAGATCAAAAAACAAAACCCAACCATATGCTGCTTCCAGGAGACACATCTCAGCTCCAAAGACAAATATAAACTCAACATGAAAGGGTGGAAAATGACATTTCAAGCAAATGGTATTCAAAGTAAAGCGGGATTAGTGGTACTAATATCAGATGAAATAGACTTCAAAAAAAAAAATGTAAAGAAAGATACTGAGGGACACTTAATGATAAGGGGAATCATGCACCAAAAAGACATAATGTATTATTGATATCTATGTTCCCAATCAGGGAGCCCCGAAATATGTAAAGAAATTACTAACAGAACTAAATGAAGAAACAGAACAAAACATTATTGTAGTAGTGGACCTAAATACTCCACTGTTGGATATGGACAGATCATCCAAACAGAAAATCAATAAGGAAATAACATCCTAAATGACACATTAGACTTACTGGACATAATTGACATTTACAGAGTCTTCCATCCCAAAACAGCTGCTTATACATTCTTCTCTAGTGCACATGGAACATTTTTGAAGAATCGATCACATACTGGGACACAGAGATAGTCTCAACAAATATAAGAGGTTTGATCATATTCTCTGATCATAATGCTTTGAATCTAAAGATAGACTGCAAAAAGAAATCAAGAAGAATCATAAATACATGGAGATTAAATAATGTGCTACTGAAAAATAAGTGGGTCAGAGAAGAAATAAAAAGAGAGATCAAGAGAAATATAAAAATGAATGATAATGATAGTACAACATAGCAAAATTTTGGGGACATGGCAAAAGCCGTCATTAGCGAAAGTTCATATTGCAGGCCTATCTGCAAAACAAGAACAAGTCCAGATAAACAATCTCATGCTTCATCTTAAACAAGTAGAAAAAGAGAAACAAATGAGGCCTAACGTAAGCAGAAAAAATAAGTCGTCACAATTATAGCAGAAATAAATGAAATTGAAAAAAAAAGCAATAGAAAAGTTAATACAACAAGGAGCTGGTTCTTGAGAAGGTTAATAAAACTGAACAACTGCTGGCTAGACTCACTAAAGAAAAAAAGAGAAAGGAATCAAATAAAATCAGGAATGGAAATGGAAAAATTATGACTAATATTGCAGGAATACAAAGGATCATGCAAGAATACTATGGAAATGTATATAATAACAAATTTAATAACCTAGAAAATTTGTACCAGTACTTGGAAAGATACAATCTTCTTAGATTGTATTTTCTAATCAAGATCTGGAAAATCTAAATAGACCAATCAGCTGTACGGAAATTGAAAGAATCATCAAAATCTATGAAAAAGCAAAAGTTCAGGACCAGATGGCTTCACATGTGAATTCTACAAAATATTCAAAGAAGATTTACGTGTTCTTTCCAAACTCTTCCAAAAATTTGAAGAGGAGGCAATACTTCCCAGCTCATTTTATAAGGCCAATATTACTCTGATACCAAAACCTGGTAAAGATAACACATACTCGCGTGCATGCGCGTGCACACACACACACACACACACACACACACACAACTACAGAAGAACATCTCTCATGAACTCAGTGGCAAAAATTCTAAATAAGATACTAGCAAACCAAATACAGCAACATATTAAAAAGATTATATACCACAATCAAGTGGGCTTTATCACCACAGCACATGTATGGTGTAACATATGCAAATTGATCAATGTGATACATCACATAAACAAATTAGAAAAGAAGGATCATATGATTATATCAATAGATGCAGAAAAAGCCTTTGACAAGATAGAGCATTCATTTATGATCAAAACACTTAACAAAATTGGCATAGAAAGAACGCACCTTAATATAATAAAGGCCATTGGTGACAAGCCCTCAACCAACATTATACTTAATGGTGAAAAACTAAAAACATTCCCTCTAAAATCAGGAACAAGGTAAGGCTGTGCATTATCGTCACTCTTATTCAATATAACATTGGAGGTCTTAGCAAGTACAATTAGGCAAGAGAAAGGTATAAAATGTATCCAAATAAAAAACTAAGAAATCAAACAGTAATTGTTTGTGGATGACATGATTCTCTATATAGGAAACCCTAAAGACTCCCCAAGAACACTACTAGAAACAATAAACAAATACAGTAAAGCCTCTGTATACAAAACCAATGTCCAAAATTCATAGCATTCATATACTCTAATAATGAAGTGTCAGGAAAACAAGTAGAAAAAATAATTTCTTTCACAATTGCAACAAAAAGAATAACATACCTAGGAATAAATGGTATGAAGCAAGTGAAGGCCCTATATAATGAAAACTATAAGAACCTAGTAAAATAAGTAGAAGATACAAAGAAATAGAAATATATTCCATGTTCTTGGATTGGAAGAATCAACATAGTTAAAATGACCATATTACCTAAAGCATTATACAGATTTAATGCAATCCCCATCAAAATCCCATTGGCATTTTTTAAAGAAATGTAACAAAAAGTCATGAGACTTGTATGGAAGCACAAAGAATCCCAAATTGCCAAAGCCATCCTGAGAAAAAAGAACAAGCCTGGAGTCATCATTCTGCCCAACTTCAAATTATACTATAAAGCAACAGTAATCAAATGGCATTATATTGCCAGCAAAACAGACACATGAACCAATGGAACAGAATCAGAAGTCCAAAAGTAAACCCATATTTATGTGGGCGAAGAATTTTTGACAAAAAAAGTGAAAAACATACAGTGGAAGAAGGAAAGTCTCTTCAATAAATGGTGCTGGGAGATTGGAAGGCCATCTGCAAAATAATTAAACTAGATTGTTGTCTACAGCCATATACCAAAATTAACTCAAAATTAATTAAGGATCCAAATATAAAACCTAAAACAATAAAATGTGTAGAAGAAAACACAGGAACTAAACTCAAGGACCTTGGACTGAAACAGGATTTTATGAATTTGACCTCAAAAGCAAGGGAAGTAAAAGCTACTTCCCTTTCTGCTCAGCCAAAGAGACCATCAACAAGGTAAAGAGACAACAATGCAAATGGGAAAATATATTTGCAAGCAACACCTCCCATAAGGGCCTAATATCTAAAATATACAAAGATCTCATACTACTCAATAACAACAACAACAAAAAAACCAAATGATCCAATCAAAAAATGGGCAGAAGATCTGAACAGACACTTCTCCCTAGAGAACATACAAATGACCAACAAATATTTGAAAAGATACTCAAAATCACTCGCTATTAGGTAAATGTAAATTGAAACCACAATGAGATACCATCTTACACCTATTAGAATAGTTATAATCAACTGAAGTAATAACAAATGCTGGTGAGGATGCTGAGAAAAAGGAACCGTTATACACTGACTCTGGGACTGCAAATTTGTACAGCCAGTATTGAAAACAGTATGGAGGTTCCTCAAAAAAACTAAGAATTGATCTACCATATGATTCAGCAATTCCTCTACTGGGTATTTAGCCGCAAAACTTGAAAACCCACATCCAAAACAATGTTTCCACACCAATGTATTTGCAACAATGAGGATGGACCTCAAGATAATAATGCTAAGCAAAATAAGACAGACTGAAAACGTTGAAAATCACATATCACTTATATGTGGGATGTAAACCTAAAAGAAACAAATGAACACAACCAAGAGAGACTCAGGGACATGAACAATGGACTAGTGGCTCCAAGAGGTAGTCAGTGGGGAATGATGGAAGAGGTAGACTGGGTAAAGGAGCTCAAATATAGGGAGTTAGGTGAGGGTGATGTGGGTAAAGAGGATCAAATATATGGTAGCTGAAGGAAACTGAATTCTTGGGTTAATCACACCATAGAATATATAGATTTCAGATGACAGTGGACACCTGAAAATTATATAATTGTATTAACCAATGTTACCCCATTAAACTTAATAAGAAATAAAAGTAAATAAAATGTATTGGTTATTTAAATTTCTTCTGTTAATTGCTTGTTCATATTCTGTGCTCATTTTGCTATTGGATTATTTACATTATTTATTGATTTTTAGGCATCATATATATTCTGGAAGCTAACATTTTTATTTACATGCATCATAAATATCTAAATTATGTATGTTGTCTCTAATCTTTTCACACTTTTAATGGTGTCTAGCTGTTTAAAATTTAAAAAAACATAATTCAGGCAAAATTTATCAATGTTCTATATATGTAGAATCTAAAGAAGAAAATAAACAAAAGAGAAGCAGACTCATAGATACAGAGAACAAACTGATAATTGCCAGATGGGACTGGGGTTGGGGAACTGAGTGAAAATGTGAAGAGATTAAGTATAAATGATAGTTACAAAATAGTCACAGAGATGTAAAGCAGATCATAAGGAATATAGTCATTGATATTGTAATAGCTATGTATAGTGCCAGGTGAGTCATAGACTACTTGTAAATTATATACATGACTAATCACTATGCTGTACACTTGAAACTTTTATAAATTAATATAAAATGTCAACTGTAATTGAGAAATAAAAAATAATTATACAAATGTGTTAATGTTTTTCTTTATGAAGATTTTTGTTTTTAGCTTTTAAAATCTTCTCAGACCTAAAGCCACATATTCTTTAACAAATAAATTTGAAATTTTAGTTTGTTTTTCACCTTGAGGCTTTCATTGAATTTGGAATTTATATTTTAAATAATATTACAGATCATAAAAGAGTTCCAGTCAAGGTGGCTCAGTAGGTAAATGCTGTGTTTGACTCCTCTCACAACCACATCAAAATTACAATTAAACCACAGAACAACCATCATTGAAAATTGCCTGAAATCTAGCCGAACATAATTCTTGCAACTGAGGACACACTGAAGAGGCTACCTCCAGACTGGTAGGAAGGGCAAAGATGTGGAACAAGCTGGTCCCACACTTACATGCACCAGTTGAGAATCAAGAGAAATATCTCAGCTGTGGCAGTCACCCCAGAGAAGTGAGTGGTCTCAGCCCATTACCAGGCTTCCTGGCCCAGGGTTCCACTGATGGAAAGAAAAGAACACACAACATCTGGCTGTGAAAAATAGTGGAGGTTGTAGGCAGGACAGGGGTGGCTGGCATTCCTCTTAAGGGGTCCAGATGCAGACTGACAGACTCATGGACAGACTCACTCACTCTGAGCTTGTGATGGAGCAACTGCTCAGAAAAAATCAGGAACATACATGGAGGAACTGGGTTGTCTGCCTTCAAGTCAAGGACTGAAGGGGAAGCTTTCTCCAAGACAGAGCACTGGCAGAATCCATTGTTCCTTTGTTGAGCCTCTTCCATTGCCTGCATGAAGATGCAGGCAGCCACCATATAAAAGTCTTATCAACCTGGCTAACACTGGTCACCCTGTCCCAGTGATTCCCTGAGACCCTGCCCACCCTACCTGTAGGCCCATCCAAGCTATTTCTAGTGGTTTTTCTATTTAAATGGCCTGTCTTGGCTCGTGTTACAGACTTTCTTAAAATCTCTCCTACATTCACAAAACCTACAAATGCAGCATCTGGACTCAATGTCCCCCATACCTTTTTTCTGAACAGCCTCAAGCCCAGCACTAGTGGCAGCCAGCCTCGGTTTGAGACTTGGCCTCTTGAGACATATTTAAACCTAGAGTGTGTGACAGCCTGCAGATTGTGTAACAAACTGCAGATTGCTTGGTGGCTCATACCAGGTTGCTCCAGGCAGGACACAGGCTGTACTTGACCTTGGCTTGTCATGGGCCCCCTCAGGAGGACTTAGGGCCTGCAGTCCCCATGTCCAGCTTTGGTTTGAACTGGAGCACCAGCCTGGACCACATCCTAAGACAAGACATGCAAAGGGCAGCTTAGTCAGGCACAGGCACCAGAGCCCTGCTAAAACTAATTCTGCTTCATAGGGTCAGCCCTACACAACAGCTCTTCTCCTATAATCACCAGCCAGTCTTCACAACCAATAAGCCTGAGGGTCAATCCCTCCCACTGATATGCAAGCAGCAACCAAGGCTCAACTATAGCAGAAAGGCACACACAATCCATGCAAGGGACACACCTGGAGTACTCAGCTCAGGTGACCAGGGATAACGTGTCACTGGGCCCTACAGTACACCTACTACATGAGGCAACTTTACTGAGAATTGGAGACTTAGGATCCCTGCCTAAGGCATAGAAACAAACAGAAAGACAGCCAAAATAAGGAGAAAAGGTAACATGTCTCAAATGCAATAATAGAGCAAAGCTCCAGAAAAAAAAAAGAACTAAATAAAATGGAGACAAGAAATTTACCAGATGCATAATTCAAAACACTAGCTAAAGGATGCCAAAGAATTTTCAGGAAGAGTACATGAATTCAGTGATAACTTTAACAAAAAGATAGGAAACATAAAAGTAAAGGTAGAAAACATACATATAAAAGAACCACTCAGAAATTAATAATACAATAACTGAAATGAAAAATTCTTTAGGAGGAATCAACAGCAGATCAGATGAAGCAGAGTATCAAATTAGCGATTTAGAAAATAAGGTAACAGAAAACACCCAATCAGAACAGCAACAAGAAAAATAATCAATAAAAATGAAGATAGTTTAAGGGGCCTTTGAGATAACATCAAGCATACCAATACTTACATCATAAGGGTACCAGAAGGGAGAGAGAAAGAGCAAGAAATTAAAACCTTATTTCAAGAAATAATGAATGAAAATTTCCCTATCCTGGCAAAGGAAATAGACATACAAGTCCAGAAGATGCAAGGAGGCCAAACACGATGTACCCAAAGAGGTCCACACCAAGATGCATCATAATTAAAATGCCAAAAGCTAAAGACAAAGAGAGAATATAAAAGCAGCAAGAGAAAAGCAGTTTTCTATGAGGGAGCTCCTATTAAGATTGTCAGCTGATTGCTCAACAGAAACATTGGAGGCCAGAAGGAATTGGGAGATTAGCAGGAAATACTACTCAAAGTGATGAAAGGCGAGGATTTAAACCAATGTTAATCTATCCATTGCTCCTATCATTTAGAATCAAAGGACAGATAAAGAGCTTCTAAGACAAAATAAAGCTAAAGAAATTCATCATCATCAATTCAGAGTTACAGGAAAAAAAAAGGTAAAAAATATGAATAATAAAATGGCAATAATTACATATATAGCAATAATTATTTTAAATGTAAATGGGTTTAATGATCCAATCAAGAGATAAGGTGATTGGATAAAAAAACAAGGATCTAACATGTGCTGCCTACAAGAGACTCACTTTAGATCAAAAGACACAAATAGGCTGAAAGTAAAGGGATTGAAAAAGATATTTCTTGAAAACAGAAACAAACAAAAAATTCTGGGGTAGCAATACTTATACCAGACAAAATGGACTTTAAAACAAAGGCTATAATTAAAGAAAACGAAGGACCTAGTTATCCCAATTCTGGGTATTCATCTGAAGAAACTCAAAACACTGCTTTGAAAGGACATGTGAATCCATGTATTCATAATAGTATTATTTACAATAGTCAATATACAGAGGCTATGTGGGTGTCTATCAATGAGTGAATGAATGAATGTATAGAGAATAGATGTTACATATATACAATTGATATTACTCAGCCATAAAAAATGAAATAATACCATCTGCAATAACATAAATGGAACTAGAAGGTATTGTTCTGAGAGGAATAAGGCAGACAGAGAAAGATAAATACCATATTATTTCACTTACATGTGGAATCTAAAGAACAAAATAAACAAACAAAACAGAAACAAACTCATAGATACAGAGAACATATTGATGGTTGATAGATGGGTGATGATTTGGGGATGTGTGAAAAAGGGGAAAGGATTAATAAGTACAAATTGGTAATTCAAAATAGTTATGGGAATGTGTAGTATAACAAAGAATATAGTCAATAATATTGTAATAACTATGTATGGTGTCAGATGAGTATTAGATCATTTTGTAAGTAATATCAATGTATAATCACTATGCTATATACCTGAAACTAACATAATATCATATGCTAACTGTAATTTTAAAATATAAATTATTAAATAATATTGTAAAGTTTTCATCATATTCTTTTTGTTATTTTTATAGTGATAACTCTGGGAAAGAATTTGAGATCATGGCCCACAGAGAAAATTTATTGTCAGAGCCCACCGAGGTAAAAAGATATTAAACAATAGCTAAGAGGTGGTCTTTAGAAAGACAGGCTTTCAGTACAGTGGAATGATGGAGGCAAAATTATTGATCTAGGTAATGATTCTCCCTTCTCTTACTAGACAAAGGATTGATTTAGTTCTCACAGAATGAAAGAGCAGACCCTTTTCATGTACATATTCCTTAAACAGAAGCACTAGCTTTTTCAATGAAAGTTCTCTGGACTAGTGCTGTAAGCTCCAGTATAAGAAGACAATGGCACAGTAGGAATTAGCCCACTTTCTGTTGATAGTGTCTCTGCCACCAGAGACAATTTGTGAATTTAGGGGAAGTGAAAACTGAAAAAGCCATTTTGATATATGCAGCATCTGCTCTGGTTCTGTCTGGCTATCTTGCTTCTATTAAATTCTGAAGTTGTGCATAAAGTAATTGGAACTTGTAGCCAGTTTGGGTGAGGGCAGTATTTTCCTACAAGTCTGTTATTCACTAGATTGCAAAAAATTCAGTTGTCCCAGCAAAATTTATAGATTACTCTACTTTTTCCCATTGATTTGTAATTACAAATCTGTCACATACCAAATTTCCATATATGCATGCATTTGTTTTGAGGTTCTCTAATCTGTTTCCTGGGTTTATTTGTCTGTCCCTGCAACAATAACTCACTGTGATTTATTACTATATCTTTATAGTAAATTTTAATATATGATAAGATGATTATCTACACTTTATTTCTTATAGTGACTTGATTATTTTTGGACACTAGAAACATCTCCTCCTTATTCAAAATCCATGTGAATTTTAGAATTATCTTGGTGAATTCTATGAAAAAAATTGTTGCCCTGTCGCTGCTGAGGGAGCATTGAGGGTCTCACAGACAGTCAAAGGTTTTGTCTTCTTAAGGTTGCCCCCAGAAGACTTCTGCCACTTTGGTGATAATTGCAACACCCACTTATTTAACGTGTTAATGTCAAGTATGTGACATCTGTGATGCTCACCTTACCAGTGCCTTCTCATGGCCAATAGTGTCTGGGACAGAGAAACTCAAGACCAATTTCTAAGCCTCTTAAGGTGGCCTGATAGATAGCAATGGTTTATCTGGCTGGGAAATGTGGTCACTTCCAGCTTGGATGGATTCCATGGTCTGACAACAGCCCCCACCATGGAGGAATGTATCAGCCTCTACTGGAGCCTTCCTGGTCACTCCCAGGCCTTCAGAGAGGCACCTTCTGAGCATGGGGCCTGTGTGCTGCCCTCCCCTGAGACTAGGCTGTGCTACTGCCATGCTTTCAGCTCGGTGTCCTTTTCTGAAGCAGCAAACTAGGTCCTCTAAGTGTTCTTTTAGCAGATTTTTAAAAGCATCAACACCCATGTAACCACCAAATGGAACAATCAAGATATAGACTGTTTCCATCACCTCAGAAAGATCCCTTGGGCCTCTTGCAGTCAATTCCTGTATCCCAGGCCAGGAAACTATCAATTTGCTTTCTCTACCATTACAAGGCACTGACGTTACAGTAAGAATAAAATGGCCTCTGTCCATGGGGACCTTACATTTTTCTGAGAGACAAGCAATACAAACTGAAGCAAACAAACAAATAACCAAGCTCCAGGTCCCATGCTAGTTCAGGACTCCAAGAGAATGATTCCAGGAGAGAATGAGCTCTTCATAGACCCTCATGCAGAGAATCAGTCATTCTATATGTGGATAGAAAAAGCCAGTGAATGCAGTTTCTCCAAGGACACTGAGATGTCTCCTTTTCCTCATGCTTGCTAGAAGCACTGGCTCTTAAGTAGGCAGAAGGTGCAGCTAGCTTCCCAGTGTAGTTCCCTAACTGCCATAATTGCCCTGTACCTGGTAAGATTTGAAACCTGCCTCAAGTCTCCAGCACTGCTCTTAGCTAAGGTTCCTGATTCTTCATCAGCCCATGATAAGATTATGGGGCACTTGTGTTGATCAAACACTGACATGATTCCAGGCATGGCCATAGATGCTGTACAGGTCATCTCCTTTCACCCCACCTCAGCCCTCTGAGCCTACACACTAAAGTGCCTTGCAGGGAGGCGACTAAGTGATGCAAGCAGAAATTCCTCCAGCCTCAGATTTCACTGTGTATCACATCTCACCACTTTCTGACCTTTGGCTTCGGATCGCTTCAGTCACTTCCCAGTGAACAAGCTCAAGAGGAAAAAGATGACCGACTGTGAGTTTGGGTGCATTCACATACTGGCCAAGAATTATCTGAAGCACTTCCTGCAGATCCCACAACCTGAATCTGGGCCAAGCAGAACTTCCAAAATGTTACAAGATGCTTCTTTTTCAGTTCCAAAAGAAGTGGAAAATAATCTGAAACCATGCTTGGACAATTTTAATGATGTATCCATTGATACTCCTAGAAGAATTTTCAATTAAGTGATGGAAAAGGGGTTTGATGATGGCATCATTAACGGGATGGGGAAGGATTGTGACCATATTCACATTTGAAGGCATTCTCCTCAAGAAACTTCTTAGAGAGTGAATTGTCCCAGATGTGGATACTTACAAGGAGATTTCTTACTTCGTTGCTGAGTTCATAACAAAAAACACAGAAGAATTGATAAGACAAAACAGAGGCTGGGAAAATGGCTTTGTAAAGAAGTTTGAATCCAGATTTGGCTGGCTGACTTTTCTGGAAGTTACAGGAAAGATCTATAAAATTTTAACTCTCCTGAAGCAATATTATTGACCCAAAAGGACACTGTATTGTGAAACCAACCTAATTTTCTGGAATCTTACAAGAAGTATTTCCAGCATGTACTTCTACTTCTAAACAAACAACTTTGATGATGCAACCTGATGTTCCAGTTATAGACATTCTATTCCTATTTTAATGAATAAATCATATTGTTTGAAAAAAATTGTTGAATGTTGTGATTTTAATATGATAGAATTCAGAGATCAAAATGGGCAGAACTGACATTTTATTGTATTAATTTGTCTTATTCAGGAATATGGTCTATCTCTCCATTTAATCAGAGCCTCTTTTATGTCCTTCTATAGTGTTTCACAATTTTTCTACAAATAGCTGGCACATATTTTGTTAGCCTTTTTCCTATTAATTTTCTTGTCATTGTGAACATTATTATTTTTAAATTCTTTTTCAAGTCATGTAGCAGCCATGAAAATGGGTCACTCAGATCTCCATTTAGAGAAAACCTGCTGGGAAGTACATAGTCAGCTGACAGCCTCCAGCTGAAGCATGATTGAGATGTACTGCCAGTGTATGAGTCAAGGGCACACTCCCCTCAGGTAACTCTAGCCACAGATTGAGCTCAATAGAGGTATCAGGGCCTACCCAACTCAACCCAAGGTAAAACCTTTCTAGTAGAAATTTTTTTATTGAAATATCTTGTTTCACTGGCCATGACTTTCTCAGCAATGTACTGAAGTCTGAGCCTATTCTTACCTAATCCCTTGATCCACTTCACCACATTCTGGTGTCAGACATTCATTGCAGTATTAAGGCTTTCCCTGTCTACTCCAGTCCTCTCCCTTCTTATCTTTCAAGGATATTAACCACAATAAATCTCTTGTATTCTAATTCTATCTTAGCATATGCTTACCAAAGGACTTTAAATGACAAAATTCATTATCAGGAGTGGTCCAAGAAATGGTGCATTAAGATGAGGTTTGGAGATTGATTAATTTACTACTTGTCTAGAAAAAAAGAACCCATCCCAGATGGAAAACGTGGGTATGGTGGCAAATTGCTAAAGTTACACTATAAATGACTTAGAAAAACATCCTGAACAAGGATAATACTCTGATCAATGTGATTTTACAGGCATTAAAAGGCCTGGGATGAACAATGTATACAAGGACAATGAACTTGGACTATTATCACTAAGTGACCTTGAAACCCTTCAGAATAACACTGAGAAAATAAACATTGAATATGATAACCAGAGGGCCTCTTTGGTACTTTACAGATACACCTGCTGAGGAAAAATATCAGTATCTGATAGTGAAGGTTGAGGAGCTTGAAAGACAAGTCTATGCTCAGTAAAGGTAGTACTTTTATGCTAGGGTTAAGGCCCTCAATGGAAATAACTGAAGTCCTAACAAATGAGACACAAACTTCTGGGTGGATATTCCCTAGGATTATAGCTAGGTAGACTCTCTTAAACCCTCAGGAGCCTTGCAGTGTTGGCTCAGTCCACCTTATTAAACATGTAGCAATTTCTCTGTGTGGGAATACTAAAGAAGCCTCCTACCTGGTAGGGCAAAAGTGCTCCACTAAGAAGTTTCCTTCATCTCCTCTCCTGGGTGCCAGACTGAAAACTAGGGTTAAATTCCAACTAACAGTGGTTGGGGTCATGCTGGACATAATAAGATAATAAAAATTTTGTACGAAAATGGCACTACAAGAAAAGGCTAACATTTACTGCCAGGAGCCAGGGGCGTATACATGGGATTAGCTTTTGAGGGTGCTTAATCAAGTGGGCCAGAATATAATCTGGAATAAGGAAGAGTTCACTGATTTAGGACTACTCTCTGAGGACAAAGGAAATAATAACCTGGTAAGAACTCCAAGCGGTGGGGCAAAGTTGTTACTTCTATGGTTCATAGAAGCTAAATTGAGAGCCCTAAGTGATCTCTAAACAAAGTGGAAACACATGAGTTTCTATGAGAACATGTGGAAGAAGGAATGGAAAGGGTCAGAGAAGTGGGCATGTTCGAATGGATATATTATGTAAACCAGAAGATCCACCAGTTGTTTATATTCCATAGGAAGTTTCAGAGAACATAGTATTCACCAAAGCCATCCGGTGTACGCTGTTGGGAAGAACACTAGCACTGCTAAGGAGTTCAGTGATGACTATCCTCTGTAGACCAGGGCTGATATTAGGTGAAGTGATCACTTTGTTTGACTTATGAACAACAATGGAGATGATGGTTACAGCCCACCCAAGCAACATAGGCCTATTTAGATTGATCATTTATTTACTCTTTTGCAGTTTCTGTCCCCTTATCACTCCACTCAATCTATCCAGTCTTCCCATCTGCAACTAGTTCAAATTTGACAGTTGGCAGTGCTTATCCTGTGATGATATTGGAGCTATGGCCAATTCAATTACAGACATAGATGGCAGCTCTGTCTTTGTTTTTCAGTGCCCCAGGCTTGCTCTGTTTCATGAGTTAGAAACTGGCAGAAGCAATTTTCAACCTCCTTTCAAGATAGATGGTTTAAGGGAGGAGTCTGGATTCTGGCTGCCTACTTAAATGGAGATTACAATTTCTTATTGCTTTTATGTGCTAAACACCTAGTTATCTCTGCTTTCAGCCCTGGCTTGTGGCTTCAGCTCTGCTCACTATTCTGGTTCTTGTTTCATGTATTCTTTTTTTAATTTTTAAGATATATATCTTGACTGTAAACTCAGTTACATATTTTTACTTTCCCTTCTTAATTTTTATGCGTGACTTCAATGTGCTTGAAGCTCAAAACATGTTCTTACAATACCACCTAGATCAAAGCATATTCCAATTTTGCCAGAAAAAGCATACTTCTTTTCTTCTCGCTCTCTTTCTTTCTTGTAGATTTTAAGGTTTTCATCTTTATCCTTGGTTTCTCTAGTTTCACTAAGATGCTTATAGGAAATTTATTTTTATTCAACTTGTTTTGTACTTTAAATACCAAGTGAAATTTCTGAGTCATGTATTAAACACATGTTTAACTTTATAAGACAATATCAAACTATTTTCAGAGTGGCTGAACTATTTTCCATTCCCACCAGCAATGTTTAACAACTCCAGTTGGGTACTTAGGTTGCTTCTATATCTTGGCTATTATAAATAATACTGCAATGAACATAGTATGCATATATATTTCTGAATTAGTGTTTTGGATTTCTTCAGATAAATACCCAGAAGTGGAATTGCTGAGTCAAAAGGTAGTTATATTTTTAATTTTTGAGAAACCTCCAAATTGTTTTCCATAGTGGCTGCACTAATTTGCAATCCCACCAACCATACACAAAGTTTCCCTTTTCTCTTCATCCTTCCCAACATTTGTTATTTATTGATTGATTGGCGATAGATATTCTGACAGGTGTGAATTGATAACTCATTGCGGTTTTAATTTCCAGTTCTCTGATGACTAGTGGTATTGACTATGTACTGTACTAGGTGGGTACTGGATTTATAGGAGGGGACCATTTGTAAATTACATAAGTGTCTAACCACTATGCTGCACATCTGAAACTAATATAAAGTAATATTGAATGTCAATTGTAATTTAAAAGTAAAAATAAAAATAAAAACTTTAAAAAGTGTTTTAGTTGTTCTGTACACTTGTCAACACTTTGTTTTACCATGTACTACCTTCATTTTAGCCTTTGTAGTAGTTGTGCAGCTGTATCTCATTATTTTTTTAATTTTTAATTCCCTGTTAGAAAGTGACGTTGAGCAAAATTTCATATACTTGTTTGCCATTTTTATATACCCTTTGGTGATGTGTTTTCTCAGGTCTTTCCCCCTTTTTTAATTAGGTTGTTTTCTTATTCCTGAGTTCTTTAGATATTGTGAATACAAGTCTTTTGTCAGATATGCAGTTTGAAAATATGTTCTCCTGGTCTGCAGTTTGTCTTTTATTATTATTATTATTATTATTATTATTATTATTATTATTATTTTCTTAACTTTTTTTGGCAAACTTTCAAATTGTAATAAAGTCCAACTTACCAATTTGTTTTTTCCATATATCATGTTTTTGGTCTTGCATCCAAACTTACCACCAGTCAGAAACATGGTGGACTGAGAAATGTCCCAAGATCTCTCCTCTTGAACAATAATATGCTGAACATATAAAACTCAACAACAACAACAACAACAACAACAACAAAACAACAACAACAGCAACAACCAACAAAAACTGCACACCAGCATGTCTCAGCATGGGATCTGCACATAAGAGCTATTGGATGTCATAACCCCGGGTGTTGGGCTGTGGAATGAAAGAAAGAAAGAAGCTGCCTCTCACAGTCAGAGCTCCCTGTACAAGGAGTGGGGTGGGGAGAAAATGCAGCGAGTTCCCTGAACAGCCCTGCCATGGAGAGCTGTGACCTCCACGTAACCGGCACCAGTGCTCAGTCATCAGGGCAGAAGATAGAGAAGTGGGGATTACAAAGAAGCAGAAACAACACACAACAGTTGATCATTACCAGCAGCAGTTGCAAAACTTGAGACTGAGTTGCAGCCAACATCCCCCTCCCTCCATATCTTCCTAGAGGGAATCCAGTGGAGCTCCAGAGGAATCATTAAAAATGCTACCAAAACTGTTGCTAACATTGACAAGGGCAGAGACTGAAAATAGTGAGTGTGATTAAGCATCTATAAGAAGAAAAAGGCATTATCAAGGCTTTATATAAAGCAGAGATCCAAGAGGCTTAGATGCCACCTATTGGAAACCAAAAATAAAAAAAAATTCATTCTTTACAGCAGGCTAAAGAGAGACCTTTATATAATAAATATTGTTTCTGGGGGAAAAAAAGCAAAATAAACTTCTATTAATGCCCGGTAGAGAAATAATCCATCAAACACCATGAACATCAAAGGTGACAAGGCATCTCAGAAAAAAAGAGAAAAATTTCCAGAAAATAAGCTGACAGATATTGAAACATATGACTTTAATGACAGAAAATTCAGGATAATATTTCTGAAAAAAATCAATGAGATTTGAAACAATTCATATGACAATTTCAGGAACTGAAAGAACAACCAGATGAGCAGAATGCATTCTTTAGCAAGAAGATTAAAACCCTCAAAAAGAACACAATATAACTTCTAGAGATAAAGAACAAACTGCAAAAGTTGACAAATGAAATAGCAAGCTTGAGAAATAGAGTCAACCAAATAGAGGAAAGGATTAGTGATATCAAAGACAGAAATCTAGAAATAAATCAGAAGGAAGAAGAGAGAAAGCAAAGAATAACAAAATAATGAAAGAAAACTACAAGAATTAGCTGATACCATCAGAAGAGTAAATATAAGAATAATGGACATTACTGAAGGTGAGGAAAAGAAGCAGGGACTAGCAGGCATTTTCAGACAAATAGTTGATGAGAATTTCCCAAATCTAAAGAATGAGCTAGAGCTTGGAATTCAAGAATTCAACAGAACATCAAATTATTTCAACCAAAAAAGGCCTTCTCCATGACACATTGTATTAAAATTATTAAAAATCAATGACAAAGACAAAATTCTAAGGGCAGCCAGAGAGATGAAAACAGTAACTTATAAAGAAAAATCCATTAGATTATGGTTGGACTTCTCAGCACAAACTTTACAAGTCAGAAAGAAGTGGAATCAAATATTCAAACTATGAAATAAAAGGAACTACAAGCCAAGAACACTGTACCCAGCTTAGCTATTCTTTAGATATGAAAGAGAAATAAAGACCTTTCCAGATATACAAAAATTGAGAGAATTCTCCATTACAAGGCCTGCAATACAGGAAATACTGAAAGGGTTCAGCTCACCTAAAATGAAAAAATGTATAATTAGGAGTAAGGTGACTAGTAAGCAGATAGAAGCAGAGATTGCAACCCTTACAAAGAACAGGAAATTATAAGCTTAAACAAATGAGAGATTTTCTATAGCAAGATAGTAATGAATGCTTAGCATATATAGGGACAAATTGAGACAAAAATGACTGAAAAGGAAAGGATACAAAAATCTAAATTAGCAAAGGGGAATAGAGATAATGTGCACACAGGAGAAAATGGACAACAGTATATATGTATATACATACATACATACATACATACATACATACATACATACATATGTATCCTTTATATATCCTTCATGGTAACCACATGCCAAAGACTCAAAATTGAAGAATGTAACACAAAATAAAAAGAACCAGAGGAGAAATCCACAAAGCCCAACCAAAATAAAGAAAAGAGACACATAAGTACAAGGAAGCAATGGAAATACTGAGCTACCAGAAAGAAAAAGATAAATTGCCTATAACAAGACCTCATACTTCAATAATTACCCTAAATGTAAATGGACTGAACTCAACAATAAAAGGTGTAGAATTCCAGATTGGATGAAAAAACAAAACCCAACCATATGCTGGCTCAAGGAGACACACATCTAAGTTCCAAAGACAAATATAGCCTCACAGTGGCAGGAAGAAAAATGATATTTCAAATAAATGACATTCAGAGAAAAGTGAAAGTAGTGATACTAAAATCAGATGAAATAGATTTCAAAATAAAAAAGGTACAGAAAGATACTGAGGAACAATTCATAATGATAAAGGGAATCATGCACCAAGAAGATATAACACTTTTTACTATCTATGCTCCTAATCAGGTAGCCCAAAAATATGTAAATCAATTACTAACAGAACTAAAGGGAGAAACAGACCAAAACACATTGTACTAGGGGATCTAAATACTCCACTGTCAAATATGCATAGATCATCCAAACAAAATCAATGAAGAAATAACATCCTTATATGATGCATTACAACAAGTAGACATAATGGACATTTATAAAAACTTTCATTCCAAAACAGCTGCTTATACATTTTTCTCTAGTGTACATGGCATGTCCTCAAGGATTGACCACATACTGAGATACAAAGATAGACTGAACAAATATAAGAGAGTTGAAATCATGCCAAACATATTCTTTGATCATAATGCTTTGAAAATAGAGATCAGCTATAAAAAGAAAGTGAATAGAACCACAAACACATGAAGATTAAACAATATGCTACTGAAGAATAAGTGAGTCAGAGAATAAGTAAAAAGAGAGATCAAGATATACACAGAAATGAATGATAATGATAGCACAATATATCAAAATTTGGGGGCTCAGCAAAAGCAGTCATAAGAGAAAAGTTCATATCATTACAGGCTTATCTGTAAAAAATAAGAATAAGCTGCAATAAATGACCTCATCCTTCATCTTAAAGAAACTGGAAAAGGAAGCACAAATGAGGCCTAAAATCAGAAGAAGGAAAGAAATCATCAAAATTAGAGCAGAAATAAATAAAATTGAAAACCAAGAAAAAAATCAATAGAAAAATTAATACAAGAAGTTGGTTCTTTGAGAAGGTTAATAAAATTGAAAAACCCTAGCTAGACTCAGTATAGAAAAAAGGGAAATGACACAAATAAAAAAATCAGGAAAGAAAGACGGTAAATAATGACTAACATTGCAGAAATACAAATTGTCATACAAGAATACTATGAAAAAGTATATAATACCAAATTTAATAACCTAGAAGAATTGAACTAGTACTCAGAAAAATACAATATTCCTATATTAAATGAAGAAGAACTGGAAAACCTAATAGACCAATCAGCAGTATGGAAATTGAAACAATCATCAAAAATCTACCAAAAAATAAAAGTTTAGGACCAGATGACTTCAACAGTAAATTCTTCCAAACATTCAAAGATTTACTACCTACTCTCCTCGAACTCTTCCAAAAAACTGAAGAAGAAGCAATACTTCCTAACTCATTGTATGAGACCAATATTACCCTGATACAAAAACCTGGGAAAATCACACAAAAAAGAAAGCTACAGAGCAATCTCTCTCATGAACACAGATGCAAAATTCTAAATAAAATACTAGTGAACCAAATACAGCAACATATTAAAAATATTATACACTATGATCAAATGGGCTTCATCCCAAAGGCACAGAGATGTTTCAACATAAGCAAACCAATTAATATGATACACCACATAAACAAATTAAAAACTAAAATTCATATGATCATATCAACAGATTCAGAAAAAAGCCTTTGATAAGAACAATCATCTATGTATGATCAAATCACTTAACAAAATAGGTATAGATAGAAAGTACTTTATCATAATAAATGTCATAGAGAACCAACCCTTAGCCAACATTACACTTAATGGTGAAAAACTATAAACCTTTGCTCTAAGATCAGGAACATAGCAAGGCTTTCCACTCTTATTCAATACATTATTGGAGATCCTAGCAAGTGCAATCAGGCAAGAAAAAGATATAAAAGGCATCCAAATTGGAAACAAAGAAGTCAAACTGTCACTATTTGCAGATGACAAGATTCTTATACAGAAAAGCCTAAAGACTCCACAAGAACACTGCTAGAAACAATAAGCAAATACAGTGAAGTTTCTGAATATAAAATAAATGTTCCAAAATCATTAGTGTTCCTATACTCTAATAGTGTCAGAAAATGAAGTGGGAAAAATAATTCCTTTTGCAATTGCAACAAGAAAAATAAAATGCCTAGGAACAAATATAACAAATCATGTGAAGGACCCATATAATGGAAATTATAAGACCCTATTAAAATAAGTAGAAGAAGGTACAAAGAAATGGAAAGATATTCCTTGTTCTTGTACTGGATGAATCAACATAGTTAAAATGACCTTATTACCTAAAACATTAAACAGATTTAATGCAATCCCCATCATAATCCCATCAGCATTTTTTTAACCACAGAACAAAAAAAAATCATCAAATTTATGTGAAAGCACAAAAACCCCTAATCATCAAAGGCATCCTGAGAAAAAAGATGGGGTTGCAGGCATGGCTCTGCCCAGCCTCTAATCATACTACAAAGTGACAGTAATCAAAACGGCATGGTATTGATAAGAAAACATCACAGGGGCTAGTGGAACAGAATCGAGAGTCCAGAAGGAAATCTTTATTTATATGGGCAAATAATTTTCACAAAAAAAGCCGTAAACGTACAGTGGAGAACCTGGATGGACCTCTTCAATAAATGATGATGGGATAACTGAGAAGCCACATGCAAAATAATGAAACTAGTCTCTTGTCTACCACCACACACAAAAATTAGCTCAAGTGTTTTAAGGACCTAAATATAAGACCTGAAACAATAAAATATATAGAAGAAAACATAGGAACTAAACTCAAGGACCTTGGACTTCAAAACGATTTTATGAATTTGACCACAAAGGCAAAGGAAGTGAAAGTAAAAATAAATGAATGGGTCTACAACATACTAAAAAGCTTCTGCACAACAAAGTTAACCATCTACAAGTTAAGGAGACAACCATTCGAATGGGAAAATATATTTGCATGCAGTGCCTCCGATAAGGGCCTAATATCCAAAATATACAAAGAACTCATACAACTTAATAGCAACTACAGCAAAACAATCCTATCAGAAAATGTGTAGAGGACATGAACAGATACTTCTCCCAAGAAGACATACAAATGGCCAACAAACATATGAAAAGATGTTCATCATTGTTAGCCATTAGAAAAATGAAATAAAAACCACAATGAGATACCATCTTCTATTTGTTAGAATAGATATGATCAACAGGACAGTAGTAACAAATGCTGGAGAGGATGTGGAGAAAAAAAACACTCACACACTGCTGGTATGGAGATTCCTCAAAAAAACTTTGAGGTGATCTACCATATGATCTGTTGGGAGGCATTTGCTTGATGGCTGCCCTTAGTGCAGACAAGGGATTGTTTCCTCAGCAAGATGTTTGCATAGTTTTCAAATACTTTGCTACTCTTATAGCGGATGAGAAGCACACTTGTTGCTCCAGAGAACGTGCTGGATGTTCTGTGATCTCGATGGGGAGGAAGATGGAAACCTTGAGAAAGCAACAGGCTTTCTGTGCAGATGTCAGCAATTGTTTGTGCATACTTGTGGTTTTGGATTCCCACGCAGTCATGATGTATAAATGGGGTGTGCTGAATAAACTCGGGGCTGCAGTATTTACTGTCAGTCCTCATAAATCTATCTCTTGTCTGTGTCTTTTCTTTAATCCTAACTCCCGCTCTCAGGTACTCCTTGATCTTGGCCAGCAGGTTCCAGCAAGTGGCGCCTGAACAGAGTCCTGAGAACTGGGGAATCCAGTGAAAAACACCGCGGAATAGAGAGCACTCAGTAAGGTAAGGGTTGTGGTGAATACTTTTCAGGAGTAATTATGGGAAATGGAAATAGTCGCTTGCTTTTTATACATATGCTTAAGAATATGCTCCGCACTTGTGGAACAAAAGTAGGACATTAACAGTTGTGTAACTTTTTAGACTTTGTAGAGAAAGTATGTCCTTGGTTTCCAGAGGAGGGAATGGTGAGTTTAGAAACATGGAAGGTTGGAAAAAGGCTTCAGGATTATTATGATTTTCATGGACTGTGTAAGGTGCCTGTGGACACATTCGGGTTGTGGACCTTAATAAGGGATAGTTTTGATCCCAGACTTGAAAGAGACAAAATAGAGAATGAAGTCGCGGGACCAGGCTGTTTGGGGGACACCTCAGCAGGCTTGAAAGAAAGCGAAAATAAGCCTTCTGAGCCACATGAGCCTCCTATCTATGCTGAGCCTGCTCTTGCATGGGTGCCCAGAGATAGAGATCAGGAGCCTTTAGATCCAGGTCCGATATAGGGCCTTCTTACACACAATGTGTTGCCTTGGCAGCAGCACTTCAAGGGAAAACTGTCAAAGAGGTGTTCCAACAGCACAAACCCAGGAAGGGTAGGGTCGCTGGACCCCCAGGGAGTTGCTTTGGATCTGGTCAGATAGGGCACCAAGTAAAACAATGCCCAAACAAGCAGGGAAATGTGCCCCAAGGCCACTCCAGAAATGGAAATCAACCAGGCTTGTGTCCTAGATTTAAGAGGGGAAAGCACTGGGCTAATGAGAGCAAGTCTAAGAAAGATATTGTGGAAATCCTCTCCCTCAGGGAAACGGGAAGAGGGACCAGCCCCAGGCCCCACAAGAATGTCATGGAGCACTCCAGAGTTTCATTCCCCAGGAAGAAAATCCGTTCAATATCTCTTTAGAGCAACCTCAGGCAGTGCAGGACTGGACCTCAGTTCCTCTGCCTACACAGTATTAGCTCCAGAAATGGGGATGAAAGCTCTGCCTACAGGAGTTTATGGCCCATTGCTGCAAGGTACGATGGGGCTGCTCCTTGGCAGAAGCAGTGCCACCATGAAGGGGATTTTAGTAGAACCAGGGGTAATTGATGGAGACTATACTGGGGAAATTAAAATAATGACCCGTTCCCCTGCAGGGATCTCTAATTCTATCAGGGAAGCACATAGTGCAATTGTTGTTGCTCCCTCAGGTGCAAACTAAGAACACAGCCAAAAAGGAAAGGAGAGGAAATGCAGGGTTTGGATCATCAGATGCATATTGGGTGCGAGTTATAGGAGCCCAATGGCCAGAACTTAGCTTAAAATCAATTATGGCAGATGGATTTTACACACATCCCAGAGTTTGGTAAACTAAGATATGTACATGTCACAATTGACACCTTTTCAGGTCTTTTTATGGCTACCACCCAGTCTGGTGAAGCTACTAAACATGTTATTTCCCATTGCTTGAAATGTTTTGCTATAATGGGTTAACCCTCCATCATAAAAACTGACAGTGGGTCCAAGTATACTAGTCAGGCTTTTCAACGCTTTTGTTCTCAGCTCTCCATTGTGCACAAAACTGAGATTCCATATAACCCCTACAGTCAAGGAATTGTGGAACGGACCCATGGTGCTTTGAAGCAGCAATTATATAAAATATAAAGGGGGAGCTGTATCCCACCTACCCTTATAACAGTTTAAATCGTGCTCTTTTTATTTTAATTTTTTGACTGTGGATGTGCAGAGGCTCTCCACAGCAGAGCGTTTTTGCATCCAAAGACAGACTACTTATGCTCAGGTGAGGTGGAAGGATCCCCTTATAGGTCAATGGAATGGCCTCAACCCAGTGTTAATATGGGGACAAGGGCATGTTTGTGTTTCCCTGCAGGATGTTGAAAATGCCAGATGGTTGCCGGAGAGGTTAGTCTGGTTTGCAGGCAACGCACCTCCTTAGAGGACCATCGCTGATGCTGATGCTGATGCTGATGAGTAAACCCCTGATGATGAGAGGAGAGCTGTATTGGGCCTACATTTCTGATCCGCCAATTTTACACCCATCAGTATGGAAAGGACCAGAGGTTGTAGTTCAAGTGAATGATATGTGCCTTCTACGACATCTGCCCGTGGGTCAAAAGCTTGTAAAATATAACTATTCATTCAACTATACTGGTTCAGGGGTGGGTTTGCCAATCTGCTTTATTAAGAATGGATCAGTCCCGAGTTGTGTAAAGGTAACAAGGAGAATAGAATTAAGTAACACAGAGAAGGTGATGCTTTTGGAGCCTAAGTGGGGCAATGACACTGGAGCTCCAGGCACTCCACTGCAGTTGCTCTCTCCATGCAGAAACGAGACTTGATACAATCCTAAGATTGTCCTCTGGAGAAGATGCAACAGGGACCAACCAACTAGGTACAATCTGACAGGGAATGAGTGGTACCTTATTAACTGGGCAGGGAAAGACAATAACAATGGAACTGAGGTGTTACCTATGGGATTATGGTGGACAGACAATGAATACAAACAAACTTATGTATGGAAGATAGCTGCTGCAATGGATGAGGTCAAGCTTATTGATCTCCAATCAACCAAGGGCAGCTACTTGGATGGTACCCACATTGTCAATGCATGTGTGAGTTCGCCATGGGTTTTACTCATAGGGAAAAATGTTAATATCACTTGGAATAGGACTGAATTTAATATCACCTGTTATGAATGTAACTTAACCAACTCTGTTTATAACGTATCAGAAGGGACTACAGTGGTAGTGTTGTACCAACCACCATTTGTTATGATCCCAGTCAATGTTACTGGTCCCTGGTATGCTGAACAAGAATTGCAGGTGCTGGAAGAAATGAAAAAGGCCTTGAACAGACCTAGGTGTGCTGTGTAATTGATTGTTGAAGGTATTCTTGCTCTTATATCCCTTATAGTTACAGCAACCACTGCAGCCTTAGCTTTGACTCAGTCTGTACAGGATGCTCATTATGTAAATGAGTTACCTAAAATTGTTACCCTAGCTCTAGGGACACAAGTGGACATAGATAGTGAGAACATAAATTAGAGGTACTGAGACAATTGGTTCTATTTTTAGGAGATGAGATTCAAGTCTTAAAATTAAGGTCACACCTAGAGTGCCACACAGACTATCAAGGGAAGACTATCAATAGAAGCCAGTATAGCTGGTACAAAATTTGCTCGCATCTCCAGGGTGTGTGGCATAGCGCCAATATCTCATTAGATTTAGTGCAGTTGCACAAAGAAATTCAGAACCTAAAAGATGCTGAGCCGCTATGGTTTGACACTGCTCAAACCGCTGCTGATCTCTTAGAGCAGTTGAAGAATTCTTTACCATCCTGGTCCTCATTCATCCACCTGGTCATTTTTGTACTTGCTTTGGGTCTATGTGTACTTGCGGGGCTATGCCTGTTGCCCCCTCTACTCAAATATATACTCCATTCCTTTCTGAAGATTCACGCAGACATCCACAGTGTTAGGCTCCAGACCCGACTTGAAAGGTCTGGGTCCCATCTTCCTCTTCGCTGAGGCTGGTAGTCAAAGACAGGTAAGATTCCCTCAGGGTTGAAACAACCTAAGACAGGGCATGTATGCCAGAGATGTGTGTACCAATGACGGGTAAGGTTTCAACCTGGTGAGGGATCGCCTAAGACAGGCACAATCTGTCGGCGCCACAGCTGGGAAGGCTGTGGTTTGTATAAAATAAAAAAATGGGGAGATGTTGGAAGCCGCTTGCTTGATGGCTGCCCTTTGGGTAGACAAGGGATTGTTTGCTCAGCAGGATGCTTGCATAGTTGGCAAATGCTTTGCTACTCATAGCACCTGAGAAGCACACCTGTTGCTCCAGAGAACATGCTGGATGTTCTGTGACCTCAGTGAGGAGGAAGATGGAAACCTTGAGAAAGCAACAGGATTCCTGTGCAGATGTCAGCAATTGTTTGTGCATACTTGTGGTTTTGGTTTCCCACACAGTCATGATGTATAAATAGGGTGTGCTGAATAAACTCAGGACTACAGTATTCACTGTTAGTCCTCCCGAATCTATCTCTTGTCTCTGTCTTTTGTTTAATTCTCACTCCCCCTCTCAGGTACTGCTCAATCTTGGCCAGCAGGTTCCAGCAATGATCCAGCATTCCCTCTACTGGGTATTTACCCCAAAGTTTTGAAAACCCATACCTGAAAAGATATTTGCAAACCAATGTTCATAGCAGCATTATTCACAGTGGCCAGGACATGGAAGCAATGAAAGTATCCTGTGATAAATGATTGAATAAAGAAATTTTGGCTATATATATATATATATATATATATATATATATATATATATCAGCACACACACACACGCACACACACACACAGTGGACTATTACTCAGCTATAAGAAGAGATGAAATACTGCCATTTGCAACGTCCTGGATGGACCTCAAGAAAATCATGCTAAGCGAAATAAGCTAGACAGAAAAAGTTGAAAATCACATGCTCTCACTTATATGTGGGATATAAACCTTAAAACAACAAATGAACAGGACAAACAAATACAGACTCATGGATATGGACAATATATACTAGTGGTTACCAGAGGGTAGGGGGAATGGAAAGAAGGAGGTAGATGGCATAAAGGTCGTCAAATATATGGTGACAGAAAGAAATCTAAATAAGGTAGTTGAACACGCAGTGTAAATACATATATACCTTACTGTTAAAGTATACAGCTGAAACTTACTGAATTTTGTTAACCAGTGTCACCATAAACAAACAAACAAACAAACAAAACTCATCACCAAACCTAGGTCACATAGATTTTTGCCTTATTTTATTCTAGAAATTTTAGAGATTTAAGTATTACATTTAGGTTTATGATTTATTTTGAAATGTTTTTTTGTATATGATCTGTTGTATGTGTCTATGTTCTCTTTTTTGCATATAGACTCTTTGCTTTTTAAATTATATTTTTTTCTCTTTTTCATTTTGGATTGTTTATATTGCTGTATCTGCATGTTCACTTATCTTTTCTTCTGTAATAATTGATATTTTTTATCCAATTCAGCATATTTTTTATCTTGTACATTACAGTTTTCATTTCCATACGTTTATTTGGGTTTTTAAAATATCTTCCTTGTTTGTACTTGAATTTTGAGAGTACAAAATATATTTATAATAACAATTTTAACATTTTGTCTGCTAATTTTATCTCTGTTAATTTTGTGTTATCTTCCCTTGAGTGATTATTTTCATATAGGTCAATTCTCACACGGCTCTCCTTTGCATGCTTAGATATCTTTGATTAGATGCATACATCACGAATTTTACCTTGAGACCTAGGTAATTATGTACTACCATAAATATTTCTAAGCTTATTCTACTGATATACAGTTACATTATTTGAAAACACTTGATTCTTCATGTCTTGATTTTGTGATTCGTTAGGTCTAGAGCAGTGCACCCTATAGAACTGTAGGGAAGAAAAAAATGATTTCCCCTCTAACCTTCTAAGTTCTTGACTAGGGCTCCTGTAGTATATTACCGATTAATAAGAGAAAAACATAAAGTTATTTAATATAAGTTTTACGTGACATGGGAGCAGTTAAGCCCAAACATTTTTTATGCTAAATTTTATGAAGAGTGAAAAGGTATGAAGAAATGCAATAGGACATATAAGATATGAGCTCAAGTGTAGTAAACTGAGGTAAAAACAGCAAGGCCTGTTTCTTTAGGTTCCTCTGGGAATCCTTTGCCATTGGAAATAAGGATGCTCCTTTACTCCAGGCAAAAGAAGGGCACTTCTCACATGAGGGACTTTATGCTTGCTTTAGCAGAAGATCAGAAAGTCTTTCTTGCACCTCCCATTTTTCAAATTCCTTCAGCTTAAAATATTCAATATGCCAAGTAGCCATTTTTCAGGGTAGCATGTCCTAAACTCCATCAGAGCTAATTATTCTCTTGTACTGACAAAATCTTTCTAATTTGTTTACCCAATGTTCTATGAATTACATGTTTTCCAATATGGCTACTGGGAATAGGCACTATTGCCAGTCTTGTATGAGTACTCTGTAGTACCTTATTCCTTCTGAATTATTCTTTCCCTGGCTTTGTATAGTTTCATGTTAGACAGAGTTCGATTATTGTTATTAGTAGTAGTAATAGTAGCAGTAGTACTACTACTACTACTAGTAGTAGTAGTAATAGTAGCAGTAGTACTACTACTACTACTACTAGTAGTAGTAGTAGTAGCAGGAGGAGGAGGAGGAGGAGGAGGAGGAGGAGGAGGAGGAGGAGGAGGAGGAAGAGTAGGAGTTGGAGTAGGAATAGGAGTAGGAATATTCTGCTGAAGACTCAAGGGCCCTCTACAGTTATCTAGGTCCCTGGAGTTCTCTCTCTCTCTGTGAATCTCTCTTCTACAGTATTCTGCCCTGTGAATTCTAGAAGCCCTGGTCTCTCTGAACTCTCAGCTCTGTCTCCTCAACTCAGGGAATTTGCAGTTTTCCACCTGGCCTGCCCCTCCATGTGCTTCAGACTGGAAACTTTTCAATCAGCATTCTGGGTAATCATAGGATTCACCTAATTTGTTTCTCATCTCATAAGGACCATTGTCCTTCATTGCCTGATATCCAGTATCTTAAAAACTGGCATTTCATATATGTATTTTTCTTTTACTTAGTTGTTTCAGGCATACGGATAAACAGAGCCTCTGTTACTGCATCTTGGCCAAAAGCAACTCTTAATTTGTATTCTTTGTTACTAGTGAGTTTAATATCTTATATGACTGTGGACCATATTATTTTTTATGTGGAATGACAGTTAATATGTTTTGCCCATTTTTCTACTATAGATTTTTAATTTCTTATTATTTTAGAAGCATTTATTCTACATTAAATATATCAAACTATTATTTGTCATATATCATTAAAATATTTTATATTTTTGCTATTCACCTTTCATTTTGATATATTTCATTTTGCAATGCAATAATTTTCAATTTTTATTTAGTCAGATCTATTATTCTCTAAATATTTTTTCTTATTAATTCTGCTGTTGTATAATGTGTTGATATTACATGCACACACACCATCTTCTAATCATTTTTATAATTTTGTTCCTAAAGTCAATAAGAATCATAAGGAGATAAGAACTCAAAATCCAGGTTTCTAGGAAGGCTACAGCCCAGAGCACTTTTCCTGGCATTTTAAAAGAAATTTTTTTTTCATTTTAACTTGTCATTATTCCCTAAAATCAAGGTTTGGAAATTTGGTCAAATGGGCTGAAACATCTATATCCCCACACAGCCATCATTTCCAACAAGAATATACAGTCTTTCTTGGCAGACCTAGAATGATGGCTCAACTGAGCTTCTCAATCTGGAATCACCCTAGAATTGTAGCAGTGGTTTAGTGAAGCATTTCTAGTAAGAATAAGCACATGGTTAAAAAGCAAAGTGAAACATCAGGTTCCATTACATTCATTCACTATTATTTTTAAGACCACTTTTTCATGCTCTGTTTTGCTGCCTACACCCCCTTTTTGTCCTAAATCCCACACCTTTCTTTAACCACAAATTTTCTCTTCTCTTTAGAGATGTTTCCAGTGAAGGGTACAAGAACATGCCACCTTAAAATAAAACTCTTTGGCACATTAATTATTTTGAGCTAAAGTTTATTTAGAATCAGCAGACACTGGAAAAGCATTAAAACAGGGCACATGGTTTCCTTATGAAAGGGAAATTTTCATTTGTAAAGGGAATTTACATTTGTAGAAATATTTTTCTTTCTTTATGGCAGGCCTGGGTTCCCTCATGCAGCAGTAAGGGGCAATTCATTTTGTGGCTTTTTACAATTTCCAGAGGCCACCCACATTCCTAGACTCATGACCTCCTTTCATCTTCAAAACCAGCAATGGCTGGTCAAGCCTTTCTCACATCAAATCACTCTGGCACTGACTCCTGTTCTGCCTCCCACTTTCACTTTTGATCCTTGTGATAACATTAGGTCAACCCAAATAATTCAGGATAATCTTCCAATTTACGGGTAAGTTGATAAGCAACTTAATTATATTTGCAATCTTAATTTCTCTTTGTCTTATATAACATACTACAGATTGAAACAGGAATTGGAGGTCCATTTTTTTTTTTGCCAACAAGTACATTAATGATTGAGTTATGACAGTGAAAAATTGATACAGTTGGTGTGGAATATACTTCTGACCCAACCTGACCAGAAATGAGAGAATGAATTTTGAGAAATGCAGTAAAATTTAGCCAGACTGACACATTACAAAGCTACCACAGACAGCTCTTCTTGACTTTGAACTCAAGTACAGCTCCCTTAACTGTACTTAATATCCTAATAAAGACTATCCTACATAAAACTGAATACATGCTATTCCTTTTCCTAGAAGAGGTTAGAAACATCTTTTTGTGTTTTTGAGTGATGTACATTCTTCTGCTTATTCATTCATACTCGCCGTTTTATGTCATGTAACTTAAATATGATATAACGTCAACAATTATTAACAGGTCTTATGTTAGATGATAAGGGAATGACAGAGAAAAAATAAAATATTAATTAATTAAATTATATATAAAATTAAATTTTAAAAAATATTAAAATAAAGAAAATATTCATAACTATTACTGTTCTCATTTCAGCATTGATCACGTGGGCATAGCAGGTATTTATAACTATTCCCTTTGTCCTCAGCAAGCACCTCACTTCTTTTCATTCTTTGCTTGGTGGAGCATTCCAAAATTTTATTTCTGAAGTGTCTGAGATATTAGGGGTCCTGCCTAAATTAACTGGTAATTTTTCACTTACTTTAATCATAGGATATAGGAGTTCCAACAGATACCTTAGAGGATCTCCTACACTCCAGAAATTCTCGTCCTTGCCCCCATTGTATGGTAGTAGCAAACAAATTCTTCCTTAGTTATCAGAATTAGTCTCCGCAGTCAGAGTAATGCCCTTCTCTGCCTGTTCATTCAGTGGCATGAGGCAGCAGTTTCAACTTCAATTATAAGGAATCATTGTTGGAATCCCTGGTGCAAGAATTTCTCTCTTTGAGCCTAAAATATCTAAACCAGCAGAGTCTCAAGTTGCAGGGATGGAAAGGAAACATTTTGCTAGTGTGTCACTAGGAGTAATAGTGAGAGAAGCCACTCCCATTTTCATCCCTTGATTCTTGGGCTTATGAATATTGCCTAAGGGAGAAAGAGCACCCTATACAACACAGGATGTTATTTGAGACATTGTTTCCTTCAACATTACTTTGTTATAATGTTGATAAAAAAAAAAAAACTGATTCCCAGCCAGGGCTACTGTCCTTGTGGAGCCTGCACATTTTTCCTATGCTTGCATGGATTTTCTCCAAATACTTCGCTTTCTTCCCACATCCCAAAGATATGCAGGTGAAGTGATTTGGTATGTGTCTATATTGTCCGTGTCTGACAGAGTGTGGTTGTGTGTTGGAGGGTACCATGAAATGGGAGGGTGTCCTGTCCAGGGTTGGTTCCTACCTTGCCCCCTGAGTTACTCAAGAGGATCCAGCCATTTGCAGCCCTCAACTCGAACAAGCAGGTTGGAAAATAATTATCTTATGATTTTTTATTCATCATTTTAAAATCTATGTATAGCTCACATTTACTTTATTTTCATTTTTTTGCTATTAGTTTAAAGAATTACAGTACAATGGTTAGGCATTTATATAATTATGAAGTGATTGTCCCTATTACAATAGCACCCATCTGGCACTACACACAGCCATAACAATAGTATCGACTATATTCCCTATTAATACTTTACATCCTCATAACTCTTTTGTAACTACTAATTTGTACTTCTTTATTCATTTATCTTTTTAACCTAGCCCCTCCATTCTGGCAATCACCATTTGTTCCCTGTATCTGAGCCTGTTTTCAATTAGTTTGTTCATTTCCTTTGTTCCCTTGATTATGTATATAAGTGAAATCATATGGGATTTGTCTTTGACTGACTTATTTCACTCAGCATGATGCACTCTAGGTCCATCTATGTTGTGGCAAATGCTAAAGTTTCATTTTTTAAATAGTTGAGTAATATTCCTTTGTATATATGTATGATGATTTCTTTATCCAATAGTCTATTGATGTGAATTTAGGCTGCTTCCATATCTTGACTATTGTGAATAATGCTGCTATGAATACAGGGGTACATAGATCTTTATGAACTAATGTTTTGGTTTTCTATGGATAAATACCCATCAGTGCAATTACTGGGTCAAAAGGTAGTTCTATTTTAAATTTTTTGAGAAACCTCCAAACTGTTTTCCACAGTGGCTGTACCAATTTACAACCCCACCAAAAATGCACGAAAGTTCTCTTTTCTCTACATCCTCGCCAATATTTGTTGTGTTTTGATTGATGATAGCCATTCTGACAGGTATGAGGTGATATCTCACTGTGGTTTTAATTTGCATTTCTCTGATGATTAGTGACATTGAGAATTTTTTCATATGTCTATTGGCCATTCACATGTCCTCTTTGTAGAAATATCTACTCAACAATTCTACCCATTTTTGAATTGGATTTTTTTGCTATGTTTTTGTTTTTGTTTTTGTTTTTTTGCTGTTGAGTTGTATAAGTTCTTTATAAGTTTTGCATATTAACCCCTTGTCAGAGTGTTATAGGTAAATATATTCTCCCATTCAGTAGGCTATTAATTTCCTTTGCTGTGCAAAAACTTTTTAGTTCAATGTAGTCCTTTTTGTTTATTTTCTCTTTTGTTTCCCTTATCCGAGGAGATATATCAGAAAAGAAATTGCTAAAGCAATATCAGAGAGTTTACTGACTATTTTTCCTCTAAAAGTTTTATGATTTTGGATCTCACATTTAAGTTTTTAATCCATTTTGAGTTTATTCTTGTATATGGTGTAAGAAGATGGTTCAGTTTCATTTTTTTACAAGCATTTGCCCAGTTTTCTCAATTTGTTCAAGAGACTGTCTTCATACCATTGTATATTCTTGCCTCTTTTTTCATAACTTAAATGACCACATGAGTGTGGATTTATTGCTGGGTCCTCTATTCTGTTCCATTAATGTATGTGTCTGTTTTAGGCCAGTACCATGTTATTTTGATTACTATAGTTTTGTAGTATAGTTTGCTACCAGGTAGTGTGTTACTTCCAACTTTGTGTTTCTTTCTGAAGATTGCTGTGGCCATTTGGGATTTTTTTTATGGTACCATATAAATTTTTGGATTCTTTGTTCTAGTTGTCTGTAAAATGGCATTGATATTTTGATAAGGATTGCATTGAATCTATAGATTGCTTTGAGTAGTATGGTCATTTTAACAATGTTGATTCTTCCTACCCATGAGCACAATATATTCTTCCATTTATATGTGTCCTCTCTAATTTATTTTTTCAATGACTTATAATTTACCAAGAATAGGTCTTTACCTCCATGGGAAATTGTATGCTTTTAGGAGTGTATACAGTTTTTACAGATTGTCCAATTTGTTGGCAAAAAATTGCTCACAGTGTTTTTTATAATGCTTTGTATTTCTTTGGAGTCCATAGTTACTTTTTCTCTTTCATTTCTGATTTTATTTAATTCTCACTTTTTCTTAATGAGTCTTGTTAAATGTTTATTAATTTTGTTTATCTTTTCAAAAAAACAGCTCTTGATTTCATTGACCTTTTTTATGTTTTTTCTAGGCTCTATAAAAGGAGTCCCTGGCCCCTGCTCTGTGCATAGATTTTGAGACATTGAATTTTCATTTTCATTTAATTTTGGGAATCTTTTGATTTTTTCTTTGATCTCATTAACTCATTTATTGTTTGGTAGCATATTATTTATCCTCCATATGTTTGTATATTTTTCAGGTATTTTTTGGTAATTGATTCCTATTTTCATACCATTGTGGTCAGAGAAGATGACTGATATAATTTCAATCTTCTTAAATTTATTGAGACTTATTTTGTGGCCTAACATGTAGTCTATCCTGGAAATTGTTCTATGTGAACTTGAGAGGAATGCATATTCTTTTTCTTTGGGGTGAAATGCTCTGTAAGTAGCAATTAAATCCATCTGGTCTAATGAATCATTTAAGGCCACTGTTTCCTTGTTGATTCTCTGCCTGGTAGATCTCTTTATTGCTGTCAATGGATGGTAAAGTTTCCTACTGTGACTCTATTACTGTCAGTCTCTTCTCTTACATTCAATAACTGATTTATATATGTAGGTGCTCCTGTGTTGGGTGCATATATGTTTATTAGGGTTATGTCCTTGTGATGTATTGATCCACTTTTTATTTTGCAATACCCTTGTTTCTTATAGCTTTTCTTTTAAAATCTATGTTGACTGATGTAAATATTGTTACCACAGATTTTTTCATTTCCATTTTTATGAAATATCATTTTCTATCTTTTTACTTTCAGTCCGTGTGTGTTTCATTTGATCAGAAGTGGGTCTCTTGTAGAGAGCATATACATGGATCTTGTTTTCTTATCCATTCAGCTACCTATGTCTTTTGATTAGAGTATTTAATCCATTTACATTTAAAGTGATTATTCATAGGTAAATATTTGTCATTTTATTATTCATATTTATGGTTTCTCCCTTCTTTTTACATAATCCTCTTAATATTTTTTCTAATACTGGCTTATTGATGATGAATTCCTTTAGCTTTATCTTATCTTGAAAGATTTGAATCTCATTTTAAATTTTAATTGATAGCCTTGCTGTGTAGAGCAGTCTTGGTTGTAAGTTTTTGTTTTTCATCACTTTGGATATTTTGTACAAATTCTTTCTTGCCCGCAAAGATTCTGTTGAGAAATCATCTGATATTCTTATGAGAGTACCTTTGTAACTAAATAGCTGCCTTTTACTTGGTTTTATGATTCTCTCTGTCTCTAAATTTTGGCATTTTAATTATGATGTATCTTGGTGTGTTTTTTGTTTATTTGTTTGTTTTGTTTTGTTTTGTTTTGCTTTGAGTTCCTCTAGTTTGGGATTACTTGTGCTTCCTTGGGTTGTATGTCAATTTCCTTCACCAGGTTAGGAAAGTTTTCTGTCAATATTTCTTCAAATAGGTTCTCAAACCCTCACTCTCTCCTCTTTCTGGTACCCCTATGATGTTGATATTGGTACATTTGAAGTTGTCCCGGAGGTCTCTTAAACTTTCCTTATTATTTTTTATTCTTTTTACTTTTGCTGTTTTGATTGCATGTTTTCTGATACTTTGTCTTCCAACTTGCTGATTCTCTTCTCTGCCTTATCTAATCAATTGTTGATTCCTTCTAGTGTATTCTTTATTTCAGTTATTTTAATCTTCATTTCTGACTGATTTGTCTTTATGATTTCTATGTCTCACAGATATAGAGAACAAACTGTTGAGTTCCAGAGGGAAAGGGGATTTGGGAGATAGGTGAAAAATTGGCAAGGATGAAGAAGTACAAATTAGTAGTTATAAAACAGTCATGGGAATTGAGTATAGCATTAAAAAAGTCTTCCCAGAAATGTGCAGGCTGTGTGCTAGTTGTATGAACTGAGGGCTGCTGCCCACCTATGAATGCATAGACCAGGGATGGTGCAGGCTGGGGCTGACGGCCTTGCAACTGGAAAACAAATTAGTGGTTTGTGTCGGCTGGGATAATGCAGAGTGTAGCAGGCATATCTCACCTGGCCAATGCAGCTTCATAATTAGCCATGTGAGGGGGAGGAGTGTTCAAAAGAGGCAAGGTAGTGCCCATCTGTAGACTTCCCTGGAGAGATCTCTACAAAAAAGCAATGGTGGCTGTCCTTACAGCCTTTGCTCTGGCACCACTCAACTAAGTCTTTCACCGTATGTCTTTTGCACCTTCCAAGCTGCCAACACCCCACTGGAGCCCAAGGTAAGTGTCTTCGAATGAGTAAGTCTATGTAAAGGCATGTTAATGGGGACATGTGGGTTTTCAGGCTCCTTCTTTCTCTCTCAGATGGCTGGAATCCCCTCTGATTTTTAGAGTCATATTTTGTTGGAACTCCAGGACTTGAACCCTGAGCTGCGGAGCCCCTATGTTTGGCTAAGAACTCTCATTCCTTCACGAGGGCCCCAGCAGCTTTACTCTCCCTCATGGTCCTCAACTGCTACACTTCGGTGCAGGACCAGCCAGCTTCATGTTCCTGCCTCTCCTATCATTCTTGAGGTGATATATATATATATATATATCTATATATATATATATATATATATATATACACATACATATATATCTCCACAGATGTATGTGTTATGATCAGCTAGACTTCAGGTGGTTCTTTAAGTTGTTTGTTTTATAATTTGCTTATAATTTTAATGTGATCTTGGGTGGAGGCAAACTCCACATTTATCTATCCTGCCATCTTGACCAGAAACTCACATTTATTTGATATTTAGTATTAGAAGTGCTTTGGGAATTTTGCTGATGTTCTTGTGACCAGAAATATACAGTGCGACATTAACTCTTGTTTATATTAGCCTATAGTAAAATTGGTTTTATTACATGTCATTTTGCTTAAAGGCACACTTTCCAAGAACCTATCGACCATGTTAAGTGAGGACTTACTGTCTTGAATGCTAATTTAGAGCATATACAGCCTCTGGAGAAGTTTACTCAGCCCTTCAAGGTATTGATACTTAGACAGTGCTGTAACTGAGACTTCAAATATTCATTACACCATTCTATCAAGCCAGCTCCTTTAGGATGGTCAAAAACATGGTTACCAAATGAATTCCATGAATATGGGCCCATTGGCACACTTCACTTACTATGAAGTAAATTCCTTGATCAGAAGTTGTACAAAGCCATAATGATGGAAAAAGGATCCTATGAGTTCATGGATGATAATTTTGCCACAAACATTTTGTACAGAGAAGAAAACTGTATGTCCAAAGTAAATATTTATTCCAGTAAAAATAAAACATTATCCCTTTTATGATGGAAGTGGTAAATGTAATCAACCTTTCACTAGATAGCTGGTTAAGCACTCTAGGGAATCATGTCATATCAGAGACTCAATGGTTTCTGCTGCTGACAAGTTGGGCATTCAGTTGTAGTTGGTACCAGGTCAGTCTTTGTGGGTGAAATTCCATGTTGCTGAGTCTATGAATAACTCCCATTCCTGCCACCATGGCCACTTTGTTCATTAGCTCATTGAGCAGTGGCATGAGTGGCTGGGTAAGGAGGCAAAAAATATATATTTTAATTACCTTATTATGGTTTATCAGAATATTCTTGGCTTCCAAGGACAAGTCAGTATACTATAAATCTTTGTATTGTGTAGGAATTATATATGGCTGCTCAAAACAGTGATTTCAAATAATATTTTTAAAAAGGTTCATCCCTCTCTTTCATAAAAATGTCTAAAAATATTCAGTCAAGCACTGATGCAAAGGATTCATAATCTTCAGGGACATAGTGTTCTCCTCTCTTTTGCTATCATATCCTTAGTAAATGCCTTCTATTCTAAAAATTGGCTCATAATCCAAGATAGCAAGATAGTTGCTAGACTTAGTAATTTGATCAAACTCGAGGTTAAAAAACAAGAAGTAAAAATGCAAAAGGAGCATTTACCAAGTTATCTGTTTCCCTTTGTAAAAGCTTTTCCAAAATATTCTCCCAACAACTTTATTTATATCTCACTTGGCGGGTTTTAGTTGTGTAGTGAAACCGAGAACACAACAAGATGGAAAATATAATTTATTTTGTAGCTCAGTCTATTGTGTGCCCAAATAAAATTAGGGATTTTTAACTAAGGGAGAGAGGCAGAATGGGTATTATATTTTCAATCAGCCGTCTGACACAGTACAGCTAGCTCATTCTCTATGCACCATCCTCCATTTGAGGTGATATGTGGTTCTAAGAATATGTGCTTTTATTGTTATGACAGAGTTGAAGTGAATAAAACTGCCTCTAGCTCCTAGCTCCTCTATGTCTAGTTATCCAATGGATACCAGAACCCAATTACAAAACCTCTAAGGTTTTATTTATTCATATTTTCTCAAATGAAAGAGAGCAAATAGCAAGTAATGAGATTTTTTTTCAGTTTTTAGTTTTATTGCATTTCCTGTCTTAGAAAACTCACACAACACACACACACACACACACACACACACACACACACACACACACACACACACACACACTTTTATGTCGACGACTTAGCTATATATATACAGCTCAGTCATCGACACAAAATAATCTAGCTTCTCTCCTACTCCCTAGTCAATAATTCAAGATGATAAAAGGGGACTTCGAAATTAGTAGCTCCAAATAGGGACACATAGCTGTCTTTCGTAGAGACTCTGTTTATATATATTTTTACCTCTTCTATTTATTAATAATGATAAGCAAACTGTGATGGAGTTGCTCTTTGAAGATAATGACTCATTTCCTCACAGCTTCCTTTTTTAAAATAAAATAGAGCCTAAAATACGAGCAAAAACTACGTGGGTAGAGAATAGTCATTGACTAAGTATAATTTGCTGGTAATAACAGAACCCATTGCTACTTAAGAATATTTACCACAAAAAGGGGAGCTCATCTGGGTAATTTTTAAAATTTATTTTTTTATTTTTTTAAGTTCATTGGGGTGACATTGGTTAATAAAGTTATATAATTTTGGGGTGTATGTTATAATTTGAAATCTATATATTCTGTTGTGTGATTACCACACAGAGTTCAGTTTTCTTCAGCTACCATATATTTGATCCCCTTCATTTGGGTGATTTTAAAACTCCTTAAAATACCCTCTTGAGAAGACTATTTTAATTTAGGCTGTTAGTCATTTGTACCTTAATCAGATACCTTCTGCTTAATGCCTAAATGAAAAGTTTCATGGCATAGGAGTTTTGAATTGGGTGGTGGGGTGAGCACTAAATGGAGAACAGGCAGAAAGAGGGTACAGAGAATTTTTATAGTAAAAAAGAGAAGAGTGGAAATGGTGGAATTGGAATGGATGCTGCATTTGCAGGATTAGGGAGCATGGTGTTTTAGGCAGTTAGACGTATGTGTTAGGATGCTAGTTGGAGGGATGACTTTATTGAAGAAAAGGAAAAGAGAAAATTAATCATGAAGTTTTTAATAACTGCATCAACTTGACTTCTGTATTTTTTCTCACCCTGAATAGTGTCTGTCAGAAAATGTAATAATTTCTATTTTAAAATATATCCAGAATCTGATCATTCTTTATTTCCACAGATTTTACCTTATTTACACCCTTCTCTCCTGGATTATTGCAATTGTGTCCTCATCAGCCTCCATTTTTCCATCATTGTCCCCTACAAAGCAAACAGAACAGTTCTTCTAAGAAAAAAGCCAGATCATCTCACTCTTAAACTTTTCAGTGGCTTCTTTTATCTAAGAAGAAAATTTTAACCATGGTCTCTGAGACTGGCCTGTGGGTCTCTTTTACTTTCATCTCCCAAATCTTTCCCTGACTCATTCTACTCTAGGCATTCTGGCATCCTTGCTGGACCTCTAGTGTGCAAACAGCTCCAATCTTCTGGGCCTTTATATTTACAATTTCCCTAGAATGATCCTCCTCTAGAAATCTTCATTTACTCACTTCCTTATTTGATTCAGATCTCTGTTTGTACATCACCGTTTTAGTAAATTTTCCCACATTATTACACTCCATCTTTTTACTCTGCCAGATTTTTTCTCATAGCACTTATCACAACTAGACATATATGTCTATTGATTCTTTGTCTACATTCTGATTGAAAGGCATGCTACTTGAGAGATTATTATTATTTTTTTATTCTGTGCTATATAGAGAGCACCTGGAAGAGTGACTGGTACATAGGAGAGGCTTTATAAATGTTTGTTTGATGACTATATGAAATGCATTGGGAAGGTTATAAAAAATATTAGAGAAAAAGTTGAGATATTATAATTACTAATGGATTAAATGCTCATCATCTTTTCCAGTCAGAAGCTGAAAACATTGTTCTGATGCGAGAGTTGATGCTATTTTGCTTAACTTCTGAGATAAATGCTTCTGTGGCACATTAAAATGCGATCATAGATTACTTAAAAATTTTTTCATCCAATTATCTATATTCCTTCTTGAGACAATTATCAAATGTGCTTGTTAATGTTAAATCTTTTGCTTTGACTGTGATTGTTTTGAATAAACAAAGAATCCTAACTTTGTTACAGAATAATCCCTTTCAAACTCAAAGAAGATTTGTATTCATATATGACACACTTTTAAGTTATGAAGTTTTGAGGTTTCTTATATACTTAATATTATTTTGACCAATTTAAGCTCACAATTTTTTACATAGTCTTTGTAGCTGCAAAATTTTCCAAATTGGTTAATATTTTTCACTTGAACGTGGGCTTATTTTGAACCCTCTTATGAGGAAACTACCTTGTGATGGTTTTGTAATGTGTCAATTTGGCTAAGCTGAGCTATAATTTCCAGAATTCATTCTCTTGTTTGTTTCAAGTTATAATCAGCCACAGGGAGATTTTTGGGAGAGTTTGAGGCTGGAAGGGAAGCGATGGTCATTTCGTAGCTCACACATAGTGCTGATTTGCTGACTTACCTCATTGTTATGAAGCAGCAACTGGGCCTGAAAGTGATCTTCCTTCTTTGATTCTCCTTCAGATTCCTAGGTCAGTTGCGTGTGTTCAGCTTGTGACAAAAGCCCCATTTCTTCTGTATACCCTCATCACCAAAGTCAGCAGCAACAAGAACTAAAATAGATTTTAGCCCTTTCCTATGGGGTTCCAACTCAAGCTTATCCAGTCCAGTTGGCTTGGGATCTTCCATTCCTGATTGCCTTCCCTGTGGACTTGAAGCCCTAGCATCATATGTGAACAAGCCTTGCAGAGACTGTTTAACTGCTCCCACAATCACACAAGGCCAATTCCATTAGCTTTCTCAGATAAATAGATACAAATATAGGCATAGATATAGATACAGATAACATGGCTAAAGATACCAGTGGTACTTAACTTGGGGCAATTTTACTCTTCAGGGGACATTTGGTAATGTCTGAAGACATTTTCAGTTCTTAAAAATTGCTGGGCTTGGGATAATTGTGCTAATGGCATCTAGTGAGTAGAGACTAGGGATGCTGCTAAACAAACTATGACTTGCAGGGCAGTCTCCTCAGTCTCCAGCAAAGAATTATCCAGCCCAAAGTGTCAATAATGTGACTACTGAGAAACTCTGATATCAATACAGTATGAATAGAGCCTGGTAGTCCTGCTTCTCCAATTGAACTTTAGCCAATAAAGACTTTGTTACAAAGAGTGATTCCAGAAGAATAAAATCCTAAGGATGAGTTATCCTAATTGGCTTTTAGTCTCCTGAAAATGGTTCTCTAGTATGATTAGACTTAAAGGCACTAATGATTTTGTTGTTTCCAATGGTAAGGAGGATACTAGGAGGATACATGATATGGCACTAGGTATATATAAAATGTCACCATTGAATGCTCTTAATCAAATATTTATACAAATCAAGCTTCTAGATGACTATGTATTTGATGCCTTAGAACATTTTTGTCAAACTAAAGAGTATAATGGCATTGGCTAGTTGCTCTTAACTGTGCTGCAGAAAATAGGAAAAGGATGAGCTCAGGGATTTGAATTCCCAGATCAACGTCTACATAAAGGATCTGATAGCTTCTATGCCTGGCCTGAAAAATATCCTTCTTTTCTGAAATCACAGGGCCAAGATTGCTAAAAACAAAACACAGCATCTCTTCCTGTTAGTGAATAAATTATGAAAACTAAATTATTAACCTTGAAGCATCTCTATTAATAAAGTTAGGACACTGACTGGGAAAAATGAGGTCTTGAAAAACTGGAATAGAGACCTATGGGCAGATCCAGATAAATCTGAAAACATTAAACCTTGAAGTTCTGCTGAGACTTCTTTGTCAACAGAAGCAGCCTTTCTACTCTTGTGTAAGATGGTCAGCTTTCATTGGCCTTAGAAAGTTTTAATGGTCTTCCTTACAGTAGTTGCCTTTTAAGGCATTTTTGATTCTCTTTAGGACCTATCCCCACCACTTCTCTTTGCTTCTAGACTCATAACTATCCTAAAGTTCCAGCGGACCCTGAAGCTATGAAGTATAAAGTGTGACCCATAAGAACCTGCTATTCACACCAAAATAATTGCATTATTTTGTCAATTTATATAGTCATAAACCTGAGAAATGTGTATGAATCAATATTAATGGTACAGAATCAAGGTGAAAAAAATATAAAGTTGGATCATGCTAATTTTGTTGATATAGGTCTATATTAGTCATTTTTGGCTGCTATAACAAATTATACAGTTGAGGAGGTTTAAACAACAGAAATTTATTTTCTCACAATTCTGGAGGCTTGAAGTCCAAGATCAAGGTATCAGCGAGTTTGATTTCTGAGATATCCCTTTTTTGTTTGCAGATGGTCATCTCTTGTTGTGTTCTCATATTGTCTTTTGTCTACACATATGTAAAAAGGAGAAGGAGAACTCTAGTGTTTCTTCCTTTTCTTATGAGGACACCAGTCTTATCAGATTAAGATCCTACCCTTATGATCTCATTTAACTTAATTATCTTCTTAAATATGCTGTCTCCAAATATAGTCACATGAGTGGTTATGGCTTTAACATATGAATTTGGTGGGTTAGGGAGACACAATTCAGTCCATAACATGGCCCATTTAGCAAGGATTCTAAATTAATATTTTAGCTTGAAAGGTTTGAAATGGCTCTAATAGTTTTCATGGTTGGTTGGCTGAAACATGAAGCAAAGGTGACCCAAAGCAAATTAAATTCAAATGCCAAAACTGACTTTATATACTATATAGGAAGATATCCAAAAGCTTAGGGATACGGAAATGTTTAAATTAATTTGTCATATAATATCTGCTCACTCACACTGAAAGTATTCTAAGAATACACCTTTTACCTGGGCTGTGAGAAATAATTCTGTAAGGGGAGTCTCAGCATCCTTAATGAGCTTGGTGATGGCTATTCGCTATAGGTCAGAAATTATAGTGGGAACTGTTACTATAGAAGTAGAATACCTAAATGCAATGAGAATGATGAAATTCTGGAATTACAGAGGCCAAGTAGTAGCATTTAATTGTTGTTGTGAGTTGAATTGAAAATACATGTTGAAGACGTAGCCTCCAGTTCCTGTGAGTGTGACTTTTTTTTGGGGGGGAAGGGGAATAGGGTCTTTGTGGATGTAATCAGGTTAAGATGAGGTTTTACTGGATTGTAACGGATACTATCTATGACTGAAATTATTATAAGAAGAGGGAAATTTAGACACAGGTGGAATACCATGTCATGATGAAGGCAGAGATTGGAGTGATTGCAGCTACAAGCCAATAAATGCCAAGGAGTGCTAGCAACCATCAAATGTTATGAAAGAGGTATAAAATTAAATCTCCCTCAAAGCCTCTATGAAGTTCCAACCTTTCTAACACCTGGATTTCATACTTCAAGTCTGCAGACTGTGAAATATTAAATTTTGTTGTTTTAAGCCATTTGGTTTGTGTTATTTTGTTTCAGCAGCTCTAAGAAACTAATATAATTGCAAAGAGAAAATGGGGTGGTTACTGCAGTGGTCAGTAGAATCAAAGCATTAAGCAGAATAGTCTGACTCACAGTGATCATTAGTGTTGACTAGTTTATTACAGTGTCCTTAGAAAAGAAATAGATGGGCAGTTTACTAAATTCTTAGTTAATCCATGCAAGTAGAATAAGCCAAGTACATAAATCTAACTTGAATCCCCCTAAAATCATAACTCTTCAATCAATTCCCACATTTAAGGCAGTTCATCATCCTAGAATCTTTTGAATGAAGGAGAGAGTGGGTATCTTTGAGGACTTTTAATGCTATGCCTCACCCCAAATCTATACTATTGATCTTCTTCTTGGCCTTCCTAAAGCTATTTACCATTTATCAAGGTACCTGCATTTGGAAATGGAAAATAATCATATTTTGGGAGAACTAATAGATACTGGCCCTGAACTGACTAATTCCCAGAGATCCAAAATGTCACTGTTGTCCACAAATTCAGAGTAAATACTTACAGAAGTCTAAGGTTAGGTGATCAATGGAGTTTTGACTCAAGTCCATCTCACAGTTATTTATCCATTTTCAGAATATATAATTTAAATAGATATACTGAGCAACTTGCAGAATTACCACATTGGTTCTCTGACACACAAAGAGAGGACTATTATCATAGGAAAGGGCAAGTTGAAGTCACTAAAACTCCCTGTAACTCTAAAAATAGTAAACCAAAATTGACACCACATCCTTGGAGGGATCTCAGAGCTTTTCGCCACCATCAAGTCTTTGAGTATAATCAGGACCTGTGACTTGCTTCTAGGAAATAGAATGTAGAAAGAGAGATGAAAATTCATTCACTTGATTTGGCTCTATAATATGGCAAAGGTAATAGAATGTCATTCCCATTATTTGATTATATCATATAAACTCTGTCTTAGCTATTTGGAGTAAGGTACTTTCATTCTGGCCTTGAAAAAGCAACCCGACATCATGTGAACTGAATATGGAAAGTGTCATATAACAGGAAGCTGAAATTTTTTTGTAGGATTACTTCAAGCCAACAAAAAGCTGAATCTCTCAATCATATAAACTGAAGGAAATTAATTCTACCAACAACCCAAATGAGCTTGGGAGCAGATTATTTCCAGTCATGCCTCCAGGTGAAAATACAGATTGTCCACCATCTTGATTACATTCTTGCGAGATCTTGAGCAGGATACCCAAGTAAACCAGGTTTAGGATCTGATGCATAGAAACTCTGAGATAATAAATGTGTGTTATTAGCCAGTATAGAAAGTTAATGCATAGTTATAAGCATTTGAAAATCAAAAGCTGTTTTCTGAGAGTCTGAGAAGCTGAGCAAAATACTATATCTGAAAAAGAAAAAGTAGTAAGCAAATGGTGATGTCTGAGAAGTTTAAAGACTGAGGAGAGCTTCTGGAAGTTTCATAAGCTTGGGAAAGGGATTAAAGTTCAGAGCCTGTGATGAAGAAGGGATTCTGATAAACACCACAGCCTTTAAGTTGAGATCCCCAAAGACTTCTAATTTAAGAACAATTGTGAATGAAAAAAAGTTTAGCCCTCAGAATGAATGAAATTCAGCTTAAAACAATTCAATACCTGACTGATAAAGGTGGTATGCACCTAATGTAACTGCCTTACAGGAACAAAGTCAAATCCTCATTGGAGAAAGAAATAATAATTTAGAGCTCCAAATTGCCTTTACAGTATTTTACATACAGTGAACAACATGGAATAAAAAATAGACATGCAAATAGACAAGGATAAAAATTGAACATTGGAAACATACCTTCAGGAGATTCAGATATTGAAATTATCAAAAACTACTTTAAAATAAATGTTAATGTATTATTTAAAGATACCAGTAGAGAATTAGAAACTATGAATAAAAAAGAATTCAGTAGAAATTTTATAACAGAAAAAAATGCAATAATTAAAATTAAGGACATGATATATTTAAGAAGAGATTGGATATAATAAAGAATATAAAACTTGAAATATAGTTAAGAATAAAATGCTCATAAGTGAAGCATGAAGAAACAAAAGGATAGAAAATACAAATAAAAGTACATAGGATATATATAGTGCACAGCAAAAACATCTAACACATGTGAAGCTTGAATTCAAGTAGAAGAGGGTATAAAAACAAATTTAAAGAGATAATGGCTGAGTGTTTTTTAAAAGTGATGAAATTTACCAACCTATAGATTTGAGAAGTACTACAAACCACAAGAAATATACATATAAATAAAACCACATCTAAACAAATCAGAGAGAAACTACTGAAAACCAAAGACAAAAAGAAAGTCTTGATACTAAAGAGCAGAAAAATATATTTACTTTCAAAGGAGAAATACTATAAATTAAAAAAAACTTCAAAACTGAAATAATGGAAGCCAGAAAGCAATAGAATCTTCAAAATGCTGAAAGAAAATAATTGCCAAATTATATAATTCTATGTGCACCAAAAATATTCTTCAAAAGGAAAACAAAAATAAAGATATTTCAGAAAACCGAAACTAAAAAAATTGATCACCAGCATAACCACATAAAGGAATTGCTAAAGGGAGTTCTTCGTGTAGAAGGAAAATCATACCAGATGAAAACATAATGATGTCAGAAGAAAAAGAGTTTTAAAAAAATGAGCATGTAACTCTAAATGAACATAAATTGCATAAAACTGTAATTATAATGTTCAATATTATTGTATACATTTACAGTTAAAATTAAAATATTTTAAAATAACACAACAAAAGGAAATAAGAGATGTTTTGCTAAGCATCTAACGGGAGGTTATGCAGCAGTAACAAACAATCCCCAAATCTCCATGGATTAACAGAAAATATATATATTTTTCACATTATATTTTGGTTCTAGTAGCTCTGAGTTGGCTTTGGTTCCTCTCCGTATGTTGTCTTCATTTTGATGTCTGCTCAGCAGAAGTAACTATTATTTGGGACATACTGTTCTCATAGAAGAAAAAAAAAAGTAAAGAATTGTCCAATGGTTCTAAAGTGTGTGCTTGGACATCACATGCAATCATTTTTACTTATATTTAGGTATAAGTCACATACCCAAGCCTTGTGTCAATGAGTCAAAAATATTTACCACAGGGAGGCACTTAAATAATGTGACATTGGGCAAGATTATATAATCTTCTACAGAAAACACAGAAGTCAAAACATATTTCTGAATCTGAAAAAATATATAATCTGCCACAGAATATAAATTGAGTCAGTGTTCTAAGGTCTTTATATTTGCTAGAATGTGAGAAAACATCTAATTTATATTAATATCTAATGAATAAAAGACCTTCTTGATACCTAGAATAATCTTGAAATGGAGAGTAAAAGAATGTATAAGCAATAAGCTAATAGAGGAGAAATTAAATCAAAATAATATTTTTAATGTAAGAAAGTAAATAAGAAAAAAAAGCCATAAAATATATGGAACATGTAGAAAAGCAAGTAAGATGATAGATTTAAATATAAATATCCAGGCATATCTCATTTTATTGTAGCTCACTTTGTTGCACTTTGCAGATACTATTATTTTTAATCAGAAAAAAAAACATTACTCAGTGAAGGCTCAGGTGATGTTTGCATTATTTAGCAATAGTGTATTTTTTTAATTAAGGTATGTATATATTTTTAAACAATACTATTTTACAGTTAATAGACTGCAGTATGGTGTAAAAATAATGTTTATATATACTAGGAAATGAAAAAATGTAAGTGATATTCACCTAATCTTAGTGGTCTGGAACCAAATCTGCAATATCTCAGTGGCATACCTGTATCAGTAATTACATCAAATGTAAATGATATAACTATTCCAGAGACAAACAGACTGGATTTAAAAAGCACAAATATATTCTACTTATAAGATAAACACCTTAAATATAAGAATATGAAAATTTTAAAAGTAAAGGTTAGAAAAATATACCTATAACTACAAAAAATCTGGTGTAGCTAGACTGATATCCTACAAATTAAACTTTTAGGCAAAATCATTCCTAATAAGAGAAAACATTTCATTATGATTTAAGGATTAATCCACCAAAAATATAAGACTATTCTAGATGTTTATGTGCTAATAATATGCTTCCCAAGTACACAAATCAAATGATGACTAGACAAAAGCCATAGCCAAATTCAAAAGAATTGTAGTAAATTTAAATTTACCTTTCTACATTACTGAACAGCTAACTTTATGAATCACATTATTCAACAGTTCTATAGACTTGACAACATATGTTCTGCTTTTTATTTCAGTTTATTTGAGTTCAACGTATTAAAGCATGAAATATTTTTCTTCCATATCTTTTTAAATTTGTGTAGTTGATCTAGGAAAAGTAAATTAAAGCCTACTAATACTACTGTAATTTTATTTATTTTTTCATATATTTCTTATAGTTTCTGTTTTGTGAATAATAAAAATGTTATTTGATGTATAAATATTCATAGATGTTAAATATCCACTGTAACTTGATTATTTATTAATTATAAATTATGTTTAGAGTGATGTCAGAAGATTGGCAGTGTGAGAGATGTCCCAGGATCTCTCTCCTTGAAATAACAATTATTTTAACATCTAAAACTTGACAAAAGCACCAAACCTGCACACAAAAACATCTGAGTGAATTATCTGAGCATAAGAGTTACCGCAGGTCTGAACCATGGATGTGAGGGAGTAGACTGGAAAGAACAGAAAAGTTGCTTCTTGCAGCCGGAGCTCCTAGCCCGAGAAGGGAGAACAGAGAAGGTATGGTTCGTTTCCTGAACAGCCTTACCTGAGAGATCTCTGAGCTCCACACAGCAGCAGAACCTAGGGATTAGCACAGAAGTAAAGGATAGAAAACAGAGAAGCAACAGCTGTTTATTACCAGCCATGGTTGTGAAACATCAAGATGAGTTACAACGACCTCCATCCTCCAAACCAGAGGGCCCCCCACCATATCCCCTAACACCAAACACTGCAGAGCCCCAGGGTAATGTGAGCAAACACTACCAAAACTGTCACTAACACTGACAGGGACTGAGACTGAGGGTAGCGAGAGTGATTGAATATTTATGGGGAAAAAAGGGAGGAGGCATTATTAAGGAATAAGGAAATGATCCAAAAGGCTTAGACACTGCCTCCTGGAAACCAAGAGAAAAAAACCTTATCAACAAGCTAAAGAGAGACTTTTATATAATAATACCTCTTCTTCAAGGGGGGGGGGGATATATTTACATTAATGCCCAGGCAGAAATATGTCCAATAAACACCATACCACTAAGGCAACGAGGCAGCTCAGACAGAAAGAAAAATAAAAGTCTCCAGAAAATAAGCTTAAAAACATAAACATATTTTATGATTTGAATAACAGAGAAGTCAAGATTGTACTTCTGAAAAAATTCAATGAAATCCAAAATAATTAATAGCAACAATTCCAGGAAATGACCAAAAAAATAAATAAATAAATAAATAAAAACTAGATCAGTAGAATGAGTTTTGGAGCAAGGAGAATGAAATCCTTAAAAAGAACCAGATAGAAATCCTGGAGATGAAATATACACTAAAAGAGATGAAGAATGAAATAATAAGCTTGGGAAATAGAGTTGACCAAATAGAGGAAAGTATCAGTGATATCGAAGATAGAAATCTAGAAATAAATCAGAAGGTAAAAGAAAGTGAAGAATGAAAAATAATGAAAGAGAAATACAAGACCTAGCTGACACAATCAGGAGAGTAAACATTAAAATAATGAATATTTCAGAAGGAAAGAAAAAGAGCAGGGATCAGAATTCATTTTCAGAAAAATAGCTGACAAGAAATTTCAAATATGAGGAATTAACTAGTGCTTGGAATTCAAAAAGTCAACAGAACACCTAATAAGTTCAACCCCAAAAAGACTTCTCCGAGACACATTTTATTAAAATTATGAACAATTAATTACAAAGAAAGAATTTTCTGGGCAACCAGGAAAAAGAAGATGGTAACCTATAAAGAAAAAGCCATTAGATTATCCACAGATTTCTGAGAACCTTACAAGTCAGAAAGGAGTGGAATCAATTATCAAACTATTAAATGAAAGGAACTACCAGCGAAGAATAACATATCCAGCCTAGAATAATACATCCGGCTAAGTTCTCCTTTATATATGAAGGAGAAATAAAGGCCTTTTCAGACATACAAAAAGTGAAGGAATTTTCCATTATGAGACCTGCATTAAAGGAAATACTGAAAGGAATAAGCTCACCTAAAACAAAATGACACACACACATACACAAAAACAAAACAAAACAAAATAAAACAAAACAAAACAAAAACAGAACAATGAGAAGGCAGATAGAAACAGGGTATTATAGACTTAAATAATAAGGCAGGATTGGCTATTGCAAAATAGTAATGAATGATCAGCATACATAGGAACAAAATACAATGATAACAAAAAAGGAAGGATTCAAAGATAAAAATTCTCAAAGAGGAGTGGATATAAGGCATATGCAGAAGAAAAACACTAATTACATATCCTTTACATATTGGTAATGGCACCACAGGCAAAAGATTCAAAACTGAAGTATATAACATAAAACAAGAAGGACCAGAGGAAAAATCCACAAAACATAATCAAAATAAATAAAGCAGACACACAAGGTCAAGGAAGCATTAGAAACACCAAGCTATCAGAAAGCGGAACATAAAATGGCTATAGGAAAACCTTATATGTCAATAATCACCCTAAATGTAAATGGATTGAATTTACCAATATAAAGGTACAGAGTTACAGATTAGGTCAAATAACAAAACCCAACCATATTCTGCCTCCAGGACACACAGATCATTTCCACAGACAAATACAGACTCAAAGTAAAAGAGTGAAAAATGATATTTCAAGCAAATGGCATTCAGAGAAAAGTGGGAGTAAGCAGTACTAATATCAGACAAAACAGACTTCAAAAAGAAAAAAGAAAAAAAGATATTGAGGGACACTTTATAATGATAAAGGGAATCATACACAAAGAACATAATGCATATTAATATCTATGCTCCCAAACATGGAGCCCCAAAATGTATTAAAATAATACTAACAAAAATAAATGGAGAAACAAACAAAAAATGATCATCGTAGGGTACTTAAATATTCTACTATTGGATACAGACATATGCTCCAAACAAAAACTCAATAAGGAAATAACATTCTTAAAAGAAAAATTAGACCAACGGGGCATAGTTGACATTTAAAGAGCACTTTGTCCCAAAATATCTGCTTACACATTCTTCTCCAGTGCACGTAGAAGACTTTCAAGGATTGAACATATGCAGAGACAAAGAGATAGCCTCAATAAATATAAGAGGGTTGAAATCATATGAACAATGTTCTCTTATTATAATGCTTTGAAGCTAGAGATCAAGTGTAAAAAGAAAGTGGATAGAACCACAAATACATGGAGATTAAACAATATGCTAGTAAAGAATGAAAGGGTAGATGAAGAAATAAAAAGAGATATTAAGAGATACATAGAAATGAATGACAATGATAGCACAACGTATTAAACTTTTGTGACATGGCAAAAGTGGTAATAAGGGAAAAATTTATACCATTAGAGGCCTACCTCCAAAAACAAGAATGGGTACAAAAAACTAACACTTCATCTTAAAAGAAAAAAAAAACTATAAAATTAAGAACAACTGAGGCCTAAAAGCAGAAGTAAAAAATAAATAAATAAATAAATAAAAATCAGAGCAGAATTAAATGAAATTTAAAAAATAGAAAAAAAAATGAATTAAACACAGACATGGTTCTTTTAGAAGTCAATTCAATTGACAAAACCCTGGCTAGACTTACAAAAAAAAGAGAGAGAGAGAGAGAGAAATGACACAAATAAATAAAATTAGGGATGAAAAAGGAAAAATTATGACAGACATCGCAGAAATACAAAGGATCATACAAGAATACTATAACAAAGTATATAACACCAAATATAATAAGCTAGAAGAAATGGACCAGTACTTAGAAAAATATGACCTTCCTAGACTGAATCAAGAAGAAATAGAAAATCTAAATAGACTGACTAGCAGTATGGACATTGAAATAATCACCAGAAACCTACCAAAAAGTAAAAGCCCAGGGCCTGATGGCTTCGCTATTAAATCTACCAAACATTCAAAGATTTAATACTTATTCTCCCCAAATTCTTTGAAAAAATTGAAAGGCCAATATTACTCTGATGACAAAACCTGGTATAGATAACATAAAAAATGAAAATTATGGACCAATATCTTTCATGAACACACATGTGAAAATCCAAATAAGACACTAGTGAACTGAATAGAACAATGTATTAAAAAGATTATACACCATGATCAAGTTGGCTTTGTCCCAGGGACACAAGGATGGTTCAACATACACAAATCAATTAATGTGATACTCCACATGAACAAATTAAAAAATAAGTAAAATATGATTCTATCAATAGATGCATAAAAAGCTTTTGACAGGATACAGCATCTATTTATGATCAAAAGAGTTAACAAATTTAGTATAGAAGGAAAGTACCTTAACATAATAAAGGCCATCTAGGTCAAACCCTCAGGAACATTATACTCGGTGGTGAAAAACTAAACACCTTCCTTCTAAGATCAGAAACAAGACAAGGCTGTCCAGTCTCACCCATGTTTCAAAATGTAACATTGGAGGTCTTAGCAAGTGCAATCAGGAAAGAGAAAAATATAAAAGGCATACAAAATAGGAAACTAAGAAGTTAAGCTGTCACTATTTGCAGGTGACATGATTCTCTATGTGGAAAATGCAGCTGCTGAAAGATGTTTGGAGAAACATGGCAGAATGAGAGATGTCCCCAGATCTCTCCCTCTGAAACAAACATAAGCTGAACATATAAAACTCAATAAAAAACATGCAAACAGCACACCAGTTTGTCTGGGCATGGGATCTGCACATAATAGCTACTTCTTTTCAGAATCCCATGTGTCTGCCAGTGAACTGGGAGAAATAAAAAAAGCTGCCTCTCACTGCTGTGAGTGCTCCATGTAGGAGGAGTGGGAGGGGAAAAAGTCCAGCGAGTTTCCATAACAGCCTTATCTGAGAGTGCTGTGAGCTCCATGCAGCCGGAAGCAGGTCCCATTCATTAGGGCAGAAATCAGAAAAGCAGTGTGACAGAGAAAAGACAGTTGATTTTTACCAGCTAAGTTTGCAAAATTGAGGATGAGGCACAGACTGCATCTTCTAAACCAGAGGTCCCACTCCCCATCCTCTCCAAGAAGGATCAAGGCAGGAGCCCAGGGGAATCTGAGCAAATGCTAAAGAAACCATCGCTAATACTGTCAGGGATTGTGACTGAGAGTAGCAAGTATGATTAAACATTTATAAGGGGAATAAAAGGAATTACTAAGGCTTTATATAAAGCAGTGATCCGAGAGGCTTAGATGCCACCTACTGGAAACCAAACAAACAAACAAACAAACAAACAAAAAAAAAAAACCTTTGCAACATGCTAAAGAGAGACCTTTAAATAATAAATCTACTTTCTGGGGAAAAAAAGTACACTTCCATTAATGCCCAGGTGGAGAAATAGCCCATTAAACACAATGAACAACAAAGGTGTCAAGGCATCTCAGAACAAAAGAGAAAAATCTTCAGAAAATAAGCTTACAGACATAGAATTATGCAACTTATAAAACAGAATTCAGGATAATACTTCTTAAGAAAAACCTAGTGAGTTCCAAAATATATCATATCAACAATTTCAGGAATTGAAAAAACAACTAGATGAGCAGAATAGTTCTTTAGCAAAGAGACTGAATCCCTCAAAAAGAGCAGAATAGAGCTTCTGGTGATAAAAACAAAAACAAACAAGCAAACAAACAAAACATTGCAAGAATTGACAAATGAAATAGCAAGCTTGGGAAATAGAGTAGATCAAATGAAGGAAAGTATCAGTGATATCGAAGATAGAAATCTAGAAATAAATCAGAAGGTAAAAGAAAATGAAGAATGAAAAATAATGAAAGAGAAATACAAGAACGGGCTGATACCATCAGGAGAGGAATCATAAGAATAATGGGCATTACAGACGGCAAGGAAAAGGAGCAAGGACTAGAAAGCATTTTTAGACAGTTGACAAGAATTTCCCAAATCTTAGGAATGAGCTAGAGCTTCAAATTCAAGAAGTCAAGAGAACACCCAATTATCTCAACCCAAAAAGGCATTCACCAAGACAAATTCTATTAAAAGTTTTAAAAATCAATACAAAGACAGAATTCTCAGGGCAGCCAGGGAGAAGACCATAACTTATAAAGGAAAAGCCTTCGATTATCATTGGACTTTTCAGCACAAACCTTACAAGTCAGAAAAGAGTGGAATCAAATATTCAAACTACTAAGTGAAAAGAACCACCAGCCTAAAATAACATATCAAGCAAAATTCTTTTTTAGATATGAAGAAGAAATAAAGACTTTTCCAGACATACAAAAATTGAGGGAATTCTCTACTATGAGGCCAGCATTACAGGAAATACTGAAAGGGGTCAGCTCACCTAAAACAAAATGACATAAAAAAAGCAATAATTAGGAGTAAGATGACTATCAGGCAAATAGAGTGTGACTTTTACTAAGAATAGAGCATTATAAGATTTAACATTAAAATAAAAATTGTTACAGCAAGATAGTGATAAATGTTCAGCATACATAGGACAAATTGACACAACAATGACTGGAAAGGGAAGGATTAAAACATCTAAATTTGCAAAGGGGAATGGATATAAGGCATACACAGAAGAAAATAGATGACTGCATATATGACTATACTTTACAGATTCCTAAAGTTAAACACATTCAAGAATTCAGAACAGTAGTATATAACATAAATCAAAAAGAATCATATCATCATATCAATGGATGCAGAAAAAGCCTTCAACAAGATACAGCATCCATTTATGATCAAAACACTTAACAAAATCGGTAAAGAAGGAAAGTACCTTAAAGTAATAAAGACTATATATGACAAACCCTCAGCTGACATTATACTTAATGGTGAAAAACTAAAACCCTTCCCTCTAAGATCAGGAACAAGGCTGTTCATTATTGTCACTGTTATTCAACATACCTTTGGAGGTTGTAGTGAGTGCAATCAGGCAAAAGAAAGATATAAAAGGTATCCAAATAGGAAACAAAGAAGTCAAACTGTCACTATTTGCGATGACATGATTCTGTATATAGAAAATCCTAAAGAATCCACAAGAACATTACTAGAAACAATAAACAAATACAGTAAAGGCTCTGGATACAAAATCAATATTCAAAAATCCATAGATTTCCTATACTCTAACAATGAAGTGTCAAAAAAAAAGTGTTTGCAAGCGAAACGAAAAGAATAAAATACCTAGGAATAAAGCTATTGAAACATGTGAAGAAGCTATATGATGAAACTATAGGACTTATTAAAAGAAATTGAAGAAGATATAAAGAAATAAAAAGATAATTTGTGTTCTTGGATTGGAATAATCAATGTAGTTGAAATGACCATATTACCTAAAGCATTATACAGATTTATGCAGTCCTCATCAAAATCCCATTGGCATTTTTTAAAGAAATAGAACAAAATTCATCAGCTTCTTATGGAAGCGCACACACACACACACACACACACACACACACACACAACAATTGCTAAAGCCATCCTGAGTAAAAAGAATGAGGCTTAGGGCTTCACTCTGCCTAACTTCAAATTATACTTAGGAGACAGTAATCAAAATAGCATGGTATTGGCAGGAAAATAGACACATGGACAAGTGGAAAAGAATCGAGAGTCCAGAGGTAAATATATATTTATACAGGAAAACAATTTTTGATGAAAAATGCAAAAATATACAGTGGAGAAAGGAAAGGCTCTTAAATAAATGGTGCTGGGAAAACTTAAAAGCCACCTGAAAAAGAATGAAACTAGACTGTTGTCTATCATCACACATCGAAATTAATACAGAATGAATTAATAACTTGAGTATAAGACCTGAAACAACAAAATGCATAGAAAAAAACATATGAATTAAACTTGAGGATCTTGGACTTAAAGAGAATTTTATGAATTTGACCACAAGGTTGAGAGTAGTAAAGTAAAAATTAGTGAATGGGACTATATCAAACTAAAAAGCTTCTGCATAGGATGGAAACCATCTGCAAGTTAAAGAGAAAATGATCCAATTGGGGAAATATATTTGCAAGCAACACCTACAATGAGAGCCTAATATTTAAAATATACAAAGAACTCATACAGCTCAATAACAACAACAAAACAAATAAACAAAAAATCCAACCAGAAAATGGACTGAGGAAGTGAACAGACACTTCTCCCAAGAAGACATACAAATGGTCAAAAAACATATGAAAAGATGTTCATCATCACTAGTTATTTGGGAATTGGAAACCTAAACCACAATGAGATATCATTTCATACCTGTTAGAATAGCTATAGTCGACATGACATATAATAACAACTGCTAGAGAGGATGCAAAGAAAAAGGAACTCTCATACATTGCTGATGGGACTGCCAATCAGTACAGCCACTATGGAAAACAGTATAGAGGTTCCTCAAAAAACTAAGAATTGATCTACCATATGATCCAGCAATCAATCCTTCTACTGGGTATTTATCCCAAAGACTTGAAAACTCAAATCTGAAAAGATATTTTCACATCGATGTTCATAGCAACATTATTCACAGTGGCCAGGCCATGGAAGCAACCAAAATGTCCTACAATAGATGATTGGCTAAAGAAGCTGTGGTACATATATACAATGGAATATTACTCAGCCATAGAAGAGATGAAATACTGACATTTGTGACAACATGGATGGACTTTGAGATAATCATGCTAAGTAAAATAAGCCAGAAAAAAAAAGTTGACAATCACATGATGTCAAATATATGTGGGATATAAACCTAAAACCAGCAAATGAACAGGACAAACAAACAAAAACTCATGGACACAGATAGATTAATGGTTATCAGAGGGTAGAGAGTGTGGGAGCAGAAAAGAAGTCAGAGTAAAGGGGATCAAATATGTGTTGACAGAAAGAAATCTAACTATGGGAGGTAGACACACAATGTTAATATATATATATATATATATATATATATATATATATATATATATATACACATACACACACACACACACACACACACACACACACACACACACACCTTACTGTTCAAGTGTTCAAATGTACAGAAACTTATTCTATTTTGTTAACCAATGTCACCATGAAAAAATAAACTTAAAAAAATAATAAAACAACATAAAAAAGAAGAAAACCCTAAAGACTCCACAAAAAAGTACTAGACACAATGAGCAAATAAGAAGAGTTTCTGGATACAAAATCAATGTTCAAAAATCTATAGTGTTCTTGTACCCTAATAATGAACTGTAAAAAAATGAAGTGAAAATAATAATTCTTTTGGCAATTGCAACAAAAAAAGAATCAAATATATAAGGATAAACCTAATGAAACATGTGAAGGACCTATACAATGAAATCTATAACAATCTATTATAAAAATTAAAGAAGATATAAAGAAATTGAAAAACATTTCATGTTCTTGGACTGGAAGAATCTGTATTGTTAAAATGGCCTTATAGCCTAAAGCATTATACAATTTAATAAAATCCCCATCAAAACCTCATTGGTGCTCTTTAAAGAAATAGAACAAAAACCATCTGATTTGTATGGCAGCACTAAAGACCCTGAATTGCTAAAACTATCTTGAGGGAAAAAAAATGAGGATGAAGGTGTCACTCTGCCCGACATCAAATTATAATACACAGTGACAATAGTCAAAATGGCATGAAACAGGCAGAAAAACAGACACACAAACAAGTGGAAAAGAATCGAGAGTCCAGAACTAAATCCATAGTTATATGGGCAAATAATTTTTGACAAAAAAGCCAAAAACATACAGTGTTGACAATAAAGCCTCTTCAATAATTGTTGCTGGGAAAACTGGAATGCCACCTGCAAAAGAATGTAACTTGTCTGTTGTCTATCTCCACACACCAAAATTAACTTTAAATGGATTAAGGACTTCAATATAAGACCTGAAACAATAAAATGTGTAGAAGTAAACATAGAAACTAATCTCAAGTAACTCGGGCTTAAAGAGGATTTTATGAATTTGACCTCAAAAGCAAGGGAAGTGAAAGCAAAAATAAATGAATGAGACTACATCAAACTAATAAGTTTCTCCTCAGGAAAGAAATTGTTCACAAGGCTGAGACAGCCATCTAAATAAGAAAATATTTGTAAGTAATACCTCCGATAAGGGCCTAATATCCAAAATATACAAGAACTCATACAACTCAATAACAACAACAACAACAACAAAAACAAATGATCCAATCAAAAAAAATACGTAGAGGACCCAAATAGACCCTTTTACTTAGGGGACATACAAATGGCCAACAAATGTTTGAAAAGATGCTCAACATCACTTGCTGTTAGGGAAATGCAAATCAAAACCACAATGAGATACCATCTCACACCTGTTAGAGTATCTATAATCAACAGGACAAGTAATAACAAATGTTGGAGAGGATGTGGTGAAATAGGAACCCTCATATACTGCTGATGGGACTGCAAATTGGTACAGCCACTATAGAAAACAGTATGGAAGTTTCTCAAAATCCTAAGAATTGATCTACCATATGATCCAGGAATGCCTCTACTGGACTATTTACCCCCAAATCTAGAAAATACATATCTGAAAAGATATTTTCACAATAATGTTCATAGTAGCATTATTCACAGTGGCCCAGTCATGGAAGCAATAAAAGTATTCTACAATAGATGATTGGATACAGAAGCTGTGGTACATATATACAATGGAATATCACTTAGGCATAAGAAGAGATGAAATACTGCCATTTGTGACAACGTTCTTGGACCTCGAGATAATCGTGCTAAGTGAAGTAAATCAGACAGAAAAAGTAGAAGACCACATAATATCACTTATGTGTAAGATATAAACCTAAAAGCAACAAATAAACAGGACAAACAAAGAGAGACCCTTGGACATGATCTATAGACTAGGGGTTACCAGAGGGTAGGGTGTGGGGTTGGAAGAGGAAGGTAGAGGCTTAAGGAGAGTCAAATATAAAAAGGTAATGGGGTGGTGAAGTGGATAACGGGGATCAAATATATGGTAGCTAAAGGAAACCAGACTTTAGGTGCTAAAAACAGAATATACAGATATCAAATTATGATGTACACCTGAAAATTATATAATTGTATTAACCAATGTTACTTCAATAAACTTAATAGAAAACTTAATAGCTTTGAATTTTTAGCACTCTAATTAAAAAGAAATATTACTCAGCCCTAAGAAGAGATGAAATACTGCCATTTGTGACAACATAAATGGTCCTTTAGATAATCACGCTATCCAAAATAAGCCAGACAGAAAAAGTTGAAAACCACATGTTATCACTTCCATGAGGGATATAAATCTAAGAGCATCAAACATGTCAAACAAAATGGACATGAACAATAGACCAGTGGTTCTAGAAGATGGAGTGAGAATAGGGAGCTAAATGGGATAAAAAGCATCAAATATGTGGTGACAGAAAGAAATCTAAATATGGACAAAGAACATACAATGCCAGATATATATGACTTGCTGTTGAATTGTGCACTTGAACCTTACTGGATTATGCTAACCAATGTCACCATAAACAAACAAAGAAACAAAGAAACAAAACAAACATACAACAACAAGAAAAAATTACAAACAAAGAAGTTATGTCTGATTTTGTGTAACAGATACTGCATTCCAAATAATAGTTTAGGACTGATGAAAGTTTTGTTCTCTTTCTTAAAAATGTATGAAAGTTAAGGAAACCAGGAATAGTTCGAGGGCTTTTTAGATTGATGAGTAATTGGATCAATTAAAAAATGACTGGCCCTATGAGTAAAAGTTACAAAACAAAGAGAAGAAGAAACCATCAAAAAATAACAATAACATGTATTATGATAAGCATCCCTTGAGAACTAAGATTTAAAGACAAGCTCGTCTATAATTTCAAAAAATGTATAGAAAATTCAAGTTTGTTTTTAAAAAGTACTTAAAACAGGAGATGAAAAATAAGCTATCAATGAAATGAAATATGAGAAATGAATATTAGAAGTAAATGAAAATGTTTATAGAGGTATATATAATATTGGATGCCTCTATAACTAGAGTAAATAATATTTGAATCCACAATCAGAGACATGGAAGTCAGGCTTCAAAAAAATCACACAAAATAAAGTTACAAAGAAATGAAATATAAAGTTATTATAAAAAATGATAAATATCTAATAAAGATTAAATAAATGGGGAACAGATAAGATGAAAACAATGGTGTTAAAAGATTTAGAAGTTTTTTTGAAATAAAATTCTTGACTGATGATCAAATTAGATTAACTCCTAGGAAAAGTTATTAGTGAAGTTTTTTATATTCAGATTAAAAAATATATATCCTAAGGAAATTTTGTGGAAAAAAACCTACAAAATGGAGATTATGCTACTCTGAGATTTCTCTACAGGGTACTACTTACCAAGATAATTGGAAAGATTTGGTAAAATAATATAATTATGCTAGTCCTTGGATTAGCATCAGGGCATTTGTAAACTTACTAAAATTGTGTGAAAAATATTGTTTGTGCATATATGTGTAAATTTTTCTAGGATGAATACAAATGGCTTTTTACCTGATTGACAAAAATGATAAATAAACTAAAAATCATGGCTTGTCTTTTCAGTGAAGGACTCCGTCTTTCTACTAATCCATGGAAAGAGTATTGTGTTTACATGACTTTATTGGAAAATTTTTAATGTGTGAATTTCTGTTAATATTATATCTGAAATTAATAAGAGCATAGCCTATATAACATGGTTGATCATCTTATAAGTGAACATTAATTTATTTCAATGTAGATGTTTACAGTTGTGTTTAGGTAACCACTTTACATGAAAAGATCATAAAGTGACAGCATTTAAGTTCTAAACACATTCTTTGCTCATGATCACTCTTCATAATTCCATAAATGAAAACTAAAACATACCATTGTGCAAATATTAATTTCATGAAACAATTGTGAGGGGAAAAAACTAGACTCTTGTTTTAAAAAAGCATTACTCTAGGAAACTATTAATTTTGACTTAAGCTTTTTATTTGAGTCATATGTGACACCCTGAAAATTACTGTGTACTTTGGAGCAATGTTTCGCTTTAACCGTTTTGAGCTGAGAGAAAAACACTGAGGCAAAAATAATATGTGAATGGCTAATTCACATGATGAAAGAAGTAAATGATATTATAAGAAACCGTAAAATAAAAGCCCTCAAAATAGTTTAAACAAAGAAAGCAGTCATCATATGGTACACTATATTTGTATATGTAATATCAATTGAGAGCACTTGTTTGTCTTTAACAAAAAATATCTGCTAAAGTTAATGTTGGTTATTTTAACTTTTATTGTTTGTGTGTTGTGATAAATTCAACTTTTAATTTTGATTTTATACTTATATAATGGATAATAGCTTAAGGAGTTCATTCTTAGGTTTACGCTTTATACATATTTATAGGCAATTATAAAAAATAAAAAAAGATTTTTGTCATTATTTTTTATCAGAAATAAAAATAACATTGCTCCAAAGTACACAGTAATTTTCAGGATGTCACATATGACTCAAATAAAAAGCTTAAGTCAAAATTAAATAGTTTCCTAGACTAACGCTTTTTTAAAACAAGATTTTTTCTATTTTGCCATATAATTATGGAAAGTTTCTACACAGAGCATAATTTACTCAAACTGCTCATTGTCTCCATCTTAGTATAGCCTAGTTATAGCCATGCTGCCTTTATTTTCTAGCTAGGTGACTCTATTCATTTGATTCAAACAAAAGATTTACAGTTATACCTCAGCAAAATAAACTATGATATGTCCCAGCCAAAGTCATTCCCAAATAGGATCATTACTGGTTTGTTGGTTAAAAATCAAAACAATCAAATCCTTTAACTTCATATTTACTTAGTATAAATTTTAAAATGCTTGAAAAAATAGTATTCTATGTTTTGTTTTATCCTGATTTCTCTAAAAAAAAAGAGCATGATGAGGGCATAACACACAACTTATATGCTTACTTTGGAGGTAGGGTGCAATCTTAGTGAACAAAGAAGGAGGGAAAGGGGAATTTCAGTCAAGGAAGGAGCAAAAGGTAATACAAGGTCATAAGGTTACCAAGATGTTCATAGCAGTACAGGAAAACTGGTTGATTGGTCATGTAGGGTATTTTCAGAAAGAATGTGTGCAACCACTGTTTTCCTGAAACATTCAGCTGTGTTGGAAAGAGAAAAAGGGCAAGAAATTTATCTGCTTGTTTCTTTCTGTCTCCTGTCTCATTGGCCAAAGTTTACCCCACGGGACATTAACACCCCACCTGACCACACCTGACACCTACTGGAGAAAGCAGAGTCTCTGTGGGTCCAGGTGATCAGGCCTGAGTCTTGGGACCATTATGGGTCCTTCTGGGGTAAATATGATGGTTCCCCAGTATTTACCTCTTGATGAAGGGGAGACAAGGAGCCTGTGCTGGAACAGAACACATACCTGCAAAATTTGGGTACCATATAACCTAGGATTCCAAGGGAGAGAGAAGCTACTATTATAATGGGAAGGAGAGAAAGAAAAAAATGGGAAAGGAAGAGCTAAGTGGAGCTGAATGTCTATTTATCAATTCGTAATAAGTAATATAAATCAAGGGTATTCAATCCCTGGGCTGCGTACCAGTACCTGTTCATGGCCTGTTAGAAACTGGGCTGTATAGCAGGAGGTGAGCAAGGAAAATTCATATTTATTTGCATCCACTCTCCAGTGCTAGCATTACTACCTTAGTGCCATCTCAGTTCATCTAGGAGCACCAGTGCCTATGCCAAAAAAGTTGAGGACCACTGAACAACAGTCAAATACATTGATCAGGAAATTACTAACATACCACATGAAAAAACAAATTAAATAGAAAAGTTACACATTAAATGTGAGAAAACATCAGGAAGGTTTATGGATATATGTTTAAGCCTGAAAAACATCAGTCCCTTACCTCCAGAATTAAACCTATTCTTGGGTCAGGATATCTCATCCATGGAACCATCCACTTTAGTATCTCTGACTCTCCTTCCTCTGATTTACCAGTCTGCACCACTTGGTATTGGAATTAACTTTGGTAAGTATAATTTAGATGAAATTATCTTATACCAGTTATGAGGTTAGACCTCAAGAGGATTTGCATGATTAGAATTGACCTCTTGGAACATTGCCCAAAAGTGTGCTGCAGTATTAGAGATTATAATGAGGAGAGATGAACTGTCCAGTATAAGTTTATCTGAGAAAAGCCAAACTATAGCCAATATAGTAGCTGACCTAAATTGCATAAATGATCCTGACAGAGATCAGAAGAACTGCTCAAATGAGCATAACCTAAACTGTTAACCCCCAAAATTACTTCATAAATGGTTGTTGTTTTAAACCACCAAGTTTGTTACACAGCAAAAATTAACTGAGAGGTTTGGTATCTGAAATATAGGTTGTTTTCTCCTTTTCAATTGATAATCATCTTTCAGATTTGCAATGCTAATTGAAATATTGGTTTCCCTCAAAATAAATACAAAGTAAGTTGAAGTATTTTTGAAAGAAAGACCAACTACCAGGAATTTAAGCTGGCACTTTAATTAGTTCCAACTGCAGATAATATTTCTTCAAAAATCATTGTTTTACTTAATAGCAGAGAAGAGTTTTTTAGTGCACAGAAAGATATTTACTGTTTGAGAATACCATGGGATTGCATTTTCTGCAAAACATATGATTCCATTTCTCCTCCTTCAACATCTACAGAAGTATTTTGGAAGAACACAAAAAAGAATTATTGATATATTTTATAAATTAAATTCCAACCACTAATCCTAATCTTCTACCATACTCAGAACAAGGAGACTTGGAAATTCTACATTCTCATTCAAAGTGTACCTGGTCTAAGAAATCTAATTAAACTAAGAGTCCTAGAGATAAAACAGCTAGTTCAAACTTGCTTTATTTACAACTAATTTATTAATTATAACTAACATATTACCTTTTTGGCAATGGAATTTTAGTCATGTTGAAACTTCTAATAGGGTTGAAATACCTCAGAAATAAAAAAGATCCTGTTGACCTTAACAAATAGACAGCCAGATATTTCTCTAGAAAAAAAAATGGGTTTATTCAGCAACAAAAAATCGCAATGTAGAACATGTGGTCTAATAGTAAATCACAGGCAAGTCCAGAAAAACAAAGAGAAATGCTATTTATAGACTAGAGAGGGACTGTTATAAATGGAAAAGTCCATTTGAGAAAACTGAAAGTTTGAAGTAGAGTGACTTTTCTTGGCTGAGTTATGGCAGTCTTCCATTACTATTGGTCAAGGAGAAATCTTTTCTTTCTGATGATGTAGTAAAGTAGTGTATCTTCCTGTCAGCCATGCAAGATAACTGCCTTCTTGTTGAGATCAGTAGTGTGTGTTGAGTGACAGGTGCATGAGAATTCTCTCTTCTAGCCTTCTGATTCTATTTTAAATTAGGTTTCTGTCTATTAATTTTCATATTTTTTCCATAAACTTCCAAGTAACTACCCTTTAGGTAAGATATCACAGGAACTTCAATTTCAGAAATTCTGTATGGAGTCCTGGTTACAAAGATATAGAATATCAGTTTTGTTGGACCAACCTATCTTGCTTCATAGTGAAGCTCTCAAATGTTTATAGATTCATAGATTCAGAAATGAAAAATATATGACATATAAGGGGATTATAACTTTACAATAAAATTGTTGTCTACATGCCTTAGGAATAGGATCAAAAAAGAGCTTTTATTTTCAATGATATGAAAAACAAAAATATCTACATACAGTGAAAAAAGAGGCATATAGTACACACTATAAATACACTTATTTATTATCCTTTTGTTATTTGTTTTCTGAATCAGCTTTAAGCCTTGAGAATAATGATGATATATACCTAAGGGACTATACGAAAATTAATGTCAATCTATATAATTTCCTTTATTAAATCAGTACCAAGATTTCCATTTAAAAGCACATGTTCTCACAGCTAGAGAGAGTTAAATTGTAGACCTTGAGATGAGTCTATTATATACAAACTACAATGACAAAAGAGTAATCCTTTCAAAACAAACATATTTTTCTAATAAGGGGCTATTACTATGAATTGAATGTTATCTACAATGTACACTGACCTCTCAAAAAGCTAGTTTAGCAGAATATGTGTATAGGTGTGTGTATACTTGCAGATAGAGTTATAGAATGAGAGAGATTTTTTCTAAAGAGAGTTAAGTGAATGTTCTGAAATATGTCAGTTATAGAGGCATTTAAACCTAAAATATGATTTTATTTAAAGAATTTTGCACACTGAAAAGAAGGCTGCTTTTTCAGAAAGGACCTGAGTAATTATTATGATAGTGTAATCTTTTGCCATATTTATCAAAATAGTCAGAGTAACATTCTTGAAAAAGGGCAAAAACAAAAAATAAACTAAAGAAGAATTTAAGGAGCAATTTAAATAGCTGCACATTAAATAGTGATACATTAACATTTTTTATTTGTAATCAAGTAATTAAATATATATATAGTTAATGAGGAATGAAATTATTTAACAGTAGAAACTCTTTTTTATTTAATATTTATTTTATTCAATAAATATTAGTGAATAATGGCTATGTACTAGGCATTTTTCTAGGCACTGAGCATATTGTGGGTGCATGATTAAATTCCTGCCCTCATAGAAATCACACTCTAGAAAGAGATATAGGTAATAAACAAATAAAGAAGTAAATAAATTAAATCCAAATAAGGATGAAGAAAGTGTAACAGAGTATTGTGATAGTGACTAAGCATGCTACGGATCAAGCTTGCTTCCTTTATCACATGTTATGACTAAGCTGTGTTGAGAATATGGGATTTGTTTTCAAGTCTGAATTTTGATAAAGGAGCAGCTATTTGAAAAATCTGGAGCTGAAAGTTCTAGGTAGAAGGAATAACAGATTCAAAAGCCCAATGTTTGAAATAAACTTATAATTGAAGATCAGAAAGGTCAGTGTGGCTGGGGTTTTGTGGACTGATACTGGTTCATGTTGGGCCTTATATATCATGACAAGGAATTAAGAATTTATTTTAAGTATATTGGAAATTCATGAATAGATATTCAACTAGGGAGAAACATAATATAGCTTATGTTTTTAAAAGATCAATCTGGCAGTTATATTGGAATCAGGAATGGAAGGTATAAGTCCAGTTGGGAGGTTGTTGGAACAGAGGAAAGATGATGGTGGCTTATTATATGGTAGTATCTGTACAAGATGTTTATGCTGGAAATTGAAAAAGTAAATAGATTTGAGGTACAGTGTAGGAGTACAATCAGCAGGACTAGGTGATAGATTTGATATGGGTGGTAAGGATGACTTCGATTTCTGGTTTGTATCATTCAGTAAGATAGGAGACACTAAATGCGAATCAAATTTGAGGCAGTAGGTTACAGAGATCAGAAGTGGTTTGTTGATCTTGTTGAATTTGAGATGTCTTTGAGGTATTTAAATGAAAAAGTTGAGTAGAAAGTTGGACCATGGAGGATGGGACAGAAAGAGGAAGTCCGGGCAAGAAAGTCTGATAAGATCACCCTATTCCTTGGGCATGACACTGCTACCCAAAAGCAAGATTCAAGTTAGACCTAAAGAGCACCTGTTTCTAGTGGAATCCTCTGGTCCTGGCATGATTCTATGTAATCTATGAAATATGTCCACAGGACTCAGGGTGCTCCAGGTAAGACAATACTTACAACACAGCTTGACAGTTTCAGGTCCATTGATATAAAGTATAAGTCTCAATAGAACTGATGCCCTACCTTCTTCTAAGAGACTATTTTAGAATTAAATCATTTTCTCCTTTCATCCCACCAACAGCTCTCCCACTCTTGTTTTTATCATTCACCACCAGAAAACCAAGTCTCTTAAGTCATCCTTCATCACCCAGATTTTCTCCCCATCCATCTCTGTATATGTATAAGTCTGATTTAATCTCTCATACTTCCCCAATCCCCAGTCCCATATCCTCTGACACTAGTAGATTCTCATCAGCAAAACCCTTCATAACCTTTAATTCATCTCAATGCTCCTTTCACTTTCTTGCTCCAATTATAATCAGGCTGTTTCCTCAGAACAAAGCCATCATCTCTTTAAATTTCTACTAAAGGAACTTGAGGTAGAGTAGTAGGTGCCCTTATTGCTTACTGACCATTTTACCTCCATTCTTTACAAAAATAATAGGTCTTTGAATTGTATTACCCCATACCTCACAATATTTGGCTCATTCTCTTAGAAGTCATTGAATAGTGTAGGTCAAGTCATCCAACCTAATTCATGATGGGGAATGTTTAATACTAACTTCAAACATCACAGCCTCTCATAACAATCTTCTCTATTTCCAGATAACCAACCTATTACTATAATTCAATTATTCTTTAATCTTACCAGAAATTGTAGCCATTTACCAAACGTGTTCTTATCAATGCTAAACAAACATACATTATCTTTCTTGTAAAATTGTGCTACTCTAAGATATTCATTTTCTATTTTTTTTGTTCTCCAACCTTCCAATATATCCACACCCTCTATTCTCATCAAATTTATAATCTATATTGTCATAACTGATATTCTATCTCTGCTACCTCTAAAAGTGAATAATAATAACACTTATGCTTATACACTGAATCTTTTTTTTTATGTACCACCTGAGGTCTTTACTTTGGAAATTATCTATTTATCTACAGGATCATTCTTAGTATCATATAAACTTGCTATAAGATTTCCCACCTTAGATATAATATTTCCAGTACTAAAAAAGATATCTGCCATTATCTCATTTCTTTTTCCAGCTATGTGCTCATATGTCTTTTCCCTTTTATAGTAAAACACCACAGAGTGTTATCTATGCTCACTACCTTGAATTCTTGATTTTTTCCCCTTTAACCCACTCTATCCAAAACTTTTGTATCTCTGCTGCATGGGAATAATTCTTATCATGACGAATAGAACTTCATATCACCAAATGGAGTGCTAAATTATCTGTCTTTATTTTACAAAATATTCAAAAGCATTTCATAAAGATAACCATTTTCTTGTTTTGAAAAAAAAATTCTTTATTTGGTGTGTGAGCTACATTCTCCTGGTTTTCCTCCTGCATCATTGCCTGCTCCTTCTAATCCCCCTTATTGACTTCTCCTTCTCTTTTTATCTCTTTATATTGGTGTCCCCCAAGGCTCATCTCTCTAACCTCTTCTAGTCTTTATCTTCAATATTTCCTTAAGTGAATTAATCTAGTCTTGTGGCTTTGAACATCGTTTATATCCTGATAATATCCAAATTTGTCTTCTGTTCAGGTCCCTGTTCAAGCAGCAAACTTACATAATATTTGATTACCTATGTGATGTCTCCACTTTGATGTCTAAAAGCATGTAAATCTTAACACATCAGAAACCAAACGTTTGAAATTTTTCTCAAACTTGCTACTCTTGCACCTTCCTCATTTCAGTAGTGACTACATTTTTCCAATTACCAGTTTATCCTTGATTATTTCTTGCATAGAAATATTTAATCAGTTATGATCAGTTCTACCTTCAAATATATCCTGATTCTGACCACTGTCAAAGCTTCCATCTTGGGTGAAGCCACTATAACTCATTATCTAGCTTCCTAACTGGACTTTCTTTTTTATTTTATTCTCTATAGAGCAGCCACAGTGATTTTTCAAACTATAAATCAGATCACATGACTCTCTCGTTCAAAATTCTCTATGGTTTTTCATCACACTTAGAAAACCATCAGAATTCCTACCTATGGCTGAAAATGTCTCCTACTGTCTTTCTGTCCTGATCACTTTAACATTTTTTACTTTGCTCACTCTACTTCATTTCTTTTTCAGGGCATCTTTATTTGCTGCATTTTCTGCCTAAAATGTTATTCCTTCATATATCTTTATTCTTGTTCCGCTTCAATCAGCACTATGTTCACATGTCACATTCATAAATAGGCGAAGTCTGACCATCCTAAAGTAGCCATCACCATCTCCCCCACCCTACCTCACATTATTTTCTATCCCCTTACTTTTCTTGAATGTTTTCCAAAACCTTTCACTGAGTAAAACTATTTTACTTGTTTGCTTTCTAGTTTTTGTCTCTGTGTTCCCTAGAATGCAATCCCCATCTAAGCAGAGATTTTGCCATTTGTTCACAGCAGCATTCTAAGAATTTCAATAATATCTGACACAGTAGGGACTCATTAAACATTTGGTTTGTGAATAAATAAATTAATGCAATAGTCAATAAATAAGGGAATGAATGCAGTCAGAAAAATTCATAGAAGGAAAAATTTGGGGAGAAAGTTATTAGTTTTAAGTTTGGACCAGTTTAATTTGAAATAATGGTGAAGTATCAAAGTAAACATGTCTAGAAGACAATTTAAAAGTCAGTTCTGATATTTGGGAGAATTTTCAGAGTGAGAAATAAAAAAAATGAAGAGATAATTGTATTAGTTTCCAAATTTTGCTGCAACAAGTTACCACAAACTTATGGCTCAAAATAACAAAAATGTATCATTTTAGAGTTTAGGTGTTAGAACTACTAACATCAAGCTGTAGGCAAGGTTGTATTACTTCTAGAGGCTACAAGGGAGAATCTATTTTTATGCCTTTTCTAGCTCATAGAGGGCACCCATTTCCCTTGGATATGGCTCCTATTACCATATTCAAAGCCAGCAATATACCTATCATCTGCAAATCTCTCTTTCTGTCTCATTCTTCATGACTTCTGCTTCCATCATTACATCTACTACTCTGACTCTGACCCTCCTGTCTTCTTATTATAAGTACCCTTGAAATTACATTGAACTCAACCTGGATAATTCAAGAATAATCTCTTCATTTAAAGATTTTTAACATAATCACTTCTGCAAATTACCCTTTGCCATGCGAGTTAACAATTTTGCAAGTTCTGGGGATTAAGATGTAAATATCTTTGGCAAATTCAATATTCTGGCTACTCTAGAAGTTAAGAAAACAAGCTCATGTTACATACAAGAGACTAAAGGGCTTGATATTGAGTATTCTAAAGATGTATGAGCAGAAGTCCAAAATATTGGAATGATATGGAAGAAAAATGAATACAGAGTTTCAAGAAGAAAAGATTGGTTTAAATGGTCAAATGCTGGAGAAGCAATGCAAAAGATAAGAAGAAAAATAAGTTTCAGTGTTTGAAAATTAGGGCATCATGGGTGGCTTTCCAAGAAAAATTTCTGTCAAGCTTTGGTGGTGGGAGTGCATATTTTAAGTAACTGATAGAGTAGTGAAAGTATAAAAATAAAACAGATATTAAACTTCTCCCATTAAGAAAAATGATTCAATGACACCTGCTATGAAGAGATCATCCAGAATAAGAAGCAATGTTATCATTCTACTAATATATAGTTTTCTGAAGAGACTAGTGTTGATACTTCACCTCTTCTTTCTGTGTGAAATAACAAGAAAGAACATGACTGACTCGGTGTCATGGAGAAAGGCAGAGTCAAGCAAGAACTCTGTTTTAAACTAGCTTAGAAGGTCACTACCATATACAGGTATCCTGTTGGCATATTAGCTATAAACTCCACTTCTGATTCAGGGTAATGGATTTTAAAGCTGATATCTTGCCAGATTGATTTATAAGACAAATTGCTGCTATAGCTGAGTTGAGCATTTGATTTCTGATTATAAATTGACAAAGAGCATCAGCACTCTCCTTCATCCTAATTTTGATCCTTGTTTGCCACCTTACACTACCCTCTACCATTCTACAATCTCTAATTGCTAAGAGATGGCTTGCAATGAAAGGATGGAAAAACAAATGGGGCCGAGGAAAGAAGCCTGCAAGCAGAGATCTTTTGTGTGTGTGTGGTGAAAGTGTCAATAATAAATGCACCAAACACAATCTATTTTCAACACAATTAAAACAGTAAATTTTCACTTAGCCCAGTTTTCATAAAATTCAGATTCTACTTGCTAACACAGTCATTCAGACAGGCTTGTATTTGACTAGCTGTATCATCTTCAAAGAGTTGCTTAACTTATCAGGATTTTATTTTCTTCATCTGTAGAACTAGGGTAATAATAACACTTAATCTAATCTTTACAGGTGAGCTAGCATGGAAAAACCCAAATCAAAACAATAATAACTGTTATTTAAATAATAGCTATCACTGAGAATAGTAAATATCAAGTACTCTTATAAGTACCTTATATGAAATAGTTCATTTATTCTTAAATGAAACCTCAGAAAGTGTGTATTATTTTAATCCCCATGTTACAGATAAGGGCTCTGAGGCATAAAGAGGTAAATAGACAGTAGAAGAGTCAAATTCATGATATGTATACACCTTATGATGAGTAATAATAATATTAATTTTAAAAAATCATATATATGTTCTAGTGTGAGAACATATATATGAAGAAATAATTGTCTTGAATCTCTAAAGAGTTCATTATTTTAATTTAAATATCTTTTAAATTTATTGACACTCTACCTTTTACAAACAAACGGTGCATGGCTGATATTTTCTATATTCCTTTTGTAAACTACACTTTTCTTTTTTGGCATTTGTACCAAATTGGTCAAAAACTTGCTGGTACTCATTTATAAAGAAAGCCCTCTATCATCTGAATGGCATTTGTCATGGGAAGGAACTTTACAATCTGCAAAACCCTGTACTTATCCATCTTTACCATGATTTTCTCTTGTTTATAAAATGAAATATAATCACATACTTTCTTTAAAGAAAATGAATAAAATTATTTACTGAAGCTACCACATTTCTAAACAAGCTACGTGAAGAACCAACATCAAGAGAACCTTGGAAGTAAGACAAAGTGGACTAAACAAGAATGGAGTTCACATTTCCATTTCTCACCAAGTAAGCCTATTAATATAATTATGGGCTGAATTGAACTAGTCTGTCCAAAGACTGAGTATATTGGCTTGATATTTTCATCAATCAGGACTTGAATCTATTTCCTCCATAAAACTATTAGTCCATACCTGGAGGAGAGGCTGTGATTTCTTTTCTTGTCCTGGACTGACAAGTATCTTCATTTGCTTTGTCTTCTTATGGCTTACATTCTTAGCAATGCAAATGCCCAATTTACAAAGTTAAATATCAGTTGTTTTTCCCAGTAGTTTGTCTGTATAGTTCTTTTCTAAGTTAGTACTTTCTTGTGTTTTTGTTTCCATGTTACAGAACACTTAATACCTAATTCTATTATCAATACACAATGTGTACTGAAAAATATTCTGAGTTGCAGGAAGTTGGGTTGCAGGGTTGGGGAGGCAGACAAGATAGCTCCTTCAGTATTCCTTCAATACATAAAACAACAGACAGTTTAGTTTCCAGAAACTTATTTTCTAGTTTTAGGGATTAAATACGCACGTTGGTTTCACAATGATAATAATCATAACCATAAAGATAATTATATAAATAAAACAATTATTAGCAGTACAATAATTTAGCATGAAATAAAATACTTCAGCATGAATATATAAGAATTGAGTGAACAAATGGGTAGATATAAATTAAGCAAGATTAAGAAGAGATTATGAAATAGGGTCAAAGGGAGTGAGAAAATAATTTTTGTGAGAAGGAAGATGAGAGAATTCTTGTAAGTACTGTGGGGTAGGTGGAGTGGAATGGGAAAAAAACAACAGGGAAATGCTATATTATGTTAAATGAGAGGTTTAGACAGAAGGAAGCTTTATTTGTGGTTGATGCAATTCCATGTCCAGTGTATACTTATTCAATAAATTTTGACACAGAAAGATAGGGGAAAGGTAGGTAGAACAATTACTATTTGTAGAAATTAGTATAAAGGGAAGTGGGACTTGAGAAGAAAAATATGAGACAAGTCATGTGCTAAAAATAGTAAATGTTCCTTTTGGACACAGCCCTGGAGAAGATAAAAGACTTGAAGGCAACTGAAACAACAGGCCATTGGGCCTTTCCTTCTCTAATGTCAAATAATTTATGTTTGGGGTGTGGGGTGAAGCCTAATTTCGCCCTTTCTTCTATGAGAGAAAATCTAGTGGGCTGGGGATTTGGAGAGCATATAGACCTGGGAGAAAAAAAAATGGTTGTGAGTACATTGAGTGAATGCTATAGTAGTTGTTTAATGGAATAAATAGGAAAGCGGGTTTTGATTTCCTGAATTTTATCCCAAGTTAGTTATTCTCTATTTCTTAAAACCTCAACCACTGATTGGGAAAGGGAAAGAAGAAAGAGAAGGGATAAAATAAAAAAATAGAAAGAAAGCTGTGAAAAAAATAACACAAAAATACAGATCCAAAGTGAGACCTCAGTTTGGTGCACAGGTCCGAAAGATGGACATAAATCAGAAAAAAGTCAAGGAAAAAATAGTTTTAATTAACAAACATGATTTCTGATTCTAAACTTAACCTAGAAGATGGAAATACTCCTAAGTAGACATAATTTTCTTATTTTGAGAAAGCATCAAATTAGCAGTTTTTGAATTAAATCTAACTGATATACTTTGGCATAGCACAAAAGTTCTAGTTTTGTTCTTTTTATTTCCCACAGATTACACTGTTGAGCTCTTTTCAACAATAAGAGGAATCACTCTATCCCACTTTAGCTAAGCCATTGTTATGCATAGATGATACAGATATGAGGGGAGCCCAGTCACCACACTTCAGGGACACTGAGTATCCTGGCACACTCAGTGTCCCTGAAGTGTCGTGACTGCGTTACCTAGAAGGTGGACCTGTGTGAATGAGAAACTAACTACCTTGCTGTCTGGATTCCCTTTGGGGTCTGCTAATGGGAGAAGATTAGAAGGAGGGAAGAGAGCAAATTTGTGAATTTATTTTCTTAGCTTTCTTTGTACAGGACCACAGCAAGCCATCTATGTCTTAGCACCAGTCAACAGTCCTAAGTCTCTAAGTTTCAGTAACAGTTCCCTCTCTAAGTGTTTTCAGGCCTAAGATAGGTAGCTAATGGTAATGGGTCCAAACCCTTGTTACTAGCCTTAGGTACTGGGCTATCCTTTCTGGCTTCTTTATACCCAGCCTACATCTTAGTAAATAGTCCTTGCATTAAACTCTCCTTAAATATTGTATCTTAAGCATGTCATCTGTTTCCTGGTGGGATCCTGATACCATAAGAAATACAGGCATGCAACATTTTCTCCCCTAAAATATTGTTCATTAAATTTAACTGAAGAAAGAAGAAAACAAAATTTAAAATATCAAATGAAATTGAAAACTCTGTCTTCCCCTTCAGGAACTGTATATGTCAGAAATTATTATTGCTTTAAAAAAATAGCACACAGTTTAATTAGTAGTTTAATTGAAGTTATTTAATTAAAAAACTTAAATAAGTTTGATAGAGGTAAAGCCATCTTGAAATAATGGAAAGTCTAAACCATAGAATTATGTATGTATTGCTCTCTACTTGTTGATATATATATGGATTAACGACTAACCACATATAGAACAGAGGTCTATCTACAATTTTTGATTTTAGTAAACACTACTAGTTGATGTTTTAAAATACATGTACACTGCCTTATTTCTATTATTTTTACACATCAATATTTTATTTATAATTAACATAAACTTCAGCACAGCTGTACATAATCAGGAATTTAAGAGGTTTGTTTTCAGTGCTAATCAGATATTTTAAGTTTCCATTGGGAAAAATATTATCTTCAACGTGGAATTTTCAAAATAATTAGATGATATTGATGGAAGAGCCCCATGTTCTGATCCTTTATGTGGAGGCAGAAGGGCAGAAGGTTCTGAGAGCAGATGATGACATCAGTCATTTTCTCTTTTTATTTTTTTAGCTGTGAACATTTTACAGTATTTGCTTTATTACATATTTAGCCATCTATTCATCCACGTTTTTTAAATACATCTTAAAGTAGACTTTAGACATCAGTACACACTTCAATATGTATATCATTAACCAGAAGTCAGTATCTGTTTACAATTATTTCTTTTATTTTTTGATAAATTTACAAATACAAATGAAAACAGGTGTATCAACTGATAAGTTTGATAAATGTGCACACTCAGGTAATACAAATTTCTATTAAAATATAGAATATGTCCATCAATCCAGAAAGTTCCATTGTGTCATTTCTTGGTAAATCCCCCAACAAACCATTACTCCCTCACCCCAAGCAAATACCATTCCCATTTTTTCACCATAAATTAATTGTCCCTGCTCCAGAACTTTGTATGAATGGAACCTTTTTATATAAGTATGAACCTTTTTATATAAGTCTTCTTTCACTCAATATAATGTTTTAGAAAGTTTTCCGTGTTGTTGCATATAATAGTAGCAACATAAAATCATACAAATATACTATAATTTATCTTTTATCCTACTAATGAACATTTGGGTTACTTCCAGTTTTGGGGTAGTAACATTCCTGTACAAATCATTTAATTGACCTGTGTTTCTTTTGTCATAGATAAATATCTAAGAATAGAATTGCTTGGTTATGGGATGGGTAAATGTTTAATTTCATAAGAAACTACCAGATCTTTTTTTTTAAAGTAATTATACTATGGTACATCCCATTAACCATGTATAAAAGTTTCAATTGCTCCATATTCCAGCTAATAATGCTACACTCACTAATAATATAAGAAATGTTCTAAATTCAAGTCATTTACTCTCTATCTCACATCCCTACAACTTCTAGATTGTCTACCTTGGTTACGTGATTTAAGTCCTTAGATTCCAGTTTCTTCATCTAAAACACTAGAATGACATTAAAGGCTTGCATTAAAAGGTAGTTATGAGAATAAACTAAGTAACACATTTTTAACACTCACATACTGGCTGTCTGACGGTAAGTACTCAATAATGCTGAACATTGTTACATAGAAATTTGACAAAGAATGATCTACTGCTTCTATTTTTTAACCCAAGTCATTTCAAAAATACCTGTTCATTTCAGTATTGCTATCTGTATTCTGTGAAACTGAAGTGGCTCTGCACTAGTGTCACCTTCCAGTTCTGAGCAAGCACTGACATAAAACCATTATCTGAGCATCTGAGCAGATTATCTCACAGACAGCAATTCATAATTCAGAATCGCCATGGCAGCAACTGAACACACAGAAGAGCTTTCTCTCCAACTTGATATTGTGAAATGAGATATTCATTTATGCACATTATAATTACAATAGCTGTTTTTACCTTACATCCCTTACAAAGTCACAAAATAATTTTTTTATTAAATATCAGGATTAGCAAGAGAGGGAGGGGTGGTGTTGAGAGGGAACAAACTTATTCGGTTCTAGAATAGTAGTATAGCTAACGTGGCTGTTCAGTAATTAGTTCTATATTAAAATAGAAATAGCCCTTGGAAGTGGTCCTTAGCTAAGCCCTCTGCATTTTCTCCTTATAATATTTAAAAGAAAACTTTCAGTAGAGGTTAATGCCTTTGGGGATTTTAACAAGAGTGGGGTCCAGCATAGGTGGTAGGGACAGAGTAGTTTTCAAAGGAACCAGTAAATGAATTGAGAATTCACAAGTATGACAATAGCTTCTCTTTATATTTAAGGTGCTTTGATTCCAAATAAAATGTTAGATACAAATGCAAAGCTGCAGGAGGTGTCATCAAATTGTGTAGTGAAAAATACATATGAACTAAATAATAGAGCAAAAGTGATAATATCATAAATTCTATTATAGAGATTATCAGATACTTTTGAGGTCCTGCTCAAATATATTCAGATCCCTTTTATCATTTCCGTGGACCTCTCCCCAAGTTTTTAGTGGTTTTGCTTCTAAGGGGCCACAGCATCGACATTCTTACTACAGAACTCCCCTTGTCTGTTAAAGCCACTTTGCCTTGATATACTGAAAGCCTGAAATGTCTGGAAGTTTATATCTTCCAGGGATGTGGGGCTTAGCCAATGACTGACAGGTGAGGGGGAAATGGTGGGTCCTTTCTCTTGGGTCAAGATAAACTCTCAGGTGTAAGTAACCTTCTAGAGCTCCCCTGTGGGATCAGACTGAAGCTGGAGTTTACACTGAAATCTCTTTGTGTGGCTCCCTCCCCTTCCTTATACTACTTCCCCACTCCTTTAGAAAATTATACTGTAAGGATTTTCTTTATACACCACTCACACACAGAATTTCATTTTCAAGTCTGCTTTTGGAGAAACCAACCTAAATCATAAAGATGTTGTTTAAAATTGTTGATAATACTGAGAAACAGGAACTAAGAGAGGAATGTTTCACAGAAGAAATTACATTTGAGTTGACCTTTCAGTGATAAACGAGCTTTCAATAGAGAGATAAAAAGGAGAGAAACCCAAGGCAAGTTTTTGCTAAGGCACCATGAACAGCAAGTTTAGAATTGAGAACAGCCTGGAGTAAGTCGTCCCATATTTTAATTGTGTGAATCTTTTCTTATTATATAATGGGCAGTATACTTAATCTCTCTGTGCCTCAGTTTTCTAATCTATGAAATGAAAATAACAATTTTACTTGCCTCTTGGAATATTTTTTATGAAGATTGAATGAAATAGCATTTGTAGAGTACTTAGCACAATGCCTGGCATTAAGTATGTAACCCATAAAATTATTTTCATTGTTATTGTTTTGATTGATAAGAGCAGTTGGTAAGAGGGTATAGAGCATAAGCCCTCTGAGGAGGTTGATCATAGAGGCACATAAATGTCTTGATATAATATTCAGAATTATTTTATTTTATTTTATTTTATTTTAATTACTTATGGTCACTTAAAGTTCCTTAAATATTCACATTTGAGAAATGCCTTAGTTTTTTTATACTTCTTTCTACTTACTTGAGAAAAGGAATAATATATCAAGAGTTACCATTCATCTCTCCTTCTATCTGGGATTCTGTGTGTTGAAGCAAACGCACAAAAGTCAAGAATCATATGGGGCCAAAGAGGATGTTATTTATAGCTCGACAATTGATTCTAAAATATCAACCAAGTACAGGGCTCTCATATAAAATCTGGATTTAAGAATCTGATTTGGGCCTGAGGCTACAAAGGAATTTTCAGGTCCTCAACCTCAACTTGATCTTGAAACCCACTTACTAAGGTGGCCATTCAGAGATATAAATGACCCTGCAGTGTAAACTTTAGGTCCATTTATCCAACCATGGAAAAGAACATGGAAAAGAACCCCAGAGCAGTCTACACTCTGCCTGATTTGTTCATTTCAAGAGAGTAGGAAGGTCAAGGAAATCTATCAATCCTCTGCCTAGAAGTTGAAAGCAAAAACAAAAATCAAACCAAACAACTTTTCTAAAGACATTTTACATTTTCTATATCAAATTTTAAATTCCAAGAATTCTTTCATATTTTTATATGTTTTAATATAGGATTTTGTTTCTGCTTCAGAGATTAAATGTTTTACTTTCTTTAAGATAATAATTATAGATCTTTCTTTTTTAAGTTTTCTGTTACTTATTTTATTATCTGTTTCTTCTAAAATCCTTTGTCCTGTTTCTTTGTTTTCTGTTTATTTGCAAAATTACAGGTTTTCTTTAAATATCTGGTGATATTGATGGGGCAGAAAATTGAGGGAATTCCATTATTAATGGCAGAAAGAAAGATCAAGGAGAAAATGTAGAAGAAATGAAGCAGAACAGAGTGAGTGAATGTGGGATAAAGATGAAACTTTAGTAGAGAGCAGAATATGTGAAAGTGTTGTTTTCATACTGAAGTATTTGGAGAACAGGCTGGCACGTCCATTACAGGTACACATCAAGCAGCAAGAAAAAGAAAAGTTTGGCTTGACAGAATTGTTGTTATAATGGGAGTGGGCTCAAGACTTAGGATGTTATGGTGATCAAAACAAAGCCACCAAGATGAAATTGAGCTAGGATCATTTATAACATTTCAATTGTGGACTGTGCAGCCTTACCCAGAGCCTGCAGGGCCTGAGGTAAGAAATTAGGGATTTCATGGTACAGACCTTAGGACGTCTCACCTGGCAGATGATACCTGGTCTGAGAAACTTTTAGACAACTTTCAGTCAATGACACAAAAATCAGGCAGAATCATTTTAGAGACTCTCTCTGCCCTCATCAATGTCTAATCAGTGACTGAGAAGGGGATCAAAGTTTTCAATGAAGGAAACTAGCAAAGGCAAGTTCTCTATATAAAATGTCTGATGCTCCTACCCAAAGAGGAGGTCTTAATATGAGCAATTTTCTGAACAGAGCAAAGAAGATAAATCGACAGAGAAGCACATTCCTACACGCTAGGTCAAGGATGGCTGGGAGGAGCCAAGGACTACTGATCATCACCCCAAGTCTGAGTTGGGTATAGGAAAACAAAAAGCCTAGTCTCAGACTGACCTCATTCCCATTATAAGCTGGATCTCTTTACCTTCTCAGATCTGACTTAACAAATGAGTAGTGCCTGGGCCAAGAGATGAGGCTTATTGATAAATTTGCCTATAAGAGCTGAAGAAGGGAATGACCAGATGAACCAATTATTTTTAAAATTTCTCTGTGCATCAGAATTCCCTGGGGAGCTTGCAAAATTATAGTTGCCCAGACCCCACACCCAAAGATATGGATATAACTTGGAAAAGATTCAAGCATGTTAATCTACTTAATAAACTTTTTTTCTCATTTATAACAGTTTTAGATTTACAGAATTATTGCAAAAAGATAGTACAGAGAGTATCCGTGTGCATCACACTCAGTTTTCCCTATAACACTTTACATCAGTATGGAACACAGATTTCATCAGCTTTAATAATGTTCTTTTTTCTTTATCAGTACCCCATTCAGGACTCAACATTATATTTAATCATCATGTCTCCTTAGGCTACTCTGAGTTCTGCCAGTTTATCATACTTTCTTGGTTTTTGATGACCCTGACAATTTTTTTGTTTGATTTTTCTTTCTGTTGTTAATTTTATTTATTATGTATGTATGTATGTATGTATGTATGTATGTATGTATGTATGTATGTATGTATTTATGGTGACATTAGTTAATTAAATCTAGAAAGAGGCATGTGTACAATGTAACAGTATACATACACACACACACACACACACACACACACATATATTGCATTGTGTGTTTCCCTCACATACAAAGATTTCTTTCTGTCACTACATATTTAACCCCTTTTACCCCATCTACCTCCCTAGTTCCCCGTCCTCCCCTACCCTCTGGTAACTGTAACTACTAGTCTATTGTCCATGTCAATGAAATTATTTATTTCTCCTGTTAATTTGTTCCTTTTAGGTTTATATCCCACATATAAGTGACATCATGTGATTTTCAACTTTTTCTGTCTGATTTATTTCACTTAGCATGATATCTCGAGGTCCATCCATGTTATCACAAATGGCAATATTTATCTCCTCTTAGAGCTGAGTAATATTCCATTGTATGTATGTACCACAGCTTCTTTACTCAATCATCTGTTGTAGGAAACTTCTGTTACTTCTGAATCCTGAACACCATGAATAATTCTGCTATGAACATAAGAGTGCAAATATTTTTCAAATATATGGTTTCAAGTCTTTGGAGTAAATAACCCATAAAGGGATTGCTGGATCATATGGTAGATTAATTCTTAGTTTTTTTGAGGAGCCTCCATACTGTTGCCCATACTGACTATACCAATTTGCAGTCCCACTAGCAGTGATAAAGATTCCTTTTTCTCCAAGTCCTCTCCAACATTTGTTATTACTTGTTGATAACCGCTATTCTAACAGGTGTGACTTGGTATTGCATTGTGGTTTTGATTTGCATTTTCCTAAGAACTAGTAATGTTAAACATATTTTCACATGTTTGTTGGCCATTTGTATACCTTCTTGGGAGAAGTGTCTGTTCATATCCTCTGACCATTTTCAGATTTGATTGTTTATTTTGTTGTTATTGAGTTGTGTGAGTCTGTTCAATATTTTAGATATTAGGCCCTTTTCAGAGACATTCTTTGCAAATATATCTTCCCATTCAGATGGTTGTCTCTTAGCCTGTTGACAATTTGTTTTCCTGTGCAGAATCTTTTTAGTATGATGTAGCCCCATTCATTTATTTTAGCTTTTACTTCCCTTGACTTTGAGGTCAAATTCATAAAATCTTCTTTAAGTTCAAGATCCATGAATTTAGTCTCAATGTTTTCTTCTATGTATTTTATTGTTTCTTGTCTTATATTCAGTCCTTAATCTGTTTTGAGTGTGTGGTGTTAGACAAGAGTCTAGTTTCATTCTTTTGCATGTGGCTTTCCAGTTCTCCCAGCACCTTTTATTGAAGAGGCTTTACTTTCTCCATTGCATGCTTTTGTTTTTTTGGCAAAAATTATTTGTCCATATAAAAATGGGTTTATTTCTGGACTCTTGATTCTGTTACATTGGTGTGTGTGTCTGTTTTTCCACCAATACCATTCAATTTTGATTTTGATAGCTTTGTAGTATAATTTGAAGTCAGGCAAAGTGATGCCTCCAGCCTCTTTTTTTTTTTTTTTTTTTTTTTTCAGGATTGCTTTGGCAATTCGGGGTCTTTTGTGCTTCCATTAAAATCTGATGATTTTTTTTTGTTCTGTTTCTTTAAAAAAATGCCAATGGGATTCAGTTGGAGATTGCATTAAATATGTATTATGTTTTAGGTAATATGGTCATTTTAACTATGTTGATTCTTTCAACCTGAGAACATGGAGTATCTTTCCATTTCTTTGTATCTCCTTCTATTTCTTTTAATAGGGTCTCATAGTTTTAATTTTATAAGTTCTTCACGTTTTATTAGATGTGTTTCCTAGGTTTATATTCTTTTTGTTGCAATTGCAAAAGGAATTATTTTTCCACTCCTTTTTCTGATGCTTTATTATTAATGTATGAGAACGTTATGGATTTTTGAACATTGATTTTGTATCCATAAACTATACTGTATTTGCTTATTATTTCTAGTAGTGTTCTTGAGGTCTTTAGGCTTTTTTATATAGAGAATCATGTCATCTGCAAATAGTGACAGTTTGACTTCTTTATTTCCAATTTGGATGCCTTTTATAACTTTCTCTTGCCTTATTGCATTGACTAGGACCTCCAATATTATATTGAATAACAAGGATGATAGTGGAGCAGCCTTGTCTTTTTCATGATCTAAGAAGGATGGTTATTAGTTTTTCACCAATAAGTAAAATGTTGGCTGAGGATTTGTCATATATGGCCTTATTTTATTAAGGTACTTTCCTTCTATACCCATTTGTTAAGTATTTTGATGATAAGTGGATACTGTAACTCTTTGAAGGCTTTTTTCTGCATCTATTGATATGATCACATGATTCTTATTTTTTAATTTGTTTATGTGGTGTATCACATTAATTTATTTGCATATTTCAAACATCCCTGTGCCTTTGAGATTAAGCCCTCTTGATTGTGGTGCATAATCTTTTGAATATGTTGCTCTATTCAGTTTGTAGTATCTTATTTAAGATTTTTGCATCTGTGCTCATTGAAAATATTGGCCTGTTTTCCTTTTATGTGTTATCTTTACCAGGTTTTGGTATCAGGGTAATATTGACCTCATAAAATGATTGCAGAACTATTGCCTCCTCTTTGTTTTTTTGGAAGAGTTTGAGAATAGGCATTAAATATTCTTTGAATGTTTGATAGATTCAGGGGTGAAGCCATCTGGTCTTAGACTTTTACTTTTTCATAGGTTTTTGATGACTGTTTCAATTTCCATACTGCTGATCAGTCTATTTAGATTTTCCAGTTTTTTGATTCAATCTAAGAAGGTTGTATATTTCTAAGTACTGGTCCATATCTACTAGGTTATTAAATTTGGCATTATATACTTTTTCATAGTATTCTTGCATGATACTTTTTATTTCTGAGGTGTCTGTCATAATTTCTCCTCTTTTATCTCTGATTTTGTTTATTTGAGTCCTCTCTGTTTTCTTTAGTGAGTCTAGCAATAGGTTTCTCAATTTCCTTAACCTTCTCAAAAAACCATCTCTTTCTGGCATTTATATTTTTGTTTTGTTTTCAATTTCTTTTAATTCTACTCTAATTTTGATTATTTCCTTTCTTCTGCTGACTTTATTCTTCATTTCTTCTTCCTTTTCCAGTTTTTCAAAATAAAGCATTAGGTTGTTTATTTGGGCTTGCTCTTGTTTTTGGAGATAGGCTTGTAATGTTATGAACTTTCCTTTTATGACCGTTTTTGCCATATCCCAAAGGTTTTGATATGTTGTACTGTCATTATCATTTGTTTCTATGTATCTCTTGATCTCTTTTTATTTCTTCTCTGACCCAGTTATTTTTCAATAACATGTTGTTTAATATCCATGTATTTGTGGTACTTCCTACTTTCTTTTTACAGTTCATCTCTATTTTCAAAACACTATGATCAGAGAATATGTTTGTTATGGTTTCAGCCCTCTTAATTCATTGAGTCTACCTGTGTCCCAGCATATGATCAATCCTTGAAGAATGTTCCACATGCAGCTTTTTTTTTGTAATGAAATGCTCTGTAATTTTCAATTATGTCCAGATGTCCTAATGTGTTATTTAAGGATGATATTTCCTTATTAATTTTATTTTTGGATGATCTGTCCATATCCAACAGTGGAGTATTTAGGTCCCTTACTATGATAGTGTTTTGGTCTGTTTCTCTCTTCGGTTCTGATAGTAATTGCTTTATATATTTTGGGGCTTACTGATTAGGAGCATACATATTAATAAGTGTTATGTCTTCTTGGTGTATGATACCATTCCATACTGCCCTTTTTAGAAGAAAATTACTATGTGCAGCCTACACTTAAAGAATGGAGAGTTATGCTCCATCTCGTTGAGGATAGAGGTTCCACTACATTATTTTTGTAAAATATACATAATATAAAATTTACCAATTCAACCCTTTTTAGACATAACATTTATTTTCTGTTTCCCAGTAATTTAAAGTGTACCAAGATTTGAGAATCTCTCAGATAATAGAAGTGAGGGACAGTGGAGAGACACTGAGATTTTAGAATCTCACTTAACAGCAAACTAAATGCTGACATTTCAGTGGATGGTTTTGGGATCTGCATTTACCTTCCCAACTCCCTTCCACTTTTTACAGCTGCTACAGGCTTATCTGTGCAGGTAGTTGCTGGAGAGGGAGGCAGACCCCGTCAAAATGAAAACCTGCAGTAAATAAGCAGAGGAAAAAATGCATCTTTTTATTTCCCATAGCGTTAAAAACAGTAGTTGGAATAGAATATGTGAGTTTCTTAACCAAAGAAAACACTTATAACACATTGTCAAATTTCACAAACTGACATAGGTAGACTTACTTCCCTGATGCCCAGGTAATGTTAACCTGTCACAGAAGTATGACATATGCCGGATAATTCTCCTCTTTAAATCATATGCTCACCCATCTTTGACCCCCATATTGACCTGAGGGGTCTGATTACATGACCATTTAGAAGAAATGGGAAAGGAGTTTCTATGTAAAACAAAAATATGTGGTCTTCACATTTTTCAGGGGCCTAACATGGACAAATATGGAATCTATAACCAGGAGCAACTTCTCAGTGGATGCTTTTTCACATCCCCATAAACATTTATTGAATTAAGGCCCTAGATGTGATGATCTTGAGGATATTATTAAAAGAACTTGAATTAAAGATAGGAGTGGACATTTGACTATAATAATGAGCAAGGTGATACAGATTAAACATGTTTCTGTAGCATATAGTGATTACCTTCAATATTAAAGAAAAGAGAAGAAAAAGTCAAATATTGCTCTAATATTTTCTTGACAGCCAAATGAATTTTTATATCAGTCAAGTCTCCCACTGTGACAGCAAAGCTTAGCATGAAGAGATGGTGCTAGGAAAAAAAATGAAGGCTTTATTCATTAGTGCTTTTAATGTCCAAATGTGAAGAGCCATGGAAGCAAAAATAACTACAATACAGAGGATAATACAGAACTCAATAGCTGTGGTTTGTGAAATGAAACAGCGGGTAAGTAGCTAGTGGAGAGGGCTGTATAGAGCATGGAGATCTAAGAATTACATTTTTCAGGTTATCTGTATTGTGAAAATGGATAGCAGGGTGAGACAAATGAGTTCAGACAAGAGCACAGCCAACAAGTATCAGACATCTGTTGAAGGAAAACAGTTTTTCAATGCTGCAGAGCAAAGCCTGAGTTTGCAAAACAGGAAAGGAACTTTTGTAAACACAAATTCCAAAAATTAACTGCAGCTATTTATGAGATCCTTTGTTCATGCAAAATTCCAAAAACAGCAACATAGATTCAGTGTTCTGGAAATGGAGTCTAAATTCATGCTGAGGAAGCAAGCATCTTAGAAATGGTGAGATCTAAGGAGATTCTTATTCTATAAAGCTATCATCTGGTTGTTGAAAATAAGCTAATATTAGTGCTGCATTTTGATTGGCTGAGAGTCTCCTCTTCTGAAATAATTCAAAATAATATACCCGAACTCCTAAAGGGGATAGCAGTAGCAGAAGCACCCCTCCCTTGACAAGGTTTCTGAATGAGTTCAGCAGTCTTAAGGCCAGCAGCAATGAGGGAGGGCACAGCATCTCTTTGCCTAAGGCAACTAGGGATTCCATTTGTTTTTGTACCCATTAATGAAAACAAATAGAGGTAGTTAACTATGGGGAAAGAGACACTCTCTGGCTTTTATAAATGACCTAGATCTGCTCTTCCTGAGGACTGTGATAAGCAAACCTGTTTGCATGGAACATTTAAATAATTGGGAGAAACACCAGAAATATTCACAGAAAGCACACTGGTCCATGGCCGCATAAACATACCTATATAACTTTTCTATTCCTGAATAACATACACATGAAGAGATGTACTGAAAAATAGAAAACAAAGAATAATTTCTGCTTCTCCTTCATCATTTCCTCACAGTTATTGTTGTTTATATTCCCATTTAAAAATTGAAAGTAAAAGAAAGTATTCTCCAGATAGTTAATACTCCTGAAAATTGACATAGAGTTTTAGATTTGTCCAAATATTTTTTTAAAAAGAATTTCTAAGTATATGGTGCCCATTCTATGCAAAATGTATTTTCAAGGCATTCTCCACTTTTAAAATATGGTTTAAAATTCCTGTATTATTGAAATCAGAATCCACCACTTCCCTCCTTTCTGTTACCCAGGTAAAGTCTTTAGGAAAGGAATAGAGATGTCTAAGGGAAATATGGTATACTATTTTAAAATAGTACAATAAGACCTCTTCTTTATCTGTCCATGTAATCCTGGGAGAAAATATTCACTTCCAATCATGTCTTGTAGTGTTGTTTCTATTTTGGGGAACTCCTATGAAGGGCCAACTATGAATTCAAAGTAGGTGTAATGTAAGAGAGGAGGATTCAAATGAACCGAGTTACCCAAGAATGTTTTTATTCCATTTGAGTTTTCGTATTTGCTTTTCTTAACAGCTATATTTGCTCTTCTTATCTCTTAATAGCTATAAACTTGATTGTTAATTACTTGCCTCCTAGAAGAACTAAGTTGGGGCATATTTATAATATTGTATTAGGCAATTATAAACAACAGAATCTAATTTGGTCATTTCAATTAAAAAAAATTACAGGTAAAGACAAAGATGTTTGCTCAAATAATTGTTTCTTAGAGAAATGGTCAAAACCGTACCCCAGAACTGGCCTGAGGAAAAACTACCTGTGCTGTCACAGCCAAACACTAAATACCAAGTATTTAACTCTACTCAACCATTACTGCTGCCAGTCACAATACTACTTCTGCATCAGGAACTCAAATTTGTAGCACTAGAACACACTACTATTTGAAAGCCAAATGCCTTAGCTGTTATTAATGCTGCCACAAACAGAAACTCCATAGCAAGATCATTTCCTTTTTTGCTTATGTCCAAATTGAAGTCTTTCATAGATATGTATGACTAGTGGGATCTAAGTCAAATGACTGCAAAGAATGTTGGGAATTTGATTCAGACTTCAAGATCACAGAAGAAGGACTCATGATGTGTGAGTTTTCTCATATGTAGAAAAGCTTTTCAAAGGATAATGGGAAGATATGATTATAACAGAGGCTTGCTAAAACAGTGGATGAATATATCTATTATTTAAGCATTCTTATTTGTTTTCCAGTCACTCCTTTAGCTCATTATTTTAGTAGCTAAATTCTATACTCTATTTCTCAATATTTTTATACTTTCAAATGTAACCTAATTGACTTTTATTCCACAATCTGACTTGTATTAACTAGGTTAAAAGTTTACTGTTGAATGCTCCAAACATTCAATTTTTAGTTAACCAGCAGTACTACCCTATTCAAACACATAATAATCTGTAACATTTTTTAACTTTACTGTCTTATGCCAAACTGCTTTCTTAAAGGCTTTCCTTGATACCATCAATGCCCTTGCTCTTTTTGAATCACAATTGTTTTCTATGTTCACATATTTTGGGGCACAAAACTTATAGATTCTGTATCTAAGGGTCTTAAATATGGCTTTATGCCTAAAAGTTAATTTTACTGGAAGACCTGTATATGAAAGGGAGCAGCATCTGTTTCCGAAGATGACCAATGCTAAAACAACAAAACTAATGGCAAACTCAACCCTTTGAAAGTAAAATTTTTTTCCACACCCACTGAGTACTTCTACAATGTGCTGGTACTGAATAGAAGCAGACTAGGGATTCAATAGACAGTTGTACTTTTGAGTTGCACTAGACTATGTTTAGTGAGGATGGCAGACACATGCAGCAGATAGAAGAAAGGAGCAAGTAGGAAGCTACCAAAGTCTGGGTTTGCAGGGTTTGTGTGAAAGGAGGAAAATACAATATTTGGAGTCATAGTTTGCATATCTTAGGAACATCTTGTGTCTTTTTAAAAATTATTTGCATAGATTAAGCAAATGTAACACTCAAGACATCTGGATGAAAGGTATATGGAAATTATACATTCTGGCAATTTTTCTATAGGTATAATATGTCAATAGAAAAGTTAAAAACAGATTTAAAAATATGTCAGTAATTATAACTTCATAAATAGACTACACTTTCCTAATATTTTTATATCTGGTTTTGAGGCAAGGAATCTACATCTCTAGGATGTCTCGAACCATTAAGCATTTGAAGCATTCTTGACTTTTCTTACTAACAATGTCATATGTGCATGGAGAGGAAAATATCAAGATGAACTCTTACTCTGAGTTTAATTCCTACCAACAAATACAAAAGAGTTCTTAAAATGAGTATGATAAGAACCTTCAAAGAAAATGATCTTGGAGTTCTAAAAGTGAAATGTTGGCAACAGAAATAAAATACCCTAGACCTTAGAACCTCATATTTTTAAAGGTTCAGATAGAGTGGTGGTTATAATCTCATGATCAGTGTTTCTAAAAGGTGCTCAAGAGAGATGAGAGGTTCTAGAAATTTTTGTAATAAGAAATTAGACTAAAGAGACGTAAAAAGAATGAGGAATCTAAAGAAAACAATATATCTACACAGAGGTTCTCTGATGTGCCCAGAAGATAAAAGGAGAAAAAAAAACACACAAAGAAAATACAGGATACTGGTGCCAGTTTGAGTTCCATTTTTACATTTTCTAATGCCTAATACACATACTGTAGAATCAGAACAAAAGCTTAAAAAATTTAAAAGTCACCTGCTCAATCATCACAACAGGACAGTAAAGTTATTGTCAAAAAATAGCAAAAGACACTGTTATAGAAGTTATAAAGTTTCTTCAATGGCAAAAGACATGAAATTATATGGAGATACCTGTAGAAAGCAGGAGCGAATATATTATTCTCCCCGCTGGATGCAAAACAACCCAGGTATCCCTAAGTTCCCCACAGAAATATGGAACAGAGGAGAAGTTGCATGAGAAGATCTTTTTGTCCAACTTTACACTCTCCTGACCACTTACTGCTTCCTACTGCTTGACTCTGGAAAGTTTGGCTGACACTATGTAGAAATAATTATATAAAAATACCAGAACACGCAAGTATTTACAAAAAGACCTGACAAAATAGAGATCAATTTCCCAAGATAATCCCACAGAGAATTCAGGCTTCAGGCCCCCAAATCTAATATTTTACAATATCAGTTTACATTTATGAGTGTGAGTATATAAGCATTTGACATTTCAAGGAGACTACAGTAAATTATTGAACTAGCTAGTGAGAAGACTATTTAATAATGCACAATTAAATAATTAATTAACTGTAACTTTTTCTTTAATTGAACAGTTTGTTAATCTATCCCATTTTTTTAGAAACAGAGTAACAATTAACTGATATATTGGCTTGACTTTTTTCCAGGGTATAACATATATAGCATTAACATAGAACTATTATTCTATTTAGTGTTCTGGTTAACTGTACGAGTGATTCTTGTTTTAATTTGATGCACATGTTGTTTTTATTAGGCCACTGGCAGCCATTGCTTTAGGCCAGTTGTTCTCAACATTGGCACTGTCTGGATACATTTTTGGTTGTCAGAACTTGGTGGAGGGTGCTACTGGCATCTACTGGATGGACACCAGAGATGCTGCTAAACATCCCACAGTGCACAGTACAGTACCCACAAAAAAAGAACTATGTAGCTGAAGACGTCTGCGGTTGAGAAACCCTGTTCTTTAGGCTAATGTCTGTATTCTTGTTAATACCACCTAAAAAATTGTTAAATGGTCTCTGGTATGTACCAGACAGCTCCCACCCAAATGATTCATAGGAAGTGCCAGTTTTAGAGGTCTGCACTTTTCTTGTTAGATCTTCACTCAGGGCTTGGAAACACTTTTACCTGAAGGTGCTATGTGGTCATGCCAAGACTGTTTAACTATCACTTTTTGAATTAGCCAGAGTTTAGCTTCACAGCATCTGCTCATCTAAGTTTGCTGCTCCCATTACACATTCTCAGGCCTCCTTATGCCAAGTGGACAGTGGGTAGAAAGAGAGGCTTCTGTTTTTAATAGCTCACCCGCCTGAAGAGGTCTGGCCTGGGCCTGCACAGGTACTAAGACATCTCACTCTGTTCTGTCCCCAGAGCCTCCCAGTGGGGCCTCTCCACTTCTCTCTTGAACTGTTGAAGACTGAATGTTTATGTTCCTCCAAAATTCATTTTGAAGCCCTAATCTCCTGTGTGGCTATATTTGGAAATGGGGCTTTTAAGCAAGTAAGTAATAAGGTTAAGTAAGATAATAAAGGTGGGTCCCTGATCTGCTTAGTGTCTGAAAAACAGAAACAGAAATTTGTGCTCTTACTCCTACCCGCTCCTCTGCAGGAGCATGCTAAAGAAAGGCTATAGGAGGACATAGAAGATGGTACATATGCAATCCAGGAAGAGAGCTTCCACCAGAAACTGAACCAGCCAGAACTTGATTTTGGATTTCTAGTCTCCAGAACTTCAGGAAAAAAAAATAGTTTATACTCTTTAAGTGGTATTTTGTTATGACAGCTGGAACAGATTAATACAGGCCTTTCATGCAAAAGCACCTGATCATCAATTAACTCTCTTTGACATTTGTCTTTCACACTAGTGTTCACTTATTCTTTAAGACCATCTCCACCCTGTTCAACTTTTTACAAAGCTTTTATAGTATTTCTTTTAACAAAGTTTCAAGGTAGAATAGATTTGTCAAATTCTTATTTCGGTGCTCTTCAATTGTTCAAAATGTATGCATATATCCTCTTTTCCCAGCTGCAAGAATTGTAACTTTGGAGAGGCCAACCTCCCCCTTCTTGGTTTAGGAAGCTAGTTTTTTGTAAGAAAAATATATCTATAATCATAAAATTAATTATTTACCATTTAGTCACATTGTTGCAGTGCCATTTTAATTAGTGTACTTAGAAACTATGGGTTGTCTTGAAAATGATGACCCATCGCAATCTATTTCACTATCATATTTAAATAAACACCTCTTTACTAAACTCTGTGCAACCAAACATTTGTCTTTCAAACAGAAGTTTCAAAAAGAAATTGCTTCTTGCACACTGTAATCAATGGATGTTTTATACCTCATTGAGACATTTGTGATTTCAACTGGCACTGTGCCTGGTCCAATGAGAAGATTATTTTTGAGTGGCTCTTTCTAAACATATTTTTAAACTCCATTAGATTGCACAGATTGCAGAGCTCCAAGGTCAGAGCTGAGATTAAATAAAATGATTTAGTATACAAAATTTAAAGCACAGTTATTCATAATCAAATCACTAATGTGGATGCAAGTATTCATTATGCACTTTTCCCCAGCTTTATTGAAGTACAACAGACAATTAATTGCTCATATTTACACTGTACAATTCAATGAATTTTTTTTCAATCGTTAGCATAAAATAACATATTAGTTTCAGTTGTACAGCACAGTGATTAGAGATCTATATAAAATACTAAGTGGTCACCCTATTAAATCTAGTACCCCTTCTCCTCTTTACATATTTTTAAAAACATTTTTGACTATTTTCCTGATGCTACACTTTATATCTTCATGACTATTTTGTGTCTATCCCTTTAAACTTCTTAATCCCTTTGACCCTTTTCACTATCCCCCTAACCCCCAACTGTCTAGTAGCCCTCAAAATGTTCTACGTATCTATGAGTTTGTTTCCCTTTTTATTATTGTTTATTTTGTTCTTTAGATTTCACATGTATGTAAAAATCATGTGATGTTTGTTTTTATTTAGCTTACTTCATTTGGCACAACACCCTCTAGGACCATCAAAACAACATCTTTTTCCATCCCCTTCTTTTTAGTCTGTGTGTGTCATTTAAGCTGAAGTGAATCTCTTGTGGGTAGTATAAGTAGGGGTCTTGTTTTATTATCCATTCAGCTTCCCTATCTTAATTCTTTTCCATTTGACAAACTTGATAGATATCACCATTTTTTGGTAGTTATCACCATTTTTTTCATGTTTTTGATACATGATTTTTCTTCTTAAAGAAGTTCCTCCAATAATTCCAGTAATAATGACTTGGTGTTGACAAATTCTTTTAGCTTATTTTTGTTTGGGAAGCTCTATATCTGTCCTTCAACTCTAAATGATAGCTGGATAAAGTATTCTTGGTTGTAGATCCTTGGTTTTCATCACTTTGAATGTTTTATTTCAAGTCCTTCTGTCCTGCAAATTTTCTTTTGAGAAATCAGCTGCCAGTCTTCTGGATCCTCCCTTGCATGTTACTAACTGTATATCTTGCTGCTTTTAAGATTCTCTCTTTCTATTTAACCTTTGTCATTTTAATTATGATGTTTTTTGGTATGGGTCTCATTGGGCTCACTTTCTTTTTCTTTTTCTTATTTTATTTATTTATTTATTTATTTATTTTTGGAGGGGAAACTCTCTGAGCTTCCTGGGTTGTAGTTCTATTTCCTTCACCAGGTAAAGAAAGTTTTCCATCACTGTTTGTTCAGATAACTTTTCCACTTCTTGTTCTACTGCTTTTACTTCAGGTACCCCTATGACATGGATGTTCTTATCCTTAAATTATTATTATATCCTTGATTACTTTTTTTCTTGCCATTTTGATTGGATATCCTTGGCCTCCCCATCTTCTGTATCAGTGGTTTGATCCTCTTCTTCATCCACTCTGTTGATTGATTCCTTCTAATATACTCTTCATTTCAGATAATGCATTCTTCATTTATGACTGGTTATCTTTTATAATTACCATTTCCATTTTTATGGTTTTTTTTATCTCTTTGCTAATGTTCTCACTGAGTTCATCTCAACTTGCCCTAAATTCATTGAGCATTTTTATCACCAGTGTTTTGAACTCTGCATTTGTTAGGTTGCTTGACTCAATTATTTCTGGATCTCTGTTTTGTTCACTCATATGGTTTCTGCTTCTTTGTCTTCCCATTTTGGCTGCCTTTCTGTGTCTCTTTCTATGTATTAAGCATATCTCCTAAGTCTCCCAGTCTTATTAGTGTGGCTTTGTTTAATTAAGTGCCCAGTGGCAGTTCTGAGAGAGGTTCAGCTGCTGGCCAAGTTTAGCCCCAGCCTGTGGCCCTCCAGAGCCACCTGTTAAGATTCAGTAAGCAATCCACAGATGCTGTGCTTATAGTTGCCTGAAAAAGCCAGCCAGAAAGCAATGTCAGTTGCCACCAGTGTGAATCTTGGTGCTGCTCAGCAAGTGGCACAGGACTCACTGAGAACACAACTGGATGTGGCTTGGGTAGGGCCGTGAGTTGCAAGAAGCAAAGTTTCAGGGAATCCTCTTGGTGGAGTGACCTCTGTTATTCAGTTTGATGATGTCTCAGCTATGGCAGTGCTGCGTCTGCACAATGGGAGTGGGGAGGGCTTAAAAGAGGAACAATGGACACCATCAGCACTTCTGCCCCAGAGAAAGCCTTACCTTTGGCCCTAGTTCTGACAACTCAGTGTCTCCCTGTAAGTCCCTTGTCCCCCTCTCCCCCAAGAAACTGACCCAACACTTTTGCTCACAGCAAGCAAGCCCAGTACCATGAAAGTCTGGTTGTAGACATGGCCCTTTTCAGAGGAACTTCTGCAGATGCCGTAGCCTCTGTCCCACTCAACCACTTGGGACCAGGCAGCTTTGGGTCTTCACCCTCTCCTACCTCCAACCATTGCAAGGCAATTTCTTATTTCTCACCATAGTTGTAGGGCTAATGTTCATGTAGACCCCAGGTCATTCTGCTTGCTGTTTGCTCCGTGTTTCCATCCCACCTTTGATGTGGTTGCAAGAGGTGATGAACGAAACTTCTATCATCTACTCCATTTTAACTTATTTCATTATGCACTTTATTTTTTTTTTAATTTTTAAAATTTTAATTAGTTTCAAGTATACAGTACATTGGTTAGACATCTATACAGTTAGTGAAATGATCCCCCCAATTGCTCCCTCCCTCCCTGACCCTCCACCTAGTCAACATATTAATTCTAATTGCATTTCTTATGCTGTGCCCCCCAACCCTGTGATCATCTATAAGCTACTAATTTATAATTTTTTAACACTTCACCCTATTCTTCTAGCCCCCATACCCCTATCCCCTTTGTTGTCACTAAATTGTGCATAATATTGGTAAATCTGTTTTTTGATTAGTTTGTTATTTTTGTTCTTTAGATTCCACATATAAGTGAAATCATATAGCGTTTATCTTTCTTTGAATAACTTAAATACCTTCTAGGTCCATCAAATCAATATTTTTTTTCCATTTCCTTCCTTCTCATATGTCAGGGTCTTGTTTTATTACCCACTAAGTCACTCTATCTTTTTGTTGGAGTACTTAATTCTTTTCCATTTAAGGTACTTATTGATAGGAATGTAGTTGTTACCATTCTTTATTCCTGTTTTTGATACAAGTTTTCTCTTCTTAAAGAGGTTCCTCCAACATTTCCCATAATACTGGCTTGGTGGTGATAAATGATAGCTTTGCTGGATAAATTACTCTTGGTTGTAGATCCTGGGTCTTTATCTTGTCAAATATTTTTTCCTAAGCCCTCTGTTCTGCATAGTTTCTTTTGTCAAGTCAACTGCCAGTTTTATGGGTATTCCTTCATAAGTAACTATCTGTTTTTCTCTTGCTGCTTTTAATATTCTTTCTTTGAATTTAACCTTTGGCATTTTAATTATGATGTCTTGGTATGGGTCTCTTTGGATCCCTGATTTTTTGAATTCTCTGAGCTTCCTGTGGTTTTATGTCCATTTCGTTCACCAGGTTAGGAAAGTTTTCCATCATTATTTCTTAAAACAGCTGTTCAACATCTTGATTTTCTTCTGTTATTCCAATCAGATGAATATTTGGACCTTTAATAGTGTCCCATATTCTCCTTAAATTATTTTTATAGTCTTGGCATCTTTTATCTTGCTATTCTAATTGAGTGTCCTGATTGGCTGTCCTGTCCTCTAGATAGTGCATTTGATCTTCTTCTTTATTCACTTTGTTTATTTCTTTGTTTATTCCATTTAATATACTTCTCATCTCAGATAATGTGTTCTCCATTTCAGACTGGTTCCCTTTTATAATTTCCATTTCCATTTCTATCTCTCTGTTCTCTATACTTCCCAAAAGTTTCTTGAGCATCTTTATAACTAGTATTTTAAACTCAGCAACTGTTAGATTACTTGACTCCATTATATCTGAATCTCTGTTCTGTTCTCTCATATGGTTTCTTCTTTGTCTTCCCATTTTGGCTGCCTTTCTGTGTCTATTTCTATCTACTAAGCAAAGCTTCTAAGTCTCCCAGTATTATTAGTGTGGATATATGAAGTAGGTGTCCAGTGGCACAGCCCTGAGAGAGATTCAGCTGCATGCCAAATATAGCCCAAATCTCTACCCCTCCGCGGACACCTCTAAGGATTCAGCAAGCAATCCAAAGATAGTATTTTGTCTCAAAAGGCCACACAGAAACCGAGGCCAGCTGCCTCCACCAGTGTGAGTCTCAGTAAGGAGCACCTGACTTGCTGAGGATACACCCAGATGTGGCTTGGGTCAGGCGCAAGTTGCAGTAGGTGGGGTTTCATGGAATCTTCTGGGTGGAGAGACCTCTGTTATCCAGTTTGATGACAATACAACTATGGCAGCACTGTGTCCTCTCACTGGGAGCAGGAGAACTCAACAGAGAATAATGGATACGGCTGGCACTTTTATATCGAGTATGCCTTGCCTCAGCCCTCACTGACAATGTCTCCCTGTAAGTCCCTGGTGTCCCCTACATGCAGTTTAACAGGCTCTGGTGCTTACAGCAAGCAGATCTGTCACTATGAAAATCCCATCGCATATGTGGCCCCTTTAAAAGACGTCTGCTGCTGCCACTGCCACAGCCTCCATCTCACTCCTGACCAGGCAGCCCCATATCTTCACCTTGTCCTAGCATCTACTGTTGCAGGGTGCTTTCTTGGATTTCGCCATAGTTGTATGGCTTTTTCATCTAGATCCCAGGTGATTTTTCCTTGCTGCTGCTCCTTGTTTCCATTACAAATTTGATTTGTTCGCTAGAGGTATGAACATAGCCTCTATCATCTATGCCATTTTTTCTCTCCTCTTTATGTACTTTTTAAGGTAAGGTTAATGAAGACATAGCTTTACTCAATTATATCATCATTACCACAACTTCCTCTTGTCTTTAAAACCTCTTATTTCTTAAATTTGTTATTGTTCTAAAAATTTACTGCTTCTGACAAGCTAAAATAAAATGCCAAGTATTTTTTCTGCTTGATTTAACTTCTTTTCCACCTCTATCCACATAAAAATACCAAAAGTATTCAATTTCTGTGGAGAAACAGCTTTGGTCTCAATTTTTATTGCTACCTAGACTGAATTTATTTTATTTTCTGTTATAATACTTCAGGCATCTCTCACCCTTTGGCTTGAAGCAACATAAGCAACCAGGAAATTATCACTGTGACTATTCCCAATATTTAATACAGAATGCCAAACTGTGGAATCAGGGAGACAATTGACATACTTCACTGAAATATCTTTTACTTTTGTTCCTAGCCACACATTTGTTTTTTCAGCAAAGTTGGTTCACTTGTTATTTTTGTATTCTGGTATTAATACCTTTGTGGTTTATCTAGTTCTCCTTATCAACTCAACTATCAGAACCCAAGGACTTCATAGCAATTTCATTTAAAGATTGAATCAGTGATATGATCCACAGAAACAAAACAACAGACATAGCTAGAAATGTAAAATTTCTATGAAGATGATTCAGTGAAATAGAAGACTCACAATATGCCCCCAAGTTAAAATA